>BLAL01000285.1:3040000-3640000 GCA_015698045.1 Rhizophagus clarus
TGCATTCATGCATATTAGTTAACCATCTCTGGTGTGAGGTTTCCATAAAAATTTTCTGGATCGACATTCGAAATTACAACACTATAATTGCTTGCCTTCCGAACGATTCAAAAGAATTTTTACGTAAAATTGGAATTAATATTGCAGCCCTATCATCAAAAAAACATCCGATTTTTAATTATGCATCATTTTGTAAGGTTTTATCAATTGATAAAATTTATTACAATATTGAAGAGCTTTTCAACAATCAGAAATCTATGAAACTCGTTTCATTGCGACCAAATTTTGAACATATTAAGCTCATAGCTGTTCAGGAAATATGTAGCATGCTTATGAATCAGTCACCTCCATTAAAAAGTTTGACTTTTCTTAAACCTACAATTGTAACTTTTATCCCCTTCACCGATTATCCAGGGGCAAGTGAACGACTAAGGAATCTGTCAGAATTGCATTGTGATTCAAATAATTCGAACGTATTTTTTGATCAACTATCTAAAATATGCAATAAAATATTGTTGTTAGACGTAACAATTAAAGATTATATTTCGGAAGAATTAGAAAATTTAATTTCCGCTCAAAAAAATTTAAAGTGTTTTAGTTTAACACAATATGATGAACTTATAGACGTGGATAAATTTCCTTCATTAATAGCAAAACTACCGAATACTATAAACAAATTATATCTATATAAAACAAATCAGATTTCATTGTCTTTTATTACTAAATTTATAAACTTACAAGAGCTGAGATTATCATTCGAATTAGACGAAGGTTTTGAAGGTTTTGAAAAATTACAATTTGAAATTTTCCCACAATTGCAAATTTTGAAAATTGACCGTGCACTTCCTGAAATTGAGTTATTAACAAAGTTCTTAGAAAATAATGGAAAGCATTTAAAAGAATTATATTTAAGTGATGCTGAGGGTAATTGGAATGATTATTCATTAAATTTGTCCATAGCTAAATTTTGTACAAATCTTAAGAAACTTGCCTCCGGATTTAGAAAAAGTGAATTGAAATCTTTGAAAAAGATTTTAAATAGTTGTGAACATTTAGAAAGTATTAAAATTTGGTGCAGTGGTCAATATTTGAGCGAAAAAGAAGCGATAGGGGCAGTTGTAAAACATTCACATGAAAATTTTTCCGAACTGATATTACATCATCTATTTCGATCACAATCAAGATCATTTCCAGAAGAATTAGAATCCTTTTTTAAAACTTGGTCGAATCGTGAACTACAAAAGCCGTTTTCTTTAGTAATTGTCACTAATGCTAGTTGTGTTAAGTCCTTAGATAAATTTAATGAAAACGTGGAAATTATCAAAAAATATATTAAATTAGGAATTATTAAGAAATTTAAAGTTGCAAATACCAGTGATGAAGAATATATTTAAGAACGTATAATTTTTGTAATTTTTCTTTTTAAGTACATCAAAAATTTTAATAATTTTTGAAATTTTTTTTTTTCTTTTAAAAACATAGATATTCAAGTTTATTTATTGGAATAAAAGTTTCAGCAATATATCTGTAGTTTATTTTTATTTTATTATCTAGTCATATATTAATAAAAATATTTATTACCTTATTTAAACTTTGAATTCGAATTTTATTCAATTATCCAAATTCTCACCCTGATCAATGCTAACATCTTGCTCTTAATAATGTCCATTTCCATTTTAACAATTTTCATTTAAGAGACTTCGCGTACTGTACTATAATGTCTGAAAAATAAAGCGATTTAATTAAATCTTAACGGAATTTTATTTTATTATTATTACAAACAATCCGCTAAACAATAATCACTAATTATCCCTAGAAGGATTTTTATATTCCCCTGTTATCATTAATTTTTCAGAACAAACGTTGAAATCATTATTCACTTTCCAAAGATTCAAGTTATACGCCCCAATATCAGTAAAAGTGTCGCCTTTTTTTCTCTAGTTTCGCAAAAACTCTATCTTCAAGTTTATTGATAGTTTCACTTGTAAGAACTTTTTATCTCAAATTTTTCCGAGTTTGCCTCAACTTCCTGAGGCGGCAAGTTAATGTGATTTCTTTCATTTCATAATTCTATAATGTTGCCCATATTAAATTAACGAAACCACGTATTCATATTTAGTTTCTATTATCAGAGTAACCCCCTAAATTGATTTCACTTTCCCGTTACCAACCTATTATGTTAAAATTTTGTCAACCATTGCGCCTATTGAAATGGTAGCAACAGTATATATCAAGCAAAATTTGATGCTTGACGCAGTAACATAGTTGCGATCAATAATCAATATGAACGCGAAAAGATGTATACTGTTAAGGATTTAAGGATTGGAGTATTGTTTAGATTATCAAATTATAGGCGTACAAAATACTTACACTTTATTCTGAAACTCAGAAAAGTTCTCTTGTGGAATTTAGATCTTTATATGATCCGTGTGAGTAAGAATGAAACGAGTATGGATAGGAGAAAAAAATTCTAATTTTTCTTTGCTAGACGAAAATTATAGATTGTAATATCAGAGAAATTTATAAGAATCTTGAGAGAACAAAGAAATAATATGATACTTGGACTCGTATTAAATGGTCTTTGATTCATTGCTAACTTTATTTTTTATTAAAAAATTAGTAAAGTTTCGCAATTCTCAAAAAAAGTAATCATTGTTTGTGTGCCAGTTTTTTTATATGTAAATGTATTCACTTTATTACAGTATTTATTGCATTACTCAGTTATCTATATTATATTACACTAATTTACTCAAAGCGGGTATTACAGTGTGTTAAGAAAAAAGTTGCTGCTAGAAAAAATTGAATTTCTCAATCATCATGTAATATAACCGAATAAACTAAGTAGTCTATCAATTATTATATTAGCTAAATAAAATAAAAAAAAAATTCTTACAAGATATATACTAAATTTTTATGAGCTAAATTTAAATTATATATACATACTTTTTAGATTTAAAAAAAAAATTGACGAAAATTTTAATTATTCCAATCTTAACATACTGTATCTTTTGATTTTATTTTGTCTGATTCATTAAAACTGCCTGCTGGACCTCATACAAATCAATTACAGCATTAGCATTATATAATGCTGTAAGAGGAATAGCTAAAGGTCCTGTATATCCAATTGTAAGAATTTGAGGATCATAAAATATATCTCTAACGGGGATATTAATGATGAAGTTTGGATCGTTCGCAGCATTACAGACATTTGTGCCAGTGGGAAATTGATTACCGTTTTTATCTACAGTTCCAAAATACCACTAACATATAAAGAACCGGACTTTGAGTATCACAAGAGGGTAAAGAGTAGGAAATTTTCTTTCTCAACATTCAATATTACCTTCTGCCTTGCGATTCCTTGTCGCCAAAGTGTGGCCTAATATTTAACAATTTAATTAAAGTAATATAATAATTAGAATTATTAGACAATGAGACATACCTTCATAGCCCGCTCTCTGTATCCTGACGCGTCGCGTGTATTCAATATTTTATAGAGCTTTATTCCTATTACGGATCGTACGTACGACTGTCGTTTCCATAACCTACATTTTTCATTCAAGTCAGAGTTACTTTGGGATACAGCCACTTCGGCTATTATCCTCGCATAAGGGTTCCCCTATATCAACCATATAAATATTAGTATTTAAGATATCACGAAATACATGACAAATCAAAAGTACCCTTATATCACCTGGCGGAGGACCGGGGTGTGGGACGGGAGGATTTGGAACGAAATTGGAATGAGGACGAACAGCAAGATCCGGTCCTCTGCGAGTTCCATCTGGGACTTCATGAACTTTGGAAAGGATATGAACACAATGAGAGGTGAGAGATCAAATAAACTGAGAAGAAATTCCCTTACGTGGCTGCGCAAGAATTTGTATTGGAGCATTCGTTCGAAGGCCATAAATGGCACGAGGACATAGTTCACGGAACGCGTCTCCGACAATTTCAACTACTGCTTCACGTTCAGACGAACACATTTCAACTATATATACGGTGCCCTTCTTATAATCAAGCTTATATCCGCTTATCTCTTTGCTTTCAATGAAAGAATTATATTCTTGCAGAGATATATTTGAGGCAATCTGAAATGGAAGACTGTAATTCACACGAGTCAACACTGGGCGAACTTTAATACAAACTGCAACGCCTACCCACCTGCCTTCGTCTAACTCCCTTGGTATTCGAATCTTCTCTGACGAAAACAACTTCTGAAGTAACCTGGGCATTATGTGATCCATTTATTATAGTAAGAGGAGGAACAATTAAAATAGACTTTAATGTAATGATCAATCAATAATAACGGTGGCTTAGGTGCTACGCGAAATCCCTGAAATATTTAATAAGGTCGGCCCCCGCTTCTAACAATAAACAATACCAAATTTGGGTCTTGTGCTATTCTTAATCACATGGGTTGATGCTCTTTAGTACCACCTCTCTGAAATCTTGAATAAAAAATTTTTTTAGCGCAATATTTACACGTTTATCTTAGAAAAAAACGGATAAGATTTTACGAGGGAAATCAGTTTTCAAGCGGCGACTCTATGGAGCAATTAAGGAGAAAGAAAATCTTGGAATAGCTGCTAGTGCCTTCACTCTCCAAATAAAGCCTGAAACTGACGTAGAATATATTGATTAAGAAACTTGAATCAGAACAAACACTCTCAGGTGGGAAACGTCTAGCAATGTTATTTAAATGTAACAATATTCGTCCACCGTTCTTACAAATTACTCTCCATCTAGATTCCATCTAGAACTTGAGAGACTAGTAACCTCGTTCCTAAAGAATACTGTCATCATTTATGTGATATGATTACTAGGCGTGGTTGAGCGGCAAGACGCTCAGCATATAGGCGGGGAAGGAATTAATTGGGGCTTCAGGGAGAAAGTGGCTTTATTGAAAGCCGTACTTGAACTACAAGTACCGAAAAGTTGTTTGTCTGACATAGTGCAACTATTCAAAGAACTCTCCAATTCTGATAGAACTGAAGCCGTTTGCAAATAGCAGTGAAAAATATTGGGATAGATAATACATATGGAAGAATCATCTCGGAATAAGAAATACTACTTGAATGTATCAAAAAAAAATGAACCCACTTTTGCGGTGCCATCATTTTTTCTATAGTTTACTATATATTTAGCTCGTTTAGTTATTATATTTTTGTCACATGTAATCTTTCGGGCGTAGTAGCTTAGTGTTGTGGAACTTATGTTATCCGTATTTCATGTTGTAATGAACAATAATTATTCTTCGATGGTGACATCTACACTGTTATGTAATGGAGAAACCGTGTCAAATTTCTCATCATTCGCAAATGATCGGTAAAATTTAATAAAGTTAAAAATTTGGAAAGTGGCGAACGCTTATATTTTTAGTCGGACAGCAATTCATCATGTGCAAATGGTCGACAAAAATCAAAGATCATGATGGAGTGGTTGTGTTTGCACTTTCAATCAATCATTCTGTCATTCATTTTTTTAATCATTTATTTATTTAGTATTTAGTATTTAGTAAAATAATAGCTCATTTATTCGTAAGGTGCGGTTACTTTGATAGAACTAATACATTATTTTTATTGATATGGAATCAAATGTCCTACACTAAATGAGTTGACATTTAGCTTTCACCGACTTACATGATACTATTTACACTATTTGTTAGCATGTTCGAATACGAGATATAAGTTGTAAACGGAATTCGCTTCACAAATCCAAATTCTTGTATCTACTTTATTCAATTTTTGTTTCGCAACCAATAACAAGGAAAAAAGTAAATTCACGTAAAAACATGGAACCTACTCATCCAAGATAAACCCAGTATGTTAATATCGTTATTTCCATATCATGCCACTTAAACTTCATTGGAACAAAAAATCTTGAAATGATTTTTCTGCATTGTTCGTTTCATATGTGGACGTGATCTCAGTAAGGAAGGTTTACTATTTCTTTCATCGTCTGGAAATATAAGTGAGCTATTGGCCATGTTGATGCCATATTATCCGTCACTTGTTTTTAACTTTGGATCTGTTCCAAGTAACTCCAAAAGAACAAATGTAATCTAGGACATCGATATGTAATTAGAAATCAACTGCGGATTATGGAATTTTCCTGCTAAATAGCCATTGTCAGTGTCAGAAACGCGATGAAATAAGCGAACTCGGTAGTTGGGCAACCTTTCTACTACGTATTAATTTTCATCACAAATCCGATAAAACCAAATGTTTTATGATTCGAGGTCATAGGGATCCTGCTTATATAGGAAATGCTCTCCACGAAGACACCAGCGTGTATCATCTCCATTATTTTTTCACGGTATTTCATTAGTTTGGAAAAATACCTGGCGAAAAAATTTTGAAACCTGTGTTCAGTGTGTTGTTCTCGCTGATTTCTATTGAGGGATAAGTTAGTACTATGACCTTGAGAAAGGTTTATTTTTTCAGTCTTTAGAGGAACGTACTACTAGGAGCTTTAACTATTACGTGAATATTTTCTTCAGGAATATCTTCAGGTCTTGTCCAGTATTTTATGATTTTATACATTGCAATTAATTCGTCATCATCTCGAAGAGGAATTTCCTCCATCAAGTCATTTCTATTTGTCTGGACATGTACTTTCCATAATCTAAGGTAGCTTGATCCAAAACGAAAGTCCAATCTTTTTCTTTTTTTATTAATCGCTTTAGTTCACTTAACGTTTCGTTTGTGTTGATTTTAATCGAAAAAATATTGTTAACGTTCGGAGTTTCCCGTACAAAAGACAGTTTAGAACTACACTACGAGCTTCCATATTTCTGAACATTGGTAGACCCATCGTAGTTCAACCATGTAATATGAATTCGATAACACGTGCATACATGTGAAGTTAGCTCGAGTTGTTCAGGCGCATCATCGAGTTCGTCATTCCATTCAAATATCACTTCGCATTAATCTACAATCTGGTCCAGTCATTTAAGGATTATTTTATCAGAGCTCAAACTAGTTCTGTTATTACCGAAGGAAGTGCATCTAAGAAATTTGATTTGAAAGATAACGCACTATAGCTTGCAATAGTGACTACTATTTATTCGTTTAGAAACGAGAATACATTGTATGGGATTGCTCTACTCAACGAAAATGAAACTTATAATAATATTTCAAACATGCTGCTAAATTTCTGGAGTACGTGCAAAAATAATTATTCTACATGTGATAAAACATTATTCTTAGTATACATAGATGACCAATTACTGAACGATTGATTGTTAGAATTAGAAAAGAATTCAAAATAAAGAAACTCGTGATATTAAACCAATGAATAAGTCAGAGTTAGCAAATTTGAAGGAACTATTTATCAATGCTGTCCAAAATAATTCTATTTCCAAGTGGAAATTAAGCGCTAATGAATGTGATGTTAAAAACATAACTGGCAAAAATTTGGACAGAGTCTCTGGAATGATCCAAGAAATCATCGAAGATACTTATTGAGTCCATTCTCATCCTGACGTTAGAAAAATTGCTGTGTTGATCCTAATCGGTCAATAACCAGATAAATGGTTTTGAGCGGTAATTTATAATATTTCCTCACCAGTATTAAAAATCCAACTTTCTTTATTATTTAAGTGTCAGATGTGCCCTCTTCGAGGAGTATATACTGTAACTGATGCGAAGCATTTGATAATATGTTTTAATTGTTTTCGCACTACAAACCTGTATTGTGGTATTTAAGATACCAAATTCTCAATATGTTTTACTCGTGAGCTTTACTCAGTCTTTGATTCTCCTCATAGTGGTTAGTATTCTTCAGATCCTAATTATCTAATTTTGAAGCAATGCTCCTAGCCTCCTACTGCTCGAAAAGCACATATGGACATAGATTTTTATCTTAATGAACCTGTAAGTATTGGTATAATATACGGTTGATAGCAACAGGAATTTGTAACGAAGAGAATTAGTAATGTTCTTTTTGTATCGAGAATAGCAACAACTTTATATCTTTAAATTTTATATTATTTTTTTTGCTGCATGCAATTATTACATAAAATAAAAGTAACGCAACTAAAATCATAAAAAATGGAGTGTTTTTGATTATCTTTTCCTTTGATGTTGAATATCATGAAGTAGTGTTTCCAAATGAACACAAAACCCATATCGATTTTAACAGACATAGTCCTTTCACATTCTCGTACATAATATCTTGTCCTAATCGCCTGCACTTAATATTCTACTGGCACGATCATTTTTTAGTAGACACAAAAACCCCTATGTTTCTGAATTGGCATGTTTTAACTGTTTTGGTTTGATCAACACGAAGCGAATAGTACCTCTAGTAATGACAATAAGCGGATTCAAGTGCAGAACATGTTTCTCTGAAAAGTCCATTCCTCCGAAAGACTAAGCCAAGGACAAAAGAATCTCCGAGAAAACGAATAAGTATATTTTCACTCGATGAAACATAGCACTTAATTTCGATCACGAATAATATAATCATCTAAGTGGGATGGATATATTTTGTTTCTGATACTGACAGTGCAATGTTCCAAAACTATTATATATCACTTAGCAGTGTCCTTCAGGTCCAGTATTAGTGTTCTGACATTCGAAGAACGCTGAGCAACGCTTTTTTCTGCAGAATAATTGCCACACATAGTAGTATAACATTTTACCCATAAATAATACCTAATGATACCAACTCATGTTCGAAAATGAAAAATATGTTATGAAATATAAAATTAATACAATATATTTACTATATAGCGATTAACGAAAAAATTGTAAGTTAATTAAAGTCCGACTTGAAACCAAAGTCAAGCAGAACCGATCGACTTGGACTTCAAGATCGAACCGATGAAGTCGTTAATATCGGTCCCATCAACCCCATCAACTCATCGGTTTGACCCCATCAGCCTGGTAGTCAAGTCGAACCGGACCTGACCGGACTGCGACTCAAGAATCTTCAAGTCAAACCGAGTTCGATTCCCGTCGGTTTGACTTGTACTTAATAACAACACTAACCGTAATATGTGAAAAAGAAATTCAGTGAAATTCAGTGCAACATAATTCTGTTTTGAAAAAATGGATATTAGTTTGCAAATTAGTATGATGTAATGAGTGATCACGTATTAAAAGGATGCGTTTTATTACGTAAACACTGTAAACACCAATATTAATTTTTTTTAATGTAAGGACTAAACTAAAATAGGCAATCATACTGTGTTTGAAGGCACTTCTCTAGAAAATCCAATCGAATATTCTGTACCATACAATGAAAACGGTTGAATTTAAGCAAAAATTCTTTTTGGTAGAGAATGTTCAAGAAGAATGAATAAACAAATTTTACAATTAGTAAATGCTAAAAACGATTTAGACAAAATCGATCTTTTTTAATTTCTGAGAATTAAACAAATAGTGAGAACTATATGTTGCTAATAATAATTTGTCTAGCTATCTATACTAATACATCCTAATATCCCGTATTTTGAATAGAATCATCAGTTCGACGCGAGAAATGTCAGGAATAAATTAACGTCATGATAAGACCTTGCAGAGAAGTTACACTACTTGCTTATCATGATGCTAATGAATTCCCAAAAATGCTGTATGAAATCAAATCCTAAGGTAAGAATTATAAGATAGAATAGAATGTTATTTCAACAAAAACTCTCACTTTCAATTATGCATCATTCTGTAGAGATTCATCAGTTAATCATGTTCATTACAAAGTTGAAAGGTTTCTTGAAAATCAGCAATCTATTTCATAACAAAATCTTGACAAAAATCTAAATATAGTAGAAAAAGAAATACTCAATTTTGTCACAATATATTATTATTAAAAGGCATTGATTTCCATGATTATATTTCAAATGAGATTTAATTTCTGTTCAAAAAAATTTAAGATATCTAGTTATAAAAGAATCCATCTCTCTGGATAATGAAGTTTCTTCGTTGATAACAAAAGTTCCTAACACATTAATTAAATTAAACCTTTGTGGACAATTACATTTCATTGTCATTTATCGCTAAATTTGCACAGTTACGTTTTTTTTTAAAGGTTTAAAGACGTTGATACACGCATGCGCATTTATTAGATTGATGAGGATATATACTAATAATCGCTATGCTATCTATATGTCACACTCCCCGCCCGACCCGAAGGAAGGTCCTACCACTCCGCCTAAATTTACAAATTTACAAGAACTTTTGATTTTCATTTTATAATAAATTTAATTCAAAATTATAAAAACTTACATGACGTTATTTTTCCACAATTACAAACTTTGAAATTTCTATGGACACGTCCAAGTGATAAGTTATTTAAAAAAAATGGAAAAATTTAAAGGACATTTTATATACATGGTAATTATAGTAATTGGCTATAGCTAAGTTCTGTATAAATTAATTTTCAGTAAATAATTTGTCAGTATATATTAAACTTTGGTGTGGTGGTAAGTTTTTTAACGAAAAGGAGGCACTCGAAGCAATTATAAAATATTCACAAAACGTTACTGAAATAATATTATCAACATGTAATTAATTAAAAAATATATTTAACTTGTTTATTTATCCCAGTTGTGTTGGTACGTACAGTACAAAATTTTAACATAAAATCATTATTCCAGGCTTAGTATAACAAATTTAAATTTTATTGGTTGAATTTAAAAACAAAAAATTCGGGCGGCCTGATTCAAAAAAGGCAAATTGCGATATGAAAAAAAAATTTTATAACTTTGTGCCGTCTAATGGCTTAATAATTTACGGTTGGATGTAACCTTGTTACATGTTTGAAATCCGTACATTTCTATTTACACTACTATTTTGATTTCGGGTTGTTTCAATCAATCATGACGCGGTCTCACATACTTTTTTATTTCCATTATATGAAATATCGATAACAAAAGATATATAGGAGCCTTGTACATTTGCAATATACGGCTCTTTTAGAAACTTCTCTTTATAAGACTGCAATTATTTTGTTAAAGCTTAAAGAAGATTTTAAACAGTTTACGTGATTGACTTTGAAAGAAGTTTATGTCGACGGTATATCATTGAAATAATTTTTTTTTTAAATAATGTTAATATTTACAGTTTGCTTACTACTAAATTATAAATTTAATGGTGATTCAATAAATATAATCTTAAATTACAAAATTGAAAAATTATCGCTCGAATAGAAGAAATATTAAGATACTGTAAAACACAGCCCACAATGTTCTTTCCTAAAGTACTCTCCAGTACTATTCAAGTTATATTCAGGTTTTCTTGAACGCTATGGAAAACAACGTAACGCCACATCAGGAATAATTTTTTTTTTTTATTACTAT
Source organism: Rhizophagus clarus (assembly GCA_015698045.1). Lineage (NCBI taxonomy): Eukaryota > Fungi > Glomeromycota > Glomeromycetes > Glomerales > Glomeraceae > Rhizophagus > Rhizophagus clarus. The sequence continues at coordinate 3,051,300 of BLAL01000285.1, forward strand.
GGCAACTTTTAGAATTAAAAATATATAAATTTAAGATTTCATCCTTCCGAATTTCAAACTTGTACCGATACAAATTGAGCAAGATTTTTACGCGGATATATTTACTGCGCCAACCAATTTTCACATAAACAGAATAAGACATATGACTCGCATGTTTGTAACACAGTTATCGAACTTCAAATTTAAAAGCAACGACTCCCGTAAATCACGTCACTACTCCTATCCTTGTCATAATTTTTTTTTTTTTTTTTTTTAAAAAAAAAAAAAAAATGTCCAAACTTTCTTTTGATTGCTTAAACGATATTTTTGAATATTTAGAAAATGACAAAGTTACTTTATATTCGTGTATATTAGTTAATCGTCTTTGGTGCGAGGTTTCTGTGAGAATTTTTTGGAGAAATGGATGGAACTATAGTACTTCAAATTATAGTACGTTAATTGCTTGTCTTCCAAATGAATCAAAAGAGGTTTTAATTAAAAATGGAATTTTTATTTCAACACCAACTTCAAAATTCCCGATTTTTAATTACGCGTCATTTTGTAAAATTCTATCAATTAATCAAGTTCACTGCAAGCTTAGGAAACTTCTTAAAAACCAGCACTCCGTTTCATTCCAAGATCTAAATAATAACGTACATATAGTGGAACGGGAAATACACAAAATGTTTATGAATCAGATCTCTTCTTTAAAGAGATTGGCTTTTTTTAAAGATCAAAAAATGTCATATACCGTGACTTTCACCTTTTATCCTGAATCAAAAGAATGTTTAAAAAATCTCTCAGAATTAAGTTGTAATTCAAATATTTCTTCGGAATTTTTTTATCAACTATCCCAAATTTGTCATAATATAAAATTATTAGATATAACGATCGAAAATTATATTTCGGATGGATTATCAGATCTAATTCTTGCTCAAAAAAATTTAAAATATTATAATATGACACAATATGATGAAGATGAAAAGATTCCTTTATTAATAGAAAGCCTTCCAAACACATTAATCAAATTAAAACTTTATGGATATAATTATATTTCTTTGTCATTTATTTCTAAATTCATTAATTTACAAGAACTTCTTATATCAATTTATAGTGGAGATATTTGTGGATTTGAAGAATTACAAAATATTATTTTTCCACATTTACGAATTTTAAATTTTGAGTTTGAATGTCCAAAATATGAAGAGTTTATAAAATTCCTTGAAAATAATGGAAAAAATTTGAAAGTACTTCATGTAGGTGATAATCATATTGAAGATATTGAAGGTTATAATGAAAATTTATTAAATTTAGCAATCGTTAAATTATGTCCAAATCTTAGAAATCTTTCTACTGGATTTGGAATGATTTAATATTTAGAAATTTATTAAAACTTGGCGTGGAAATGATTATTTGAGTGGGGGAAAAGAATATCTAGTCAAATTTATTTTTCGGAAGAAATTAATATTAATCGGGAGTTATAATTATAATGCATTATGAATTAGGGCAAAAATAGTTGGATTATGTTCACGAATATCAAAAGTTGGTTTATTGTAAACTTTTTTTTTTTTTTTTTACTACAATGTATATTTCTAATTATAATTTTTATGATATGAAGACCGGCTCTATAATCTTTGTTGGTGGATAATTAATACTGTATTAACATTTTGGATTGAGCTGACATTACACTTTAATTTTAATTATTTTAATTCCTAATTCTATAATTCAACTGAAATGTACAAATTATCAAATAAAAAAGTTCGCTCGTACCTGATTCCACGCAAATTGTATTTTATATACTTATATTAACTAATTATAATTACACATGAAAATTTATAATAATTAAAATCTTGAAGAACCTATATATACCTTAAAAGTAGGGTTCAATCCAAATAATCCAAATACAAATTACTCGGGTTATAAGTGTTGTAAGCATAAAATTATAATCTCTTTGTTCCTGAAACTGGTAGATTACTAAAAAACGATTTACTAAATTTTACATAATCGGTTATTTTCAACATTATCTATTTTCGTGCAATCCGAATATTTATCTTTTTGAAAATCTGGACGGGGAAAGCAAATAATTGAGTAATTCGAACGCGACAAGTCAAAAATTTTCATTGCTAATATAGTTAATATAATTGAAAAATATTAACCAACTATCTATCTTAAGACGTGAATATTCTCAAAATTTTGACTTATCCCATTATTTTTGTTACTTTTTTGAATAATTTTCCAATGGGTTTAAAGGATAAACCTATTTAAGGAGTTCTATTATCATTAAATAAATTTTTTATGGGATTAAAAGAAAACAATACACAGTATATACTACAAAGTGCGATCTAAAATATGATTACTAGATGTCTATTAATTCCTAATTTCTATTAAATTAGTGGCTCGGAAAAACACAGACAATAATAACCACTAAAGTGTTAAAATTCCACCTGCTGCCATTATCTATAAATGATGGTTCCACTATAAACATTGATTTATGCAATTCCAAACAGCGAAGATAGTACGATTATGATTAGTATCCGAGGTAATTTGTCGAAGATCGCCTGAATTAACCAACTACTTATAAATCGTACAGCGCGAAAATGTTTCCAAAAGACGGTGTTTTTAATACTAGGATCAACATTTTGTCAATTTAATATACAAAAAAAGATTTTTAATGACAGTAAGGTTTTTAAATATACATTACCATTCTATGATTAAAAAACTCTTCTGAAATCCCATATTAACCGTAAATAAATTTCTAATTATACAGTATAATAAGAAATGTCAACCGTACATAGTTATACAAGTATATGAAATCAGTGTAACCGTTACATTAACGCCTTACTTTTTACGGGCCGAACTCATCCTTTCTCCTAAACAATATTATTTTTATTCCAAAACAGATTAATTTAGACATTTGAATTTCTGTTTTGTTTACCGGAACACTGATTAGATACGATAAATTAAATCGCTCTATCTTTTCGATATGAATTTCATACGTCGAATCTCAATTAAAATCTAGGAAAAAAACATTGACTTGTTTTTTTTTATATAAAATTTCATCAAAGTTCCTTGTACAAAATTGGGTTTTCCAAAAGTTTTATACAGTTAATAAATCATGTTCGCATACGGACTGTATACGGAATAATATAAACCCGAAGTTTAACATAAGATTTGTTTGTACGGAAGTGACAACCTCTTTTAAAGTGTGGCGCATTCAGGGGCCTTGGTTATTTATACAGCTTCCGATTAGATCGATGATCACATGACAAATTCGGCGATGTTTACGAGTTTTTTAGATTAGAATAAAATGCGATTTTGCACATATTAAGCAATTGATCATTAAATCTTCAATCTTCCAGTATCAATTATATCCCAGATCTGCATCCCGACTACGTTCTTTTATGCACAATATATACTTTTCTGGATACATCATGAGTCCGCGACTAATAATAAAATAGACTCTTAAAATAAGACTCGCTTGTTATTTAGTACAATAAATGATATGAATACTTCGAAAAAATTAATCAGCATAATAAAGATAATAATTTATTAGTAAAAAATATACGTGAAAAAAAAATTGCTAAAAAAAAATGAATTACTGTTACATTACTCGATATATTTGCGACCATAAATTCGATGTACTGTAGGAAGTACTGACGAAGAAAGAAATTATGCTAGACAAGGAAATAACTGTGTGGATATTTTTTCGCTGTGACACATTTGCAGGGAAGCAACTTCGGGGCTACACTTTTTCGCAAAACTTGAAACAAGCTTCGTTCCTAATGTAATTCAAGAATTATTTTACAGTCACTTTCTTGGTAGTTCTTTGATATGAAAAATGATTCCATAATGTCTTTTCTGACAAGTATTTTTTTCGTCGTGATTTAAATCTCGAATTACTAAAAATTCATTTAAATATTCTTTTACAGTCAATTAAATAATTTTCTTGTAAGGTTGAATTCGATATCGACCAGGGTAAAACAATGATACTACTGGATAAACCATTGATGGTAAATTATTCCATGTCGATATTTCCGGATACTTTATACCATTGATTGTGAAAGCACAAGTTCTTTTATTCATATCTAAATGAACTGTAACTATTGTACCATCACCAAATCCTGGACAGTAATTTTTTATATAATTTCCAGAATTACAAACATAACCACTGGAACCCACTACCCATCCAGTAGGTTGATCTCCTGCAAATTTCTCGTAATTTAAATTTTTTGGTGCACATACTCCAACCCAAGAAGCATAACAAACTTTCTCAATAATAACATCCCATTCAAAAATACCATTATTTTCTAATGCTATTAATGCCATTTTAGCTCTAACGTTTTGATGTGAATTACAACCATTTGGCGCATGTATAATTTTTCCGTTACCCTCAATTATAAGTTTTGGTCCACATGCTGATTTATCCCAAACACAATTGGTTTCATTAATTCCACATATTGGTATTGGTATTCCTCGAATATCGTTCAAATTGAGATTATCTGATTTTGTAATATTTCGATAAACATTTACAATTATTTTAGATGGGACAATTTCTAATGGCTCAATGATATCAACCAATACTTGGCCTTTAATTCTCCTGAAATCGATAAATTCAACCAAAGGTTCTAATTCCTTAGCAACTTTTTGATGATCGGTAATAAATTTATTTTCTACTTGTACAAAGTTTCCTATTTGTTTTATTTGTTTTAAGGTTGGTAACCGTTCAATAAGAATTTTATATGCATCATTAGAAACTTGCATTGCTGCAAGAATAGCACTATATCGAAAAACTTCATATTCTGGTGTTGCAAAAGGTTTTTCTTTTTCATGTGTACAAGATAAAAGATATCGAAGGCCTGCAATAGATAATCGACCAAATTCAATAGTATTTAATGGAATAGTTGCTATCACTTCAATTAGCAAATCTAGAAGGATATTATTTTCTGTTAATGACATTTTTTCAGCAAGTTTAGATAGTAACTCTGGTGAGTAATTTTTATTGTAATTGTTTTCTAATGTATTTTTGAAAGTTTTCATAATAAAATCCTGAAGGCCTGATAATTTAAAATAGTCAGCAGCGTGAAAAGCTTCAACTATATTATCTTTTGTTAGACATCCTTCTTTAATTGATCCTGTATAAGTATATTCTAATACAATTTCTAATCCAACAGAATTAATATTTGAAAAAGTAATTTTGTTTTCATATCTTTCTTTCGTTCCGTTATAAAGTAATCTATCAAATACTTCGGATCTTGCTGCTAAGATTGCTCTACAACCATAAAATTTTTTTTCATCTTCACATAAAATTTCTACATCACTTTATTTTGGATTATTTATTAAAAATCCTAAATCCTGTTCTAATGAAAATCCTTTCGTCATTTTTAAGAATTTTTTTTTTTTTTTTTTTTCGTAGCTCAATGAGGATATAAATAATATTTTGATGCTTACAAATTTGACAAAAAAGAAATTTTGTGACACGCTTCTCAACGAATCATTGTTTAGGATGGGATAAGAAACTGGTACGAAATCCCGACACGTTAACGCTGGTAAAACATCCCGTGACTTTGCATAATTCTGCATAATGCGGGCCAGTTGTCGGGATTTTGGCCTGTCGGGATTTTACACGGATCCATTTAGGATTATCTCACGTGCTTTATTTTTTTTGAATTATAAGATAAATTCTAACATTTAATTAATCGCATGTTTTTCTCATAAATAAATAATAAATAATTTTTACTTATTTTAAAAATATTATATATTTTTGTTACGAATTAAATCTTGATTTCAAGGTTTCGACAATAATCTACTAAAATATCTAAAAACTTTTTGTGATTTTTGGTCCAAAATCGCCCAGGCAGGTCCTTGCGTTTTGCATATTTCATGATATTAAATCAGATTTCAATCATGAAAAAAACAAATATACTAATCATTATAATATTTTTTAAAAAAAATTTAAGTCTATTTGTTCATTCAAATCGTTTAAAAAAATACAAGATATCAATAAACTTATTTTTAATAAAATTTACCCAAATTCTCAAGAAATTCTCTTAATCAAAAGTAATCAAATGAAATTAAATTCTTCATACCTCTTTTTACCTTGTTTTGCCTTCATGCAACGTTTAATTTGATCAAACAAGATGAAAGAAGCAGAATTAGAGTTTCTAAATCTAAATGAGACCGATTATAATTGGTGTAATGTGAATATGGTGTTAGTAGTAAAGGTTTGCGTTGAAAAGTTTATAATATAGTTAAAAAGTTATAATATAAAACATACAAGGTAATAATTTTAACATGACTCGATTCTTCCGATTGTCAACTCCGTTATATTATATCGAGATTTTACTTATGATCCAGGTCTGGTTTATCGCGCTTCACTGTGAGTATTAGAAAATTTAAGATATATACTCAGCAAAAAATACTGAGTTTTGCAATAGCAATATTGGCGTTATTTCAAAAAAAAAAAAGTTTGTCTTCCATCATCCTCTGTATTTATCGTTCTATTTTCTAGTCTTAATGTATGAACATAAATATACATATGAGTAGTCACAGATTACACAGGTTCAGATTAATACCATATAATTGATTATATTTTACGAGTGTCGACAAAAAATTAATATATATATAGTGCTTTTCAAAGAAAAATTATCAACTTTCTCTCTTCAAATAGTTTGTCAAACAGTAATATTCTTCTTACTTCAAATAATTTAAAACAAATTATCTTTACACAATACGAACACTCAGCAATAAAATAGATCACCTAAATTCAACTTCCCTTGGTGATCTCCTTTGACAAATACATTCTTAGGCTTATTTATTATTACGCGCAATACGTGCTCAGTAATAAAATATTATTCAGGAAATCTATTTTGACAAATTTATTCTTTTTGAGCAAATATGTTTAGGATGAATCTTCACTCATGCACGCGGCATCCTTATACGTATATACATACATATCCATCATTCATTTAACATCCATTAACATTTTAGAAGAGAAAGTCTGAATGTGAATAATAGGTACTATCTCTTATCTTTAAATCTTGAGAAGGTTCGAAAAACAATATCCAAGTGACTCCTATCATTTATTGCATTAGGCTAGATGGGTCATGATTTGGATGGTGGATTTTAAAATCCCTGCTGAGGTTTTCTCGGCAGTCTATTATAATGTGCTTATTTGTTCTCATTGAAGATTTTTTGGATTTAAAGAACTGGAAGCGTTTCGTGGCCACAGTTACGCGGTCTGGTCTCAGCATATTGGGATTGCCTACTGTGAACGTCCTTCCCTGTCTTTGAAAATTTCTTAGATGATTATCAAATGTTCGTCACAAGGCTATTGCGTATGAGTAACAGGCGTTAGTGAGTGTAACTTGTGCAGTACTTCACATGAATGTTTTCCTTGGGAAAGTTAATGAGATGGGACCTGGAGTCCATTCACCTACATTCATGCTTTCTGAAAGGGTGTTTTTATATATTATATTTAGCAAAATGTTCTGTTATTCATGCCAATTATTCTTGTTTTTTTTGGTTCGATAGTACATTGCTTACATTATTTTCTTTGTTTCAGATTAGTTAGCTTGCTTCTTGATTCCCTCATTTATAAATAATTAACTGAGGTAATCATCAAGAAATATTAGATATATTTCGTAGGAATGGGAGAAGGGTTCATACCCATATTCTTATGTATCCGCGTGCTATCTGGTGAGCGTAGAGACTCTAGGATTTTTTAAAATCGTTTAACAGTTAATTCAAATTTAATAGTGAATTTTATTGTGCACTTCTTTAAAGTTTTTGTTTTGTTTGACGTAACGATACATCCTTTCAAATTGTGTGTTGGTATATTAAGAATCCACATGTAGCACGTGATTAATATTAATTAATAACTGCCAATCAGTTTCAACTATTATAAATCATAATAGATTAAATTATGTAAAATAAAGGAATTTTCTCTTTTCCTAACAGATGTTAGTTAAATTAAAGTTCTGATTTTATTATTATTAATATATTATATTGATTAGAAGGGTGAATTTACGTACAGTATATAATATTTTTAAGTAACTAATGTTGCAGAAGAATTTTTACGTTCTGGTTCTTATTTTCATTTTTGGGTTGACAATTCTTTATCATTCTTCCCGTGTTATCGATTTTGTCATCACATCAAGTTTTTAATAGTGTACATTTTAAACAGCACTTTTTTTACGATCGGGCCTCGTATAAAATTATCCTGATATCTCCAATTGCAATATAGGAAAAATAAGAGAGAAACACTTTAATTTTTCTGTGATTTTTACGCGTATTATGTATATAATCACGTTAAATCAGATAGTTTCATACTAAATCATTATGATCAGATCGCCTAAAAACGAATATAATATGACGTTCGGAAAGAAATCATAACGAAAATAAAAAAGTATTTTTTTTTTTTTTTTATCATCAAAAATCTTTACACATGAAATCACAAATTCGATCATCTTATAATCATACTTATATACCTACCTATATAATGACAAAATATAACGATAAAAAATAATTATATAATTTTATTATTAGGAAGAAAAAAAAAACGGTGATGCGTGAATCCGTGACTATTTTGTGTAATCCTTAAAAATGACGTTTATTATATGTAAGTTACACGAAAAAATACTTATTTAAGGTAAAAAATTTCGTTCATCGTTTTCTTGTTCCCAACATTTCTCTGTCAGTTATCATGGCAACTTTTGATACACGAAATAGTTTTTCAACACAAAATTATGAAGATTATTTTGAATATAATTGGCTTATTAAAGATTTTCAAGATATTTATAAAGAAACGGAAACGGGACACCCGATGATTAGTGAAAGGTTTACTTCGCCACCTTTCTACGATTGGCGTATTGAAATTTATCCACATGGATATGCATATCAATCTAGAAGATATATTTCATTATATATTTTAGGATTTCAATCGGATTTTGAAAAAGAAAATAAAATGAAATTAAGAGAAAACATAATAATGAAATTTGATTTATTTAAAAAGGATCATTGTGATGATAATTGTACTTTGATAAAAAGTCAAGAAATGACAATTGATAATGGAAGTTTTAATTTTAAAAAATCCGATCATGATTATATGGGAAATCCTTCATTTTGTAGGATTGGTGAAATTTTATCATTAGATTCGAATGATATTAGAGTTGATTTGATTGTTCGAGCCACTTGTAATATTCAAAAAAATAATAACGAATCTTTAGATCTTAACAAATCTTCATCATTCACAATCCCATCACAAGAAGAATTTTTTAATAATAATAATTTTTGTGATGTTACATTTAAATTTGATTGTAATGCAGAAATTAAAGCTTCAAGAATGTTCTTGGCAATGAAATCAAAATATTTTAAAAGAATGTTCAACGGAGAATGGTTAGAAGCAAACTCTTCTATTATTAATATTAATAACGTAACTTATAATTGTTTTCATAAAATTATAGAATTTCTTTATACGGATAATCTTGATGCGGGATTGGATTTTAATCTTTTAAAAGAATTATATATTGAATCTGAGATGAGGGAAATTGAAGAATTAAAGATGATTGTATCCAAAAGAATAATTAAGATGATTAGTGATGATAATTGGGACGAAATATTAATGTTAGGATGGCAAACTCGAAATCATGATCTTAAAGACATCGCTTTGGAATTTATATATAATAATTGGAAAAAATTAGAATCAACTGATAAAATGAATGAATTGTTAAAATGTGGTGATGCAGGATGGGTTAGAGAAATAATTATGGCCAGTATTTTTGGTATAAATAATGGATCGAGGTTATATAATTTTCGTGATTGAATTATTAAATATGATACTGTATATACCTTGTTAGATATATAGATATGTTTTCTTGTTAGTATTAAAATAAATCTTTTATCGTTCATGCAAATTTAACATAATTGTTATTCTGATCAGTTGTCCTATTGAGGGACAGTAACGAATTATTATTGGACAGGGATTTTATCATAAGAATTGCATTAATGACACTGTTACATCGAATAATTGGACATTCAATAACATATAATTAATTATTCGCTAAAAATAATATACATATATAATTATTTTTTTAAAAGAATTTAATTGCTTTATTTAATACGTCCCCTCTCTTTATGTAAATCCAATGACTGTTTTCAACATTTATCATTTGATTCATCTAGAAACTTCACGTCATTAGAAACTCTGATTCTTGCAAACCCTATACATTTATTCTCATGCAATTATTTTGTTTCTTTTACAATTGAAATACTTTGTAAAATTCTTTGACATCGTGACATCGTACCTGTTTCAAAATTCATATTATTTCTTAATGAATCTTGATATCGTCGCCAAATTCTGGAACATTTCTGTAAAAATACTTGAGTGCATAATTTTCGTTTTTTCTCCACTTAAAATTGAATCCCTAAAACCTATATTTCTTGCCTTAATGAAAAATATAAAAAATTACCCATCGTTCAGATACTAAGGGTTATATTATTAATCAGTCATTTCATCGGTTCCTTTAATTTTTATGAAAGTGATCGTATACTCATTATAACTACTGTAATTTATTAAAAGCGTGAGGATAAATTCCATCTCGACTCCCCTTAATATAATTTAATTTCACAAGGTGCACATAATTTTTCTCTAATTGGAGACTTCCTTGTAGATTCTATTTTATCAATCCATTTTGACATTAACGAAACTATTTCAACATTAATTACTTTTTAATCAGGTTCTTCTTATATCTCGGAGGTAAATAATTCTCGTTATTTGTTGTCGAAGGTTCACCTTCATAAATCTTAGGCTTTGATATTTTTTTTTATAATGAACGTTTCTAAAAATTTTTTAGATAAACTAAAAATCTAATGTGAGGTAAAACATTCTACAAAGCATTTTCCATTAATTCTAAATTCATCATCTGCCCAAATTGTTGGATCGAAAGATCTCCACTTGTAAATAGTCTCTTTTAACATTTTGTTAAAAATTTTTCATCAAGAGGAGTAAAATCTAACGATTCAAATATTATTCTCGGATAACAAGTCATTAAATTCGTACAACATTGTTGCCAGTTTAAAATTTTGTTCAATTAAACATCCTTGGACATTATCCTTTAAGGAAATAAATCCGCTATAAATATATCCTAATATATAAATAAAAGTAAAGAATTTTAATTAATTTAAAAATTATTACGTATTGCTGACTTACCTAACAAGGATAAACTTAAAGAAGTTAAGGAGGGAAGGGATAGAGGTAGTACGGTTCCACAAGCTGTCTCCCTGATTTTCTTTTATTTCTGCTTAGTCAACTTTGTTTCCCCTGAGAATAATTTTTATTTTACTTTTTACTTTTTACTTATTTATTTATTTATTTATTTTTAACTCACCTTAAAAAGGTTTCCGGTAAAATATTTGAAATTTCAAACGAAACAATCCATCAGTGTCACTTTTTTTTTAGAAGACAGATGTTGTCTAAAATACGAAGAACGGTGACTTAAATAATTATATGTGCATGGTAATTTTTTAAATCGGTCTTCATTATGACTTTGAGATTAATTTTTGGGGGAAAACCCGTGAGAGACGCTCATTTTATACAAATGATATAACACGTGATTATGCGACTAACCGATAAACGATTGAAACACAAAAAAGTAAAACAAAGTTTAATTTATTTCTATTATAATTTATTTAAACTTCTCTTAAAGTCTTTCGTTAACAAACCTGTTTTTTTAAGTTTTTGTGTATAGTCTACATAAATTTGCTTCTTTTAAATATATCACTTCAAATAATGCTACAGAAATTCAACGTTCATACTTACGGACAATTCCAAATAAAGTGGCAGTCGTTGAGATCCATTTGAGAAGAATTATTAAGATACAATTAAATTAATTAATGGTGACAAAAAAAAGACATATTTTTTTACTTAGAAAAAAACGTAAAATACAGTCTTATTACACTATACATTCCTATTATTATATTCCAGTCATCCTTAACCTCTTAAAATAGGTTAATAAATTCGCGACCGGCAACACGCACCCATGGGGCAATTGCACCGAATTGATTCCGTGGGAAGTGATGAAGGGACAAAATGGACATCATGTCGATTTGTACAGCCGCGTTGCATTCTTAATCATAGAAAATAATGGTGATTGTTATAAAGTTGCAGAACTACAACTTAACGATAGGATTAATAAGCTTTCTCGTTTGAAACGTATGTTCAAAATTCGTGTGGCTTTAATACACATCTCATGCAGCACAAACTAAATTGCCTCGACAAAATTTTTCAACTTGATACAATGAACCTATTCACGTTGAAGTTGTTGATATGTGTAAGCTTTAAAGCGGCGAGATTTTGAGAACCAATAAAGAATTTCGGGTACCATAGGCTAGTGACGAATTGTAATTATTTATGTGTTATCTCTGTTCCATAAAAAATTTATTTTTCATGTTCCTATCGTATCAAATCGAATGTTGAAAGAAAAAGTTACGAGAACCACAAATCCAGCTCGCTTTTTTATGCTACCGCTAAATTATCATATTGGGACTTTAGACTTAATTTATTATTAACATAATATGATTTGGACGAACTATTTTAATTTTTTGTATAATAATAACCCAATAGAATGATCTCGATCTACTCACAGAAAAACGAGGTAGTGATGGCAATGCTGTTTTTATGTTATCCGAAAATGGTTACCAATATACTCCTAAACAGCGTGCCAGTTCTTTCTCAAAGTTGTCATATATTTCATCAGGATTTCGATCAGAAAGTGACACACTTCTGGAATCTGGATGTAGATAAGAAAACTACAGGCTATTTATTGCAAAAATTCTGGTCAGTAATAGTAATTAAAATTGAAATATTGAAATAATTCCATTTCTTGGTATAAAAAAAAGGAAAAATCTTTTTATAATTTGAACCAGTAAATGCAAGTTTTGTAACATTTTGTTTTCCAAAGTTGGTGGGAACACTTATATGAGGATTTGAAACAAATAGTAGCGATTTATACATATAGATATGTGCTATTTACGTACATAACATTAAATTCTGATCAGCATCAAATGGTTGCTATCCAATGCACAGTAATTAAATTAATATCATGTCGAATATTTCTAAGTGGTTTTTGGCAAAGGTAACGATGATGTCTTAGAAGATGATGCTGTCATAGGAGATAATGATGCAGAACCATCTTTAATCCTTTAACCGCGACTACTACATGAATTTTATTGGCTAATTTAAATATTCGATCGAGACATGACGTCACCGGGAAAAAATGGCAGTCGGATTTATATGTCGGTTTCTTAGAATTAGAGTTAGGATTAAGATAAGGGAATTAGAAATTATGTATAAAAGTGCTAAATGTCACGCATCATTTGTCACTAGTAACCAGGAAAAATAAATCCGGCTACGGGGTTGTTTTGAGACACTGTAACATCAAATTTGGCATAGTTACCAACATGCAGTGATTGAACGTTAACCCATAAATTCGCGGGGAATCGATTTATTTATTATTTTTCTGAAATGATATCACCAAAAATAATATATTTAAGCGAAACTATTGTTTTAAAATTAATTAATTTAATCCGACCGGATTATAAATCCTTTCAGTTAAACGTATTTATTTAATTAATAATCAAATATTTAAACCACGTGGTATTACTTATGTGAAAAAAAAGGGGGGCACATGACCCGTTTTGTTTATACAAACACAAATGCACAATACTATACGACAATACATTTTTAAATCACACTAAAATCATATGCGATTGTGTGAAACAAAAAGATTTTTCTTTATTAACCGTTAAAATATATATTATTGTTGCTCAGGAATTCCAACAGCAACCATTGCTTTAGTATAACTCCAATTATCGTTACTGACTTCCCTAATATTCTTACTAATAGTATCTAATTCAAGTAATTGGTTTCCAACTATAACATAAATATTATTACCAATAACAGTAGCCGACTTTACATTTGACCAAGACCTTTTAGCATCGTCGGAATTGTCATCAAAGAAAGGAACACTTTTACCATTTTGAGTGTCAACTTCCCATAAACCATAACAAAAAGCGATTAATCTACCATTTATTTCAACCAAAGCCCTACAAGTTGACCAATTATCGGAACCACCACCCAATTTTTTAGGTTCTTCATGACCAGTAGTATCAATACACCATAAATTATTTGCTGAAGTGGTAACAAAAATGTTTTTACCTACTGCAGCAGCAGCATTAACTCTTGTCCAAACATCCATAAATCCTCCTAAAAAATCTACACAATGACCTGTATTTGGATCATCAATCAACCAAAGTTTATGACAAAATGCAAATAATTTATAACCTCCTTCATCATTAGGTACTGATACTAAAGCATTACAAGTTCCCCATCCATCCCAACTAACTTTTCTTGTTTCCCTTTCATTTATTGAAACTTCCCAAAGATTATTAAACGATGTTGTGATATAAACTTTTTGGATTGAAGGAAGTATTGTTGCAGCTGTTGTTGTAATCCAATCATCGGAATTAAATTCTTCGTATGTCCCATCATTCGGACTAACGAGATAAATTTTTCGGGAAATCGTTAAGAGTTTTGTCATGATGAATGGTAAAAGTTTTCTCATAAATAAACAAAGAGAAGAGAGCTATTTAAATTTAAGTTACTCTTATCTTATGTTAGACAAAAAAATCTGTGAAACAGGGAGTAAATGGTGCCATTACATGGGTCCTTGCATCTTGTTTCTTTTTTATCATGATTGAAAAATATGGGGTAAATATGGTAAATTGGCGCTAATCTCTCCGAAGTATGATAATCAAGCAAATTTTTTCCTCAAAGTACAGTACGCTAGATGTATTTTTTTTTTTTTTTATTTTATTATCTTAACAAAATTTAACAATACGAGGAAAAAAAGGAAAAAAAAAAAGAAAAAAAAAATATTCAGCATTAATAAATTAATTTTAGTTATCTTAAAAAAATCATTTTTTTTTTTTTTTTTAATAACGGAAATGTCTTACATTGCTGGTAATCGTCATCGATTGTATGTGTGACGGAATCATATGAATAAGGTTAATTTAAGGTTAGTATGAGTCTATCAGAACATCTAATATTAAAATGAAAAGACGATACATTTCCGCATTGTTGGCAACACTATGCGCATCGGTATTCATGCATACACCGATTGATTTTTTTCCAACGGTTTTGAAAAAATCATAAAAATTTATAAAAATTCATCGGTATATCAATGAGATATATCTAAGAAAAACTCAATATTCATCGATGCCTTGGGGAGCCCCTCTCGAAGGGAGGAAAGCATTCGGCGAATACTTTAGTTGTTCACCGATATGTACGGTATTTGTTTCTAAATATAGCTACCAATTCTGAAGTACCGCTATCTATGTAAGGTCATGATTTAATTTTTTTATTTTCTTTTTTTTCCTTTTTCAATTATAAAATCAAACTCCAATATAACGATATGTCGGAATTCATATGAAAATTTTAAAAATATCGCCTCTTAAATGGTATTTTATCGTTATATCGAGCTTCGGTGTATCGAGCGAATATCGGTACATCGAGGTTCTGACTAAGAACATAAGATGTACAGTACCACTACACTTAAATATGTTCATATTGTATATATTTAGCAAGTACTTTATAAAGTAATACCATCAATACGGGGTTTAATACTTTGTAAACCAATATCTTATCATCAATATGGGGTGTTTTGTTTTCTTTAATCTTACCATTCTTAAATAGTTAATGTATTTATAGTATCAGTTGGTAAAGATTTAATACTATGTCTTTATTTCTTCAATAAATAGTAAATCTTGAGTAATAAGAAACAATTTAATAGTGCTTATTTTCAATTTGATTAGGATTGATATTTTATTCGCGGAAGCCTGAATACATATCACGTGACTCTAGAAACTTGTAATATCATGTGATAGTACTAAACCTGCTATAAAAAAACATATTTATACAGTATATTAGTGAAAAGCATTGAGTTCTTTGACTTTTTCTTACCGGAGAAGCTTTCAGATGCAGGACTATCAGCTGAATTTTTTGAGCAATCATGTAATGTCAAACCGTTTCGTTTCGAAGAGTTTCAATAGGATCATTAATTGACGCAAATTTAATATGTCCGTTATGACCGTTCGATTTCATCGAGTTTTTGTTATTACATTATTTATTGCCATGTGCATTATTGCATTTTTTATCATCTATTTGTCGAACTACTGCTCTCTTCACTTGTCTAATGTTTCTAATGGTGCAACTTATGATTCACTCACTTAACGCATTTAACAATGTTGTTAGTCCATATATATTAAGCCGTAATATTATGAATTATTACCATTAATAACGACTTTTACAGAAAGTGCATTTGTATCCGTAGGATGCTAGGGACTTCTTTTACCTGAAGAAAGCTTTTTCTTTAATCAGAATCAGTATTTTGCTTAATATTATATATGACTGAGTGGACTGTGTCGCTATGGTGTTTGTTAAATTTACGTTCTATACATGTATTAAAACAACTTTGGAACATAAATTGGTTGGGAGACAAACATATGTTTTAAGAACAATACGCTTGAAGTGAATACATGTCGGAGAAAATCCAGTTAATTTTCCTGTAAGGCCCAAACTGTCTGAAGAAATCATAACTTAGAATATATTTATAATTATATATTACTATAATCCAAGTTGTATTACTTTTCATTTCTATACAATTGAAACTAAATTTTTTGTTTGATTTGACCTAATTTGGGAAGCATAGCAATTCAAAAAAAAAAAATGCAGATCATGGTTATTACATATACTTATTTATTAAAGGAAATTCGAAACTTCAATAAACATTGCAATATATAATGGATTCGTAACAGACAATAGATTTATTTGTATTAGACAATAGGTTTGTAATAGACAATAGAATCTATCGTAGGGCAAAAAATTTAATATTGTAGAGATTAATTACAAATGTTTCTTTATTTGAAATTATATTTATTTAATTCATTTGTTATAAATACCTTATGTCTCTTCCTCAATTTTATCAATTAAAATTCAAAAAACATATCAATTTGTTTAACTGGATTAAACATTAAAAACATTAAAAACATTAAAGACATTAAAGACATTAAAACATTAAAAACATTTAAAACATTTAAAACATTTTATAAAATAAACATAATCATGAAAAAAACCTTCGCTATGCTTATTCTATTTGTAATCTTTGCTTTATCTTTTCAGCAAGCCTATGCAAAATGCAATTGTATAACTCAAGATGTTATAGAATGCGAAACAAAGTGTGAATGTAAGCTCGGACTACTTATATGTAAAAAAACTTTTGAAAGCACAACATGTCTTAGTAATGCTAATGGACCCGCATGTCAAGATACAACATGCATAAAGTAAATATGACTTTTATTTATTTAAGTAATAAGTTTATTCATTAAGTACTGATTTTTTTGTATTTTGTAATAGTGGACTAGGAAACTCAACCGGTGAAGCACCAAGAACAGACACTGTCTTATTTTGTTAATGATTTTCTCATTTGACAGAAAAGCAATAAAAAATTTCTTTATTCATATCTATTATAATTATTAAACTAATTTCATTTAAAATCTTGTAATTAATAAAATTTTAGATAAATGATACCCAATATAGTTTTTAAATTACACTATGTATATTATTCTTCGCATTAGCGGTCAATCGTGAAGAAATATAGTATTAATTGTCCGAAATGACTTTTGCGTTAAATGCACATTTTCCGAAGAATTTTGCAAAATCGCACACATGATCAATGATCTAGATTATACATCCCCGTCACTAGTTTATGTAATGCATTTAATCATTCGACTCAATTACAGCTAATTATAAATTAAATAAAATTTTAGTAAATTAAATAAATTAATTTGCATATAAATTAAAGTAGGTTACCTGTTGGTATTTGAGTTGAATCTAATAAAGGTATGGTTTCAGATTCTGGTTCTGATAAATCTGATAAATCAAGTTTGTACTTTCATATTTAATAACTCAAGTTTTGGAAATTTTGGAAATGCAACCTTTATTGTTTTAGCATCTAATTCATTTAGATTGATCCGATAAACGTATCTGATTATGGGGTTGGACGATTTTCTGGATTTTCTGGATTTTCGTCCCAACATTTTTGAATTAATTCTTTTAAAACTTGTGGCGGTTCATTACTAATTTCTGGTCGTAATCCATAGGATAAATTTCTATTATAAGATAACGGTCAAAACATCGATCATCAAATATAAATGATTGTATTGATAATAATTCCCGACGAATAAATGTCAAATTTCTCTATACATGATTTTCTACTACTTCGAGTGTTATATACATAAAATTGTTTGATCATTCATTTTATTCATTTCTTACATGATCAAAACCACTTATGTGTTTTTAGGACATCTTGCATAATGTTATCCACTCTATGAACATGTTATATGCGTGAATATTACCAAGATCGTACAATGCTCTAAGTATTAATGGCGAATATGATAATAATAATTTAAATACAAGTATATAGTTCTTGGCATCAGGATCTTGTGAAATGTCATAAAACCAACGCTTCTAACTGAAATGAGTAATAATGATAACATATTTAGTAAAAAGAATCAGCAAAATCTCAGACTTTCTTGTTTGTTTTCTTTTACTTACTTCATTAAGAAATGCTTCACTTATGAGATGAATCATTTACTACTTTTAAAGTAACTTCGCTCTTTTCTTTTCCAGTTTTTTAGTTTTTGATCCCAACTTTTAATGTATGCATCCATCTAATATTAGTAAACTTATTGTAAAATATCTCATTCTATTATACTACGTGAGTTCATTGATTGCTTAAGTTAATTAATTCATCAATGCTTTTGTTTCCGCTATTCCGTTTATCAAAATCTCGTTGAGAATGTTTTGTGTTGCAATAGGAATATCAAATAATTTCTCCCGTATTAGGTTGGGAATACTCTTTGCATATTTCAAATCGTAATCTCTATCATCAACTTCTTCTTTAAACGATCCTCACAATAATTATCGACCAATTTATGTTTTCACATAGTCTTTAACCTAATATTTTGCTTTTCTTTATCCATATTTAAATTATGATCTATTTTTATCATTCTTAGTATTCTTAAATATATTTTTATTAAATACCTGTGTTATTATTAGTCCCGTTTCTATTCACAAGTCACGTCTCTATCTTTCCAATTCGATTTCAATGAAATTTTGTTTTAATTTTAATTAAAATAACAAATCATCATTGATGCAAAAATATTTATCAAATAAATTTCTTTCTATAATTAGACCAATTATTATTTGCTAAATTATTCCTTTTCCCGTATTTTTTTTTCCCAATATCCCAATATGATCTTAACACAATTCTCATCATCACACTAGCAGTAAAAAAATATCTTCTATCAATTTTATATTCATTAAATCGTACAACTATTGCTACTAAAACTTTCTATTTGCGAGTATCCTATTGTTGTAACTATATCTTCTCATTTCGACTCTCCATAAATTAATGAAATTTCTCCAACTCCACTTTTATTGTTGATTTATATCTGATTCTATGTACAAAAGATTTTGTGAAATCGGAGAAATTTAAATGATTATGCAAGGATATGCACTTACATGCGGTAGTACAGATTAAACTATTAACCTTTAATAGTACTACAACAATGAAAAAAGATTGGAGTCTTTTCAAAAGAAAGCAAGAAAGACCTTGAATGAATATGAATTATTCCCAAACATTAGTCCTTTGCTTTGCGGTTTTCCCTACATGTCTGATACCAAAGTTCAATCCAAACATTTCAGAATAAATAAAGAAACTATTCTGACTATTAGTGGTCATGTAATTAAAATAGCAAGTTTGATTCCAGCCTGCCAAAGTGTGGCAAAATTAGCTGAAGAAATTTTGACTCTTGTCGACGATGCAATTCGCAACCAAGAAATTCTCAAGCTTCTAGCAGAGCGCGTTGAAGCATCGAGTCTCTGGTTGTTAGAACAAAAACCAGAAGAAAAAAAATGTAAACTGGCATTTGAACGGTATATTAAAGTTCTCAAAGAAATTAAGAAATATGTGAAGGAGTTACGCAAGCCGGGTAAATTTAGTGCACGGTTCCGTAATAAAGTTGTTGAGTTCTTTACTGCCAGAGAAGTAAGTTTGAATATATGGATTTTTTATGGCTGCAGACGTTTCACGTAGAAAAAATTGTATAAAGATCAAACAACGCTGACCTAGTTATAAATTTTCATCTCATTATTCTGATATTCTCTTTAGAAACGAAATTTGTACACAATTTACAATGATAAACTTGATGAAGCTATCAATGGATTTATCCTTGCACTTAGTTGTGATAGCAATGTCCTTCTCCATAATTATAAGAAGTATTTATCTGCAATCTTCGAGAGCAATAATAAAATGTTTTCTAAACAAAGTCGCCAGTTGACTGAAATTCAAGAAACTATAGTGCTGATACGAAAAGGTATAGAGATGCCTGAATCAGAATTGGAAAAAGTACGATTAAGCCCTGAGTGGATCCGCAATGAGGATGATGAAGAACCGGAAACGAGAGGGAAAAATAAGCACATCAAACGCCATCTGTATGGTTCTCAAGAAGTTGCAGTCAAGAAGATCAAAATTCCAGAGGGTGAGAATGAGAATAGAAAATTGATCGAAAAATACGTCTTTTTAATGTCAAAGTTGTCCCACTGTGATAGCATTGAAAAATTGTAAGTAAGACTTTATATTTGTAAAAATTGATTAGCAAAAATTTTCTCTATGAAATATTATGCATGACTTTCTTTATTGTTTGCTCTTTGCAACTAACAGGCAAAAGTGTATACGAAATTAAACGCTTTTACCTTTCTAGTATAAACTTACTTTGTACTATGATAATTTTAGAATTACTTATACTCTTTTGCTAATTTCATCTTTTGATATTTTACTTTTTCACATAGTTATGGAACTCTTACTATTAATCACGATCATTATATTGTAACGGGATGGGCTGAAAAAGGGAACCTTGAAGACTTCCTCCGAAGCGATCAGGAACTCTCATGGCCGTGCAGGCTTAAGATCGCGGAACAAATTGCCAACGCATTAGAATTTATCCATCACGCAGATATTTATCATCATGATGTAAAGAGGTAAGTTAAATCCAGAGACAAAAAGTTCTTCATCTTGACAATAAATTCTTATGGTTCAAAAATAGTTGATAAATTGACTTTCGAACTTTTTTAAACAATTAATTATAGTAAAAACGTGTTATTGGACAAGAGTATGGACGCAAAATTATCGGGATTCGATTACAGCCGACTCAAAGATCATTCAACAACGAGTAATGAAGAACAAATGCAAAGTTTACGGTAAGTAAAAGTTCTTATCTATGCATGAAATGATTTCCTCATCTAAGCAATAGTATTTCATTATTACTCCAATAATTAGATGGACAGCCCCAGAGAAGTTAAAGCGTAAAAGTTATCCTGAACCTTATAAGAAAACTTGTGACATCTACGGGTATGTACACCTGTTTGCATTAGTAACTTGTAAGGTTACTATAAATATAATTTTTATAAATTAACCTTTTGTTGCGTTATGCTCCTTAATTTTGAAATTCTAGACTTTCCATCACTTTATGGGAAATTGGAACGCGTAAAATGCCATACGAAGAAATCGAAGTTGATGTCGATGTTGCTGATTATGTAATTAATGACGGACGTCCAAAACCGTTTCCTACAGGTGGGCCTGTAGAATACAATGATTTAATAAAGCAAAGTTGGTCGGCTCGTGCAGGCGCTCGCCCATCAATTGAGGTTATAAGGGAAGATCTTCACAAAATGACAAAACGATATCAAGAATATTACGATAACCCTTCGACAGCTTCTTTATTACAAAATATTGATTCTTCTAATTTTGAGTCTTCTAACTTTGATTCCTCAATGTCACAACCTAATAGCCAGTTAGAGTGCAATGAATCTCTACAAGATCAATCTCTTCCGCCATTTGAAGATGTAGTCAAATTACATAAGCAGAAAAAACATACCAGTGCTTTCTCATTATTCCAACAATATGCGGCTCTTTCTCACACAAAAAGTCCAATTGCAAAATTTTACTGTGGTTATTATTTATATCATGGCAAATTTGGCATCAATAAAGATGAGGATAGTGCAATCGAATACCTTCGTCAAGCAGCTGATGCGAAAATAACAAAAGCGCAAGCATTATACGCGGAGGTATGCCTTGAAGGTAGAGACTATGATCCGATTAATGGCATTAAATATTTGAAAAAGGCTGTTGAACATGGAGATCGATCAGCATTAGAAAGGTGGGCAGAAATCTTGTATGATGGAGGACATAATCTTGATATTAACATGAAAGAAGCATCGATCATTCGGAAAAAGGCAGTAAGCAAAGGGAGTAAATTAATATTGTCCGAGGAAAATCAGGAAAATCAAGATAAGGGACATTTAAGAAATTTTTTAATTATTTCAGCGCCAGTTATCTTGATGCTATTTTTGATCATTTTTCATGACTAGTTTGATAATAAGAAGTACATATGATGGAGGCCTAGGATACAAGTTGTTAAATTTATTAGTCGTAGGAAACCGAAATAATAACTTTTATACGTAGAAGTAAGAATTTTATAGTAATTGTAATACTGGAACAGATAGTTTATTTAATAGTAATAATTATTTATCTTAACTCAGCTATTTTAACTAATAGTAAATAAAACCTATTCATTTTTCGTGCGATAACACAATCTTAATTATTTTGTAATACAATGTCGCGGAACAAAATTAAACTGAACATCTTTATAATTGTATTTCAAACTATCTAAAGTTCTAAACAAATAATGACTGATTTGCATTTCCTACATATTACGTTCCTTTATTTTCTTCATGCTCATTTGCTAACGTTTCTCTAATTTCCATTAATAACAGTCCCAATTTATTAAGTCCCTCACTTCCATCTTTCCGAGTAGCATTACCCCAATAACTATCAGTTGGGGAGGCTTCGACGATTTTAGCATCCTTTGTATCTAATAATAATTTTTTTAAATTTTGATGTTGAGTAAATTTTGCTCTTAAAGCCTCACGCATAACATCATCTTTAACTTGTTCCCAATCTGGACGTAGACCTGAATGCTTACGAGCAAAACTTGCCGCTTGACCGGGTTTTTCGAAATTTCTAATTTTTTGTTGGATTTCATGTTGTGATGGGAATTTTTGAGCTAAAAGTGTGGAAAATTATTCATTTAAATAAAAATATAATAATATAAGAATTATTATTATTTATCACTTTCTTTTTTTTTTTTACCTTGAAAATAATGTTCGGTTGTTGGCCAAGTTTCTTCATCAATCCAAATTTCTGCTTTAAAAAAATTACTAAACTCACCCCATTCCTCTCCTACACGATAAAAATTTATCACAGGTTTTTCCATACTTTAGTCTTTTTAATTAAAAAAATGAAATACAACCCAATGTATTCAATGCATTTAAGGTAAGAGTTCATGTTTAATGAATTAGTTTGTACATCGTAATACAAATCTTCATTGTTAAAAATATAAATCAAGTGAGAAATTGCCACGAAATAAATGCAAATAATGTAAAAATAATGATTCGCAATATTTAAATTGCATAGCCATGTGGCTCAAAAAATGAATGGATTTCCATATTTATTATTTACGTATAAGCCTGAACAGGATAATCGACTGATAATTTCATTTTTTTTTTTACTTTTGTCTTGGCTTTTCATTATCTTTAATTAAATTACTAAACTTACTCAAAAGAGCATATTTAGGTCAAGAATGCAATCACCAACAAAAACAGGGTTTACTGGCATTGTAAGACCTGCTTATGGTGCAAAAACCATGTTGAAAGAAAAATTTGTAGAAATTTACGAGAGTTTTTTTAAGGTTAAATATGATATCATTATTAGTTTTTTTCATCATTGGTTTCGTCAGCATTTTTCTTAATTAATACTTTTTTTTCTAATAAAAATCATCTTAGGGAAATGATCCATCAGTTGGACAACCAAATTTTTGGAGTGAATTATTTTTACTTAAAGTCAATGCAACATATTTGACGAAATGTCTTACTGAAATTTCCCAAGATAAATTATTGGCCATTAAAGTAAGTAAAAAAATTGTAAGTTATTTTTAAATATGATCAAAATTAAATATTAGCTTAAATGATTGTTTTTGACGACAATTAGAATAATATTGGAAAATTATTTTTAAAATCTATTGAAGCTATGAAAGAAGAAAATACTCAGAGAAAAATAAATGCTATGGAGGTGATGTATATTTTTAAAAATTTTTTTTCATTTTCACATTAATATTTTATTATTAATAAGTTATTATTTTTATTAGACATTATGCGTACTCCTTCAAGGAATATTTTCTAAAAGGTTTAATAATTTTAGTTTTGAAGTTATTAATCTTTTAACTGGATTAAATAACGCTGATAAAGTTTTTCCGGTATGTAAAATATCAAGGTATTATTTGTTTTTTTGATTGTTGTTAATTTTGATAGAATTTTTTGATGATTTCTTTTTTTTCTTTTTATAGCAACTTGTTGACGCCATTAAATATTTAATGAAACATGGTGAAACAAGTAAGAAAATTAATTAATTAATTAATTTTATAAAAATAATTATAATTTGTTCGATTTAATATCTTATATTATAGTAGATGTTCAACATGAAGCATTACGATTAGCTATCGTGATCGTGTGTGGAAACACTAATATCAATCAAAATAGTTTAAATGAATATTTCATAAAAAATGATATTTTTGATTCTTTAATCGAGGTATTTATATTACTCGAATCAGTAATTATCTTCTTGAGGAGACATTTTAATTAATTTTCTTGTTTATTAAGATAATAGTTTCCCCAAAAACATCGCATATGGCTTATGAAGCTATTATGTTACTGGATATCTTGGCAAATTACAATAAACATGAGTCGAGGAACCCTTATTTAACAAAACTAATTGATATTAAATATGAAGTTGTATTTGAGGTATATAAATAGATAAATTGTTAGATTAGTGATACTTGAAGATATAACGTATAATTGATCTGTAAACTATAAATTTATAGAAAATCATGAATGTATTGTCATCGACATGTATAAAATGTCAAAGGTATTTATCCATTTATAATTTTAATTGATTTTATATACGTATATATGCGTTTTTTTTAAGTTTTATTTAATTAATAATTATTATTTTTCATTTCTAGCCAATATATTGAGATCCAAGAGGATGATGAATCAAACAAATATTTGATTTCAACTGTTGTATCATATGTTGGATCTATTTTACCTTGGTATGGCAGTGGAACAAAGCAACATTCGAATGTTTCTGATCCAGAATTGGCATTTGTTAGATTGTGAGATTTCATTGACTTGTATTGATTTTTTAAAAAAATTTCGTTCTACACTTCTCACAAAAAATTTATCATATCCAATGATGACATATAGACCATCTGCAAATATTGCAATTCTTTTAGCATTTTATGATATGGTGAATAATAATAAACGATTCGTTGATTATATAACAAAATCCATTGCAAGATTTTCAATTCCTTCAAGACCTCAATTTAATGACAACCCTACAACAGAAACTGAAAATAATATAAAATCAACTGAAACGGGTCGAGGTGATTTAAATTATATCGAAATTTAATTAAAATTTATGACAAGAAATAATTTTTTTTTTTTTTTTTATTATTTTATAGATGGTCCATATTTTTGTGATTTTCTTTCACTTTCATCATATCTCCTACAACACAATCGTACCAACCGGACCGCAAGTTATGCGAATCTGATATTATTAACATTGGTAATATTATCAGAAGACGCGTCATTTAATGAGGTTATATGTGAAAATGAAAGACAATTTGCAGTGAGACTTTGTAGACAAGTAAGATTTCGATGAGCATATTAATTTTATTCGTTGTTTAAAGCGTATCTTATATTAACATCCTCTAATACTCAAATATGCAGAGACCACCTTTGTTACAAAATGCAAAGTTTCCACGTCCAATAGTCGGTGTTATACTAGATATTGTTATCGGATTCATAAATCATAATTTGAGGAGAAAATTACAAACTGATTTATACAGGTAAGTTAATAAAGATTTAATGATATTAATTAATAACTAATAAATAAGTTATTTTATTTTATATTTATATACGTAGTATGGCATTAGGCATTATTCATCGAACGTTGTCATATCTTAAAAAGAATCGTGTTAGATTACGTAAATATTATTTCGTCCTTTTAAAAAAAATATATATGCATAATAATAATAGTAATTTAATCTTTTTTCGTTAATAGAAATTATTTAATAACATGGATTATTATTTTACAATCTTTTACAGCGTATCATTGGGCAGAATTATGGCACTCGCTTATTGGCTTACTTAAATTCATACTTTCAAACATAGAACACTTTCAACAAGATCGAGCCTCAGTAAATGAAGTTTTACTTTCTGCAATAAATATTATTAATTTAAGTATTACATGTGGAGATACCTTCTTTCCAGATCCATTTAGCTATGATAATTTTTTTTATGAAATTGTGAGAGCAAAAGAGACATTTGAAGGATTAAATCGTATAGGTAATTATGTGGACGTGTTTTGTACGTGTGATTATTTTATACTTTAATTTATATTAATTATATGTTATTTTATTCATGATTCTTAGTTAATAAGACAAATTTCATTAAGCCTGAAAGTCCAACTAAATCTACATTTCAGAAACCCGCATCACCATCTTCACAATTTGACGTTTTATCAAATATTAATACCATATGTAACCATTTCCATTTAAAAATTGAAGCTTGGAAATTAAATAATAGGGCGAGAACAATAACTCCTGAGCAGGTTAGTGTAATTAGTGTACTTCATGGTTATGGGAATTAATACTAACATGATTTTATTATATTTATCAAAATGCGTATAAAAATAAAGGTTTACTGTAAGTAAATTATGAATTTTTGATTGTCTTATTTAGTGTATTATAAAGTTATTTACCCGATTCATTTTTTTATTTTTTTTTTGAAAAATAGCAATCATAAGTACAAATTATGATACTTTAGAACTCGTCACGCCGGAAAAGCTTGATCACTACACCCCTTATAGTGAAATAAGACATCATGGACCTTTATTGAGACAAGTATTAAGAGTGATCGTTGAAGATTTCAAAAAAAGGGATATCTGTTAAATTTAGTAATTAGTATTTAAGATTAACGAATAAAAGTACCCTTATATAGTTTAATTTATAATGATGATTGTACTTGAATTTCAAGAACTTTTTAATAAATAAAAACAAAAATTATTATGATTCTCGTCTTTACATTTATTTGTTATTATAGATAGTATTTTAATCATAAAAAATTCATTATATCAAACTTATAAAATTTTGATATGACGAATCATTTTCGCAAACTGGAGAACTCTTCACGTAAATGATTTTTCAAAATCAGAATTTAAAGAAGTTTAAATTAAGAAAATTTGTTACAACTATAATAGCATTCAATCATGATTTTCGATTAAATTGTGGTTTACAGTAGTCAATAAAATTATAATGAAATGATTGATTTTCTAAAAATGAATCTATTCTCTTATGGGAAAGTTAATCAAACCAAAGTTTTGAAATCATTTTTGTTTAACAATAATATAAATTAATGCTATTATGAAATTATTTAATAATATTAATATTATATTTATATATCAAATATTTTTTTTTTTTTTTTTTTTTTTTTTTTTTTTTTTTTTTTTTAATTTTATAAGATGAATTAAACAAATATTTATGATTTATTTTCTTGTCAAATCAACGATTGACTTATAATAATGATTGTTTATTGTAACTTTTTATATATAAATAATACAACTTATAATAATGATTGTTTTATTTGAAACTTATAATAATACAACTTATAATAAAAATCTTAGTAATCTGGTCTTTAAAATATTCGTTTTATTATCGAATTGCTAACTTTCTTAACAACATTATCACTAGATTGTTATGATAGCCTTGTTTTATGGAAAGCCTTAGTGAGCGTATGCGGTAAAGATGTTACGATATTGCACGTACGTATAAACTAACAAACAAATCATTGAACCATGTACATTTTTTAAAGATGCGCAACTTCTCTATATCAAAGAGATATATGCAAGCGAATGAGAGTAGCGAGTGAGGGTGATTTTTTTTTTTGTTTTGATCGCCAAAAACGAAAACAGCAGAATGATTTTTCCGTTGAAAACGTGATGGGAGTAACAAGAGAATTGATCGAAAATTGTCAAATAAAATATTGTATTATGTAAGGCACAAATAATGTCATGATGATAAGAACTGTGAAATCTCAGGAAAATGGAAATTATAAATATGAAGAGAATTTGATGTGAAATAATTTTCAAAAAAAATAAAAAAAAAAAAAAAAAAAAAAAATAAAATAAAAATAGGAACTAAAATTTAATGAATTGATGTGAAATAAATTTCAAAAAAAATAAAAAAAAAAAAATAAAATAAAATAAAAATAGGAACTAAAATTTAATGAATTGATGTGAAATAATTTTCAAAAAAAAAATAAAAAAAAAATTAAATAAAAAAAAATGAAATGAAATGAAATAAAATAAAATAAAATAAAATATTGATGTGAAATAAATTTTCAAAAAAAAAAAAAAAAAAAAAAAAAAAAAAAATATATACAGAAGCTGAAAATTAATTCTCTTAAAAGACCATAAATATCGAATCAAAGAATCAAATCAAATAACTAAAATTATTTACAGCCAGCAAAACACAATAATGTTATTTTAATTATAACCTGATTCATTTTGAAGTTTTTCTAATTATCTAAAAATATTAAAAATCATTGAATCATTGAATCAGTGAATCATTAAGACAGTTATTCTAATTTTAATGAGACTCAAATTTTAAAAAATTACAAGGGAAAAATTCTTCTTCCCAAGTTTAAATTGAACTGGTTTGAAATCTTTCATCAATTAAATTATTTCAGATATATACTTTACAGCAAGTTGTCGTCGTCCTAATAAATGTTTTAACCATAAATATGGGTCAGCAGTAAATTATTGTAGATGCAAGATAAGCAAATTATCAAATTATTATTTAATTAAAAAAAATCAACAAAATTTGTTTAATTTCCGATAATTGATATAATGTAAATAGAAATAATGGTTGTTTTTTATTTTAAAAATAATTAAATATACATCTTTTGGATAAAAACCATATTTAAAAAAAAAAATTAGCAAATATTTTTTCTGTTAATTATAATTCCTTTTGTTTAACGCCTTTTATTAATATATGACATATATATATCATATGAGATATATTACATCATCATCTTTTATTACACATATATATACTTCTATATTACGTATACATCTATCAGATCTAATGTTTTGGTCCAGGTTTACAAATAAAAAGAAAAAGAAAAAATTTTTTCTCTTTCTGGCCGGAATTAAGATAATCTTAACTTTTTGTTTATCTTATCTGTTAGTTATCTGTTTATCTGTTACATTTATCTTTTCTTTTAATTTTAATATTGTTCCAATTTTATTAACAATAATACCTAAAATGTTGTCCTCAATAAAAAAAGGAATTGAAGGTACGTTTCCTTTTTTTTTTTTCGTTGTTTCATTTTTCACCGAGGAAAAAAGAAACCCTTATTCAAAAAAAAAAGAAAAAAAAAAAAAAGGTGAGAGAGAGATCAATCATTTTAAAACTGGTTAACAAAATGAATCGGTTACCTTTTTTTTTTTTTTTTTGACCGCAATCAAAAAAAGAAGGTAAGAAAAAAGAAACCTTTCCTAAAAAAGATCAACCATTTTTTTAAAACCGGTTAACAAAACGAAATCGGGTAACCTTTTTTCTTTTTTTCTTTTTTGTTACGGTTTCTTAAAAAAAAAAAAGAAAATCCTGATATCCTTATTTCTTTTTCTTTTACTTTTTCTTTTTTTTTTTTTTTTTTTTTTTTTTTTTTTTTTTTTTTACAAGTACGAGAATGGTTAATAAAATATGCGTGGCTTATATTTTGATATGTATTAAAAAGAACAATTCATTTGAAATGGATTTAAATAAATTACCATAATAGAAGGATCCCTTCTCGTGAAACTATTAAGCCAATATAATTATTTATGGTAACCATTATGTTACCAAAAATTTAAAGAAAAAAAAAAACTTTTGTATCCCTTAAGTAGGAAAATTTTTGTTGTAAATACCTCCGAAAAAAAAAAAAAATTAAAATTACCAATCGGATGATCGTAAATAAATAAATAAAAAAAAAAGACTACAAAATTTTTCTTAGTTTAGGTTATTAAACTGAAACCGAAAAGGCTCGGCTCTGTGTGTAACTGTCAACAGTTGTTCTTTTGCCTACCTTTTTTAAAGATGAAACGAAGGGGTAAATGTTTTTTAGCTAATCGGGGTAATTATTTAATCGTCCTTGTAGGATCAACAGACATATCTTAAACCTAAGACATGTATAGAAGTGAATCGAGAAAAAAAGTTCGGATCCATGTTTCCAAATATGGTATCAAAAAATGGTAAAGTGTAAGAGAGAAAAAGAAAAAAAAAGTGTTGTTACAGATCACACCGATAATCAGAAAATTTTGAGAGGATGTTTTGATAATCTCTCACAAGTATAAATCAGGTTCGTTTTAATTGGTCATTTGATTATAAAGTGGCTTTTTTTTTCCCTTTAAACTATTTGTTAATCATTATTATATAACGCATAACTCTCAAGCTTTATAAGCTTATCTTATATGTATGAACTCGAACTTACTTCAAATTTTATTTCACAAGCTCAAACTTAATTACTTAGTATACTATAATTTTAACTCAAACTTATTATATAAACTTACCATAAATTTCATAAACTTTGCCAAACTAATGACTCAAACTTAAAAGAAAAAACTTTTGTTTTCGAAATAACTAAGCTTAGATGATATAATTGATTAAACTCGCCCAATTGCCCAAATTACTCCAAAAAGCACTAACCAATATCGGTAATATCATATAAATATGTGTCGGTCAATTGCGAACAATGACTACAAAAAAAAAAATTTTTTTTTTCTTCCAACAAAAATCGCTGCAGGATTGTTGTAACGTGGGTTTTATATTCTTATAAAAAAAAAATTAATGGTTAAGAAATTCCTCAATAAAATGAACATTTATAGTTTAGCGTATGTAACCGATCAGGAATGTTGAAACAAAAAGAAAATTCTTAAATTAAAATGGAATTCTCAAATAAGCTATTCAATGAAGAAAAAGGCTTGTTTGTTTTTGTAGAGGTTTACATACTCTTATAACAGGAAAAAATTCGTCATACTTTATAATTTCAGCCAAATTTACAAATTCTTATATAATAAAAAAAAAAAAAAAATTTTTTCTTGACACACAATACGCTTATTGTTCAAAATTTCATATGGTGTAACTCGTTTAATTTCATGAAAATAGCGTAAAATCCGCGAAAAAAAAAAAATATATATCAGATTATGTTTGTTATACATATTTTTTTTTTTCATAAAACAGATAATAAAAAAGATTTCATTGAAGTCATTTGATTTCATGTGGCGTACCAAATGTATAAAACATACGAAATGCACAGTATCAAGTATGATGATAATAAGTATGATAGGTAAAATCAATCAATTCCTTTAAAAAGGAATTTAATAGCATTTTGATAAATTAAAAATTAATTAAATACAGTATATATATTTTTTTTATCTTTTGTTCCGAAATAGATGTTATTATTAATTATTAAAGGATTTTTTTTTTTATGTGAAACAAAATCGATAAACAATTAATTATTAAAGATTTGATTGGATATGTAATTAAAGGTTTTTTAATATTTGTTTACATGGGATTCTCGAGAAATCCCTAAAATAAAAAAAAAATCATGAACATTTTTTTCAAAAAAAAAAAAAAAAAAAAAAATTAATAATAATAATAAAACCAAAAAAATAGGTTATAATAAGTTATAACTAAATTTGTTATTTAATAACTTATACATGAATATGAAATGCTTCTTTTTTAACATTATCTCCAAAGTAAATTTTGTTTATGTATACAAAATGGTACAGGGATATAATAACATCGCATAAATTAAACATATTAATCATTACATAAAAAAAAAAAAAAAATCTTTATTTGACATATAAAGTTTTTATCTGTACTCACGGGTTGAACTTTTTGGGAAAGGATTACTTTTTTTTTTAAATTACTACTTAATTACTACTTTTGGAACAAAACATTTTAAAAAAAGAAAAAAATCACAACTGCGGATAAGTGCTAAACTTATTTTCCGTTCAATATCCTGTTATGATCATCGTATAACAAGCGGAGAGCAAAGCGTACAAAGCGACGAACGCACAGCCTTCCAAAGATTTTTAAGTGTGTTGAAATTCTCGATTAAAGTTTCCTTATGTTTACATCATTTGCATCATTTAACTCATTTTAAACCATTTAAACCATTTATATTATTTACATTATTTACACTATTACAGGTAATCGCGAGATTTATCAAAATTCCTTTAATCGAAAGTAACCGAAAATCAACGACCGAAAAAGATCCTAACCCTAATTAAATCTAATTAAAAATACATGGAGATTACACAAAAAATTTATTTATAATAAAATCAACTGCAACTCTAAAAAAAAAAAAAAAATTTTCTTTGTTTAGGTTAACGTCTTAATAGTAAGGTGACACAAAAAATACAATTTTAATCATTTACCGTTGATCGAAATAATCGAAACAATCGAGGTTGAACGAAACAATCACTTTAAAAGGAAACAATAATTGTGGTTCGTATATTTTTAAAATATGTAATCGTATTTTTAGAAATTTTTACGCTAAGTATAAATTAATTGATAATATTTCGTATTACACTAATTCCGATAAAAAAAAAAAAAAAAAAAAAAAAAAATTTAAATTTAACGATTATAATTATAACTCCGGTAATATCCCGATTTACATACATTATCAATCAATTTTCAGTAATGATATGAATTTTTTTGTTTACGCGGATCTTTTTTTTTTTTCGATTGATAAGCACGAAAAAAAAAAAAAAAAAAAAAAAATATAATAATGTAAGAAGATGAAAGATGAATTTACAAACGAATATCTTTATTCACATGTACAGGTTTCGGAACTGAGGTCATAAATTCATATTTTAACGGAAGTATCTTTATTCCGTAAAATTAGGCAAAATTAGGTAAAGTTAGTGTTAAGTTAGGTAAAGTTAGGTAAATTTAGGGCAAATTTAGGCAAATTAAGTAAAAATTATGATTATTTTTATAAATCACATTCATCAACAT
The DNA here is from genome assembly GCA_015698045.1 of Rhizophagus clarus. NCBI lineage: Eukaryota > Fungi > Glomeromycota > Glomeromycetes > Glomerales > Glomeraceae > Rhizophagus > Rhizophagus clarus. The sequence goes on from BLAL01000285.1 coordinate 3,084,633, forward strand.
TTAGAATGAGTAAATAATCAATCCTTACTAGATTTAGGAAGTTCACAACATTCTACAATGAATGATGTACACTGCTTTTTCCCCGCCAAAAAAAATAAATTTTATAAACTTGTTTAAATTCTTGATTTGTCAAAAATAACCTATTAATAATCTATATTTGACATTTAACATAAATTAGGAACAACCAAAATCGTCATAAGATTAGGTTAATACCTTTTTGGATTGGTTTATTGTTGTTGAAATGTTTTAGTATTGTTATAGTCAGTTATTGTAGTGTGACATTTTTTTTTTTTTTTTTTTTTTTTTTAAAAAAAAAAAATTATTTTTTTCAAACTCCTTATTTCTATTGTGCCAAAATTTGAATTTATTTAAACCTGTTTTAAAAGTTGTAATTTGGGTATTTGGTCAGAGTTTCGGAGTTTCAGATTTCAAAGACCGATTTTTACGTCATCATAACATTTAATAACCAAAACCTGTTTATTTTGTTTACAAGTAAATTTTTTTATTGGTAGTCGAAACTATTTACACATTTTGCGGACATTCCCCCCTTAAATATAAGTCATATTTGTTTTCAAAGAAATAAGGATATACATAATGTACAATTCATATGTATTATGTACGTTTTGAACGAAACATAAAATAAAAAATAAAATTGTTATTAAAGTTATTAAAGTGAGGAAAAGCCAAACTTCCAAAAAATAAAATTTGATGACAAATTTAATTTCCATAGTCGAATAACAAGAAAAAAAAAAAAGAAAAGAAAGTAATGTACAATCTCGTGAAAAAAAAAAAAAAAAATTAAGATGTGCAAAAATATGACTTTTTTTTTTATCCCAATTTAAAAAATTGAGACATGCACAATAATAATAAAAAAAAAAAAATAAAATAAAAAAAATATATAAAAACCGTGATAAATATGTACGATAATTTATTTTAATGCATTTCTTTTTATTGTTAAACGAAAATGAATGAATGCAACGGAAAAATTGCTATCATTTTTCATGTTTTTGTGAGTTGTTTATAAGTCGATTATGAATCATGCATTGTTTCCTCTCAAGTTTACAATATTAATGATGCATTGTCATACAAATTAGGAAAATTTATGAAATTTAATAAAATATTAAGCAAATGTATTTTATGAAAGGGGGTTAAAATTTAATTATTATAATTTTTTTGTTTACTAAATATTATCTTCCTTGCATATACTGCATACATTTTATTATAATTTTCTTTTACATTTTTATTTTTATTTAATGTTTGTACTCCGGTTTTAGGCTCATTTTTTATAGAATCTAGCCTTTAGATTCTAGCCTCTGGTTCCGAGCATTAGGCAATAATGTTTTTTTTTTTAAAAAAAAAAAAAAAAGGAAAAAAAAAAAACATACATGCATAAATAATATACATATATACATCGGGTACATCGATGTTATACATATTATTAACTTTACAGTTTACAGCAATAAAAATGTATGTATGATAATAACCGAAAATATATAAATATATATTATTTTTTTTCTAGGGGAAAGTCGGGAAAGTCGGGGATATCGGGGAAACCGGAGAACTCCGATGAATAAAACCAGTTCGTTTCAATTGAAATTTCATATAAAAAAAAAATTCAGGACTTTATTATCACATAATTAATATATTTTAAATATCCGAAAATTATATAAAATTACTATATTAGAAAGACAATTAAATAATGTAAAAAAGTAAAGAGGCTTAAAACACATGAATGTTACATTATTACATACCATAAAATCCCCAATATAATATAAATAACAAAAATGCATTGAACATCACCATTGTTTTTCAAATAAATACATGAAAAAAAAAAAATTTCAAAAAAACTAATTTTATAAAAATTACCTAAAATTTAAGGAGCGGAGTACCTAAAATTACCAAATTACGTAATGATGGAGAATAAAAATTCTTTCTCTTCCCCTGGCTATCGGATTATCACGATGACGTACATTATACGATATAAGATTATCATCAATAAATAAAAACGAAAGTAACTTTGTAAAGAAAAACTCGCGTGTATGTTAAGATGCAGTACACATGTCATACATTTTATTTTTACTTTTTTACATGAACATCTTTTTTAAAAAATCGTACAGACAGTACTTTTTAGCATGGCAAAAAAAGTTATTATTGTCATTTTCCTTTTTTGCTTAAAATTTACAATCTATTTAAAATTATTTTTACGAACATGAAATTTCTTTAATCGTACCGATCTAACCATAAAAGGAAATTGGGAGGTAAGTTACTTGTTATATCCGATATCTTTTTTGATATCTTTAGAACGGTAAAATATTTTTATAGAATAAGAATAATTCCAAAAGAAAAAAGAGATAATGTATCTGTCAACAAAATGTTGTGATTTCCAATATTTGGTATTTATTTAACCTTTATTGCTGCGGTTAATTCATTTACCTTACGTGTTGTGTAATCTAAGCTGTAATTGGTGTAAGTATCTAAATTTAGAAAATAAATAATATATATATTTAGGTTATTTGTTGTTAATAATAAATATTATTATATTATTAATATTATTAGTTAGTTAGTATTTGATTTGATGTACTAATATGACATCAATATATCAACCCTTTTAATTACGTACTAATACCTCATAATATTAGTTTGTAAGATCTTTTTTATCATAGAAATTTTTTTTTACGTTTATTTGAACTAATCAAATGAAATTTTTATTGTCATTATAAAATTTATTATATTTATTATAATAATAATCTATTTTTATTATTTTCCAATTAAAATAATTATAATCGGGGAGATTTTCCAATAAATGATAAACTCATTATATAATTATTAAATTTTTAAAGTTTTACAAATATCCAAATTTGTAGTAGTCTTAAATAACTAAGATTCAATTTAATACCGAGTAAAATATAAATATAAAATATATATATAAAAAAAAAAATTTTTTTTTTTATACATACCCGTGATACCCGTGCGTATATGTATCTGAGTTTATATACGTATTTATCATATAAATAGTTTGTTTATATATATATTTATATATATACATATATATTTTTTGATATAACTTCCCAAACTAAGAATAGTTCTCCCTTTGTTTGAATAAAAAAAAAAAAAAAATAAAATAAAATAATTTGTATAAGTTGTAGTTATTATCTAAGTTTTTTTTTTTTTTTATTATATAATTTAAACGAAATAATTTTTTTTTTTATATTCATATTTTTTTTTTTTATATTTCCGGTTCTGTTAACACTTTTTTTTTTTCTTTCTTTCTCGTTGTTTTAGAAAACAAAATTGTATCATACATTACATACATATATTCTTTTTTTTTTTTATAAGTCCCATTATATATAAAAAAAAAATAATTTATGTTTTATTTAAAAACGATAATTTATTTTTTTTTTTAAAGTAAAAAAAAAAAAAAAAAAAAAGTCCTAAAATTATTCCGTACTTTCTTCTTCCCGTATCTTTTTTTTTTCCTTACAAATTTTTTTTACCCAAAAAAAACCAAAAAAAAAAAAACAACTAATCCTATTATGATATTTTAACCGGTCCCAAAAATAAAAAAAAAAAAAAATTCTTTCATGTATTAATAAGATTCAATCAAATCGATTTTTTTTTTTTTTCTACCGTAAAGATAATAAATAGAAAAAAAAAAAAATTATGAACATAAAACTACATTTTTTATTTATCTTACTCTTCATAACGTGTTTTATACCAAAACTAATATTATCATTAAATACAAACATAATATCAATAACTGATACGAACTCATTAAACGAGAGAGTCATTCAATCAAAGATTTATTCGGATAATACAATACTGTTGAGATTGATCAATGCTACAGCGAATGGATGTTCGGATAATCAGGTTTTTTTAAAAATCATTAATCCGGATGGAACATTCAATAATAATGTAGTAATTAGGGATGATAGAATATTAAATGAGAATTTTTGTATACCATCAACGAATCAATTAGTTGAAGGGGGTATAACTTTAGATGGTATAAGAATATATGCATTACAACCAAAATTAATTTTATTAACATATTTTTGTAAATTAGAACAAGGAACGAACGTTGCGGGAATTTGTGGAATGATAATTAATTGGAATAATACTATACAAGATCAATATGATTTTGGACAATCTTGTATAGATACCTCAGTTGTAATACAGGATCTTACTAATAATGATGAAAATGGAGAATTTTTATTAGCGTGTTATACAAATGATCTTAATAATCAAGGATTTATAATAATAAATTGGTCTAGATATACTGTTGATAGTAAAAATGGAACAATAAATGTAAAAGATCATGGTATAATAAATAATATAAATACTTCTTCACAAAATTTTAGAAATTTATTTCCAACTGAAGATGGAGGTTATGGAATTTTAACTTATCGATCAGATAAATTAGCCATCTTTCTTTATTTTATACCTCCTTTACCTACTTCTATTACTACTATTCCTACTAAAGCTAGTGGTCCTTTTCAATTATATAAACCAACTCAAACTATTAGTACTTTGATTATTCTCAAATGTGGAATCTCTTTTGTGGAATTTGGTTATAATTGTTTAATATATCTTAATGAATTTAATATACTTGTAAATATTGATTTCTTAGATTCTGGAAGTATTATATCCACTAATGAGTTTATAATATCTAATCCTACAATTGCTGCTGCTCCTGCTCCTGCTCCTGCTGCTCCTGCTCCTGTTAATATTATTAATGTTCAATCTTTATATTATGGTGGTTATATAATATTAATTCAAAATCCTGATAATAGTTTGATCGGATTAATTTATAGTAATAATGGTATTTTATTTATTGATCCTGGTGGTAATAATTGGCAGATGCCTATTGATGTTGGTTTATTTTATACTGGTAATTTGGGTGTATTTACTAATAATACTATTTGGGATATCGGTATTAGTCAAGGTATATTATACTTAATTACAAATGATTTATTAACAAATTATTCCTCTAATGTTAATGATGAATCAAAAAATAATTTATTGGCTTTTGGAAATTCTTTTGTTGATTCGGTTAATCCTCCAATAGGCAGTATGATTGATACTAATCCTAGTCCTACTACTATATCTATTTCTTTTGTAAATTTAATTGAATTATCAAATGGTAATATTAGTATATGGCAATCTTCTAATAGTGGTGATGATACTCAAGATATTTTAAGACAATCTTTTTCTGGTAATCAATTAGAATTCGTTAATATAGAAAATGATAATAAGACAGTTACTGTTCAAGTACTTGAATCTACTTTTAATATGCCTGGTCAACAATATTATGTTAAAGTTGATAATGGTTTCGTAAAAGATTTACGTACTGGTCAAGATTTACTTGGTATAAGAGAAAATCGTTGGAATTTTAATACAAGTAAGTTTTATTGAGTTCCGCTGTGATTCGATATGTTCGTTCGGGTGATTTTTCTTTTTCGTCGTGTGGCGTAGTAATTTCTTAATTTTTCTTATTTCTTTTCCCTAAAAAGATATAACCACTCAAGATATAAGTACAGGTATAAAAATAATTTTTAAGTTATATTTACGTGTATATAAATAAAATTTCTAAAAATAGAATTTTTTTTTTTTTTTTTTTAATCATAAAAAATATTAGGATCTTCTAGTACTATAGTTCGATTAACACCAGAAGGAACAAATTATTTTAGATCACTATCAAGTTCGAATCAAGAACAATTTTCAATACAAATGAGTGAAGAATTATCAAAAATTATACCAATAGATCCATCAAGATTATTTACTTCGAAACATTATCAATTTGATCCAACTACTGAATTAGATCAATTATTATTTCGTATGGATGTTAAAGGTCCAAATAGTGAATTAATAGGAGTTGACAGTATTATAAGTAGTGAAAGAGTTGCAAGAGATTTAAATGTATTGATCAGGTTTAAAGATTATACCGGTATTAGTAAAGGTGATAGTTCTATTATGTTGGATGGTACATTTGGAAGTGAGCCAACTCGTAAGTAAATGTTTGATTGGTGTGCGTGAGAGCGTGAGAGTGTGAGAGTGTGAGTGTGTGAGTGTGTGAGAGTGTGAGAGTGTGAGCGTGTTAGAATGTGAGAATAAACTAATATATTAAAATATCTATATTTATATATATATATTTATAGCTGATCTGTGGGATAAATATCGATTTATATTAATAGGAGTGGCTATTGGTTTGGCTATATTACTCTTCTTATTTTACTGGGCAACCAAATCCAAAATAGTACGTAAATTTAAACAACAATTTGAATAAGGTTTATTTTAATTTTAATTTGCTAATAATTTATAATTATTTTTAGGGACGTAATTACGTAATATTTATGTTTGCGATAATATTAGTTGATTTTGGATTAGATGTAGCATTTATAATAGTACATGGTCATGATTTAAATTGGTTATATCCCACAACGTACGTTCATAATTTTTCTCTCGTAATTTTTATTTGCACGTTTTCATTTTAACCAACTTTTTTTGTTCTCTTCTCAATTAGTGTCGTGTTCTTATCATTTCCAATACTGATAAACTCAATAGCTACCTTCATGATTATAACAAGAGAAACTAAAATATCAAAACCAGAAAATAATGATAAAGCAATACCGGGAGCACCACAACGTGACAAGAATTCTGATTTTAGAGATTGGTGGTTAAAAAATACAAAAACAGCTTTATTTTTTGTTTTATTTTCTAGTATTGATATTGAAGGATTAAATATAATAAGTTCAGGATATTCTGGTTATAAACGTTTTGATGCTCCTGTATCAGATGAATCTGCTAAAATAATTTTAATCATTAATGGTATTGTTAAATTTCTTGAAGATATTCCTCAATTTATAATATATGTGAGTTGATTTTTGATTGATGTGAATAATTATTTATTCATTCAAGATTTTGCTAATTCTAAATTTCAAATTTATTTTTTATTTTTTATTTTTTTTTTTAAAGGTAATTTATCTTGTTAATACCGTAATACCAGCGATAATACCTATAATAGCTTTGTCAACATGTAGTGTTGTAATAGTTCTAAAATCAACAACTATACTGGGTTATGGTATATTTTGCCCTCCTCCAAGATCACACTATAGTGTGAAGAAATCAAAGTTATTAATTAATGGAGAATATAAACCACCTCAACAACCTTCAACACCACCAACACCACCCTTTTCTTCATTTAAAGAACCTCCTATTTCTAACGGCAATATTATATCTCACAAAACACTTTTTGGAAGAAATGAAGAGAAATTTAAATTAAAAACGACCCCTTCTAAAAAACCTGTTATAATTAATGTTTCAGACGAAGGACCTGAAAAAGAAATTAGATACTCTAATACTGGTGTAATTGGATCTACCAGTGAACATCCCATAATAAGTGATGATCCAGGACAAGATCAAGAAGAAATGGAAGTAATAGATTCTAGTGTTACTGGTGGTGGTGAAGGTTCATCAACTGGTGGTTATCAAACAAGGATGTTTGAACAATTTGGTGTAGAAATATCACCACAACAACAAGAACAACAGCAGCAACAACAACCAGAACCTCCATCGCCTCAATCTACATCTTCAATAAGGAGTATTGTTAGTGGTGCTGTTAAAAGTATTAGTGGTAGTATTGGTCGTGGTAGTAATAAAAGAAAAGGTAGTCAAGGGAGCAGAAAAGGTAAAGGAAGAGATGACGATGATCAAGAAAAAAAGGATGACGGTTAATAAACGGACTTTTTTTTTTTAGTAGAGTACATAGTAAATTGTTATTTTTAATTTATTTAGATTTAGTTTAATATACAGATATGCATAAAGTTTTATATATATATATATATATATATATAGAAAAAAAACCACCAAATCATCCTTTTTTTTTAAGTTTATATGGGTTAATAATATGTTTTAGTTAAATCTTATGGTCTTATGGTATATATATATTATTTACAAAAAAAAACTACTCTTTTTATTTTCTTCCTTTTAACTTGTTTATTAAAAAAAAAAAAAAAATCTCGTTTTTTTTGTATTTTTACATCAATTCCATTTCTTCAATCCCTTTTTTTTTATTGCTTTATTTTTTTTTTTCTTTTTTTTCATTGTATCTAATTTTCCTCCGCGTGTACTTTTATCCGTCTTTAAAATCATTAATTCTTTTTTTTTTTTTTTTTTTTTTTTAAAAAAAAAAAAAATGTATATATATATTAAAAAAAAAAGAAAAAAGAAGAAGAAAAAAGAGCATTTTATACAAAAAAACTCTTTTTTTTTTTTTTTAATTTAAACCAAAAAAATCAAGAAATCTTAACAATTTTTCGTTAATTATTCTAATTTTTTATCACTTCCATTTAATACTTTTTATTACTTTTCATTGCTTTTCATTGCTTTTCATTATTTTGGGAAAAATTAATCAGCAATAGCGTAACGATTAAAAAAATAATTAGATTTTTTTAATCTGAAACCCTCAATTTTATTTTTGTAAAAATTTCATTTTTTTTTTTTCTTCTTTTTCATTACGTTTTTTTTTTTTTTTTTTTTTTTAAAAAAAAAAGATAGGTTAATAGATTATGTGGATAGATTGTGGATAGATTGTGGATAGATTGTTGGATAGATCGGATAGATTGTATAGATTGTATAGATCGTACATGAAAAATTTCCTGATTATTTACTCATTAGAATTAATATTAATATTATTGTTATTACTCGGTCGTGAAGTTATTATGCACGGAAGAAAAAAAGAGTGTAAAAGTTGATTGATTATTGTGCGTATTGTAACTATTGTATATATATAAATTATTCATTATTTGATTATCAGTTATTCTAAATTTTTTTTAATGTCGTAAAGAAAAATTTAAAATTTTTTTTTTTTTTTTTTGACACTAAGTACAATACACGATAATTTTCATTAGTCATAATTATTTAATTCATCGTGATTTTTTTTACTAGTTGAATTTCCTTTCGTTGATCGTTGAAAGGTTTCAAATTCACGAGCGTATTGTATTCTTCCTTGTAAGGAACTGATCGTTCATTAAGCAATGCTTTTTCAATCATCGAGTACAAGACAAAAGATGTTTTCATTATTAAAATAAAACTTTATATTTACTGATTATGAGAATACAAATTTTATTATTATAATAAGATAGTTACAGTACCTTTATCATAATCTTCATAATATAACCTTTTATTGTTAACCTTTATCTATGATTATTTCAATGAAATGGTTTATCAATAATAAATTTTATTAAAAAAGTCTTATCTTTATTCGTGCTTTTATAATATCGTTATTTCCTTATTTTTCTTTACTTTGAACGGAATAGACTGATGGACTTATATTCGGCCCGCAAAAAATGATGATAAACGCGCATGACCAAATGTAACAGTTACACCAATTTCATATTTGTATAATTTAAAACAAGTGTGCTCACTCTTTTATTCCTTTACTTCTCTGTTCCTCCGCTCTTTTATACTCTGCTACACTATATTTCTCCTATATTTCTCTATTCCGCTATATTCTTCTACTCTCCTACTCCTCTACTCCTCTCTACTCCTCTTGTTCATTTCCTCTACTTATATTTCACTCTTTTTTAGTTCTCTTTATAGAGTTATTGAATATTTTACATGAAAAATTAAATAAATATGAGAAGTAATTATCGGTCTTAAACATGGTGAGTTTATTTTAATCGTATTAAAAGGTACACAATTATTATTATTATTATTATTTATCGTTTGTTACTAACATTATTTTCGGTAGAACTTATTTCCCGTGATCCAGAGTACATTATTGGAAAATTTTGTGCGCGTCTCACGTAGATAGTTGGTTAATATCCTTCTGGTATTAATAAACATCTACTAAATGCTTTAGATCATGGTGGTTTATATTCGTATAATGAAAGCAACAATGAAAAAAATAATAAGGGCAACAAGTTACAAGTTTTTTTTTTTCTTTTACGACAAAAAAAAAAATTTAAATGATAATGTTAACTTTAAACATGGAAAAGTTTATTTGAACCATATGAAAGGTATATCTTCTATACACATAAACTTTTATTATTATTATTATTATTATTATTATTATTTGTCGTTTCATTAAATTTATTTATTTTATTTTATCTTATTTTATTTAATAATAGTAGCAAAATAGTACAGCTTCGAGGAAAATTAAGAGAAACTTAGTTGCTAGGACAACTTGTTAAATTAGCATTAAAAGATCTTATCGTCAGTAGCTCATAATATCCGTATTTATTCACGTGATTTGGACGAATAAAAACATTGTGCGCGTGACACCACGAATTATGATGGTTGGTTAATATCAAGGAGTTCCGATACATCTACTGAATTACTTTGTCCGTTTAAACCACAAAATATTATTTTAAACCTCCGTCAAATTTTTGTGAAAAAAGTTTTTTTCGAATACTTCGAATATTGTGATGGAATGATGGATCCGATCACGGTCCTCCATGTAGCAGATAGCTGGTCAATGAATACATTAATAAGCATCTGTTTAGTACTATTTCTATTCAGTATTTGAAGTTTTATCTCTTTTACTACAAAAAATTGTTTATTATGTTGAATAAAAAAAAAAAATAATTTTTTCGATTGTATTACTACAAAATTGTAATGAAAATTTTTTGATTATCTCGTTCAAAAATAAATTTATTTATTCAATTATTATCTCATCTAAACGTATAATTTCTTACGCGTGATAAAGATACGAAGAGAAAATGATTAGATAAAAGAAATCACTAAAATTCAAGTTCGTTAAAATAAAAATTACAGATGACGTTCATTTAAAATCTTAATAATGTTATCTCGTTTAACTTGAAATCTTATTTAAAATTATCTATGTACATACAACTTAAACCTTTTTCTTAACACATGTTTTAACTCTCTATGGATAAATTAGAGTAACGATTATACACCAGTTTAATACAATTTCATATGCTTGTAACCATTTACTGCTTTGATATGCTTGTACAACTTTGGATTCATAAAAAAAGATTCACTTCGCTACTCTCTACTCCCCTCCACTCCTCCACTCCTCCATTCCTCCTCTTCTCTTTCACTCTTCTACCCTTAATTTCACTTCACTACTTGGGTGTTAGAAATATTTCCCTCTTTTTTAAATGCTTTTAGTACTTAACTTGGTACATGAAGAGTTAAAGGTATAACATTTATATCTTATCGTTTGTTAAATTAATCAAAGAAATTTTTTATTCAATAATAGTCTACGAAGAGAATCTAGAATTTACGTTATGTGAACTTGTGTGTTTGTGCACTTCGATTCTGTACGAAAGACTCTTTCATTTCGAATAATTTATTTTTAAGAAATTTATTAATTTATATTTAATTTTAATTAGATGAACCAAATTCGAGAACTATAAAGTATCTGTTAATTACGATAGTAATGTTGCAGTTAGCTAGACAGTCTCCTAATTAATAGACTTTTTATTAAATGGATACCTAATAGAATTGAGGTTTCATAAGTTGGTCAATGAGAAAGTTAATATATCGCTGATAGTGAGTGATATTTACTAATTTAATAGACTTTTTATTAGGTTTCTTAAGCTATAAATCAGCAAAGTTAACGGAAAGAAATTACAAAATTTTTATTAACCCACCTAACGGAATTGATAAAATTTGAGAGGATCATTGATGTTGGTTAATATTTATTATAATTAATAGACATCTATTTAAGTACAAGTCCTATTTTTCTTTTTTTTGTATTTTTCCTTATTGTGTTGTATCGTATAAAAATAAAATTTTCATCCATCAATAATTAAAATTTTATTTTACGCTAAAATTTAAAAATTCTGCTTGATTATTTAATCATTTTATTCGCGATCAAGAATCTAACAATAAACAGTAAGCAAGAGTTAACGGGCAATTTTACAATTCAATTGGAGAATGATTTACCAAGATTAATAGCAGATGATTTATTTAACATTTGAAGAACGTCAAGACATCTTCCATAATAATATGTGTGGAATCCGTATAGTACGAGCGAACTTTTGATGGAAACTTATTTGATCTATAGTCTAGCAAAATTAATGTTTATTTTGTTACAAGATGATTTTTCATTATAAAATTAAAAGTATTGTTATGAAAGTATGCAATTTTATTTTTTTACCTTATAACAGATGAATGAATTATCGATAGACATATTCGGCCCGTAAAAAAAATATGTAGAAGTTACACCAATTTCATATGATCGGGCGTTTGTATAACTCAACTAGATTATAAAAAAACTTTTTTACTCCCTTTACTTATTATTCTCTATTCCATCCACTCCGCTACTTCTCTACTTCCTCTACTCTACTATATTCCTCTATTCCATTATATTCCTCTCTGTTCGGTCTTTTATATTTTCTCAACTTCTGCTTCACTCCTTTTAAGTATTAATACTAGTATTAGTTTACTTTATAAAATTTTGTTTGAATATTTTACACAACAAAATCAAATAAATATGAGAAGTATCGGCCTTAAACATGAAAGGATCATATGAAAGGTATATAAATTTTTATTATTTTTTCTTTTTCTTTTTCTTTCTTTTTTTATCGCTTGTTAACAGTTAAAATTTATATTCTTTTGTTTTTTTAGACTGCCACCTAATAGGAAAACCGACCAGACCTTCCCTTCGACGTAAGACAAAACATTTATTGCTCCCTGTTTCCAATGCAACCGATCGTTATTAGCATTATCGTCGGATTTGTTCACGTGATCTGGAGTAAGAATATTGGCCTATTGGAAAAAATTTTGTGCGCGGATTCCACATTTTACGTAGATAGTTGGTTAATGCCAAGGAATCCCTTACAATTAATAGACATCTACTGAATTACTTTAGATCGTAGTGATTTTTACTTGTAAAAATATCTTTAGATATATTGAAAAATAACAAGAGTGACATGATTCCCAGAAAATAATAATTTTCGTTTTTTTTTTTCAAACATCGTGAAAAAAAAAAAACGTTTTTCTTTTTCGAATATAATGGAAATGATAACGGACCCAATCAAGATTTTGAGAGGTCTTTTATCTGTACGACTTAGGCAGATAGTTGGTTAATGGTGTTAATATAGCGTTATAAAGCCAATTAATACATTAATAAGCACCTGTTTAGTACTATTTCTATTTTAGTATTTGAAGTTTTATCTCTTTTGCTGCAAAAAAAATAAAATTTTTCGATTGTATTACTACAAAATTGTAATGAAATTTTTTGATTTATCTCGTTCAAAATAAATTCATTTTATTCGATTATTATCTCATCTAAACGTATAATTTCTTACGCGTGATAAAGAATTGAACTTAAAAGGTAATTATAGTGATAATAAAGTTTACGAACATCAACTATAGTACAAATAAAATGATTGGTAAAAATAACAGATGACGTTCATTTAACATCTTGATTGCCGATCCGCCTAAGATCGGCATTGCAATAATAAAAAAAAGCATTTTTTTACAGCTCGCGCGCGGAATAAGTTTCCACTCATTTCACAAACAGAAATATCATAAATACAATATTTTCCTTCATTTTATGAGACTTTTTGGCAAGTATGACTTACCATAAACTATATTTCTGTAACTGGTTTTCTTCAACTTTCACTTGTTTTTAATAATAAAAATATTTCAAGCATGTCTTTTAAAAACAACTTTAAAAGCTAAAAATTATATGTTTTTAATGTAAATGATACAATATAGTAAAATGAAAGATCAAAATTTCGTATATTTTAAGGTGGAAATCTGACGCCCGTGCATAGTAAACTCATTATTTTGCGTAATTTTTTTTTTTTTTGCAAATTCTTTTTTTTTTTCAGGTATTTTTTATGACGGCTTTTATTTATAGTCAATATGTTGTCTATAAGATGAAGCTGTGTTCTAGCACAAAATCGGCAAATTTAATCCCGAATTTTATTAGTAATGCAGTGCCGATTTTAGGCGGATCGGCTTAAGATATCGTTTAACTTGAAATCTATTTAAAATATACATACAACCTAAACCTTTTTCTTAATGTCACGCGTGTTTTAACTCTCTATGGATAAATTAGAGTAATGGTTATATACCAGTTTAATACAATTTCATATGCTTGTAACCATTTATTGCTTTCATATGATTGTACAACTTTGGCTTCAGATAAAAAAGAGTGTTCTTCACTTCGCTACTCTCTACTCCCCTCTACTCCTCCACTCCCTCTACTCCTCTTTTCCTCTTCTCTTTCACTCTTCTACCCTTTATTGTCACTTCACTACTCGGGTGTAAGAAATATTTCCCTCTTTTTTAAATGCTTTTAGTACTTGGTACATGAAGAGTTAAAGGTATAACCTTTATATAAAAGATTATAAAAATTTTCTTATCGTTTGTTAAATTAATCAAAAAAAAAAAAAATTTTATTGTCAATAATAGTCTACGAAGAGAATCCAGAATTTACGTTATGTGAACTTGTGTGTTTGTTCATTTCGATTCTGTACAAAAGACTCTTTCATTTTAAATAATTTATTTTTAAGAAATTTATTAATTTATAAATTTATATTTTAATTTTTTTTTTTTAATTAGATGAGAGAACTATTAGATATATAGTCGGTTAATTACTGTAGGAATTACAGTTGATAAGGCCTACTAAATTAATAGATTTTTTATTAATTGTATACCTAATAGTTTTAGGTCTCATAAGTTGGACAATAAGAAAGTTAATATATCGCTTATAGTGATATTTATATAGACTTTTTATTAGGTTTCTTAAGCTATAAATCAGCAAAGTTAACGGAAAGAAATTACAAAATTTTTATTAACCCACCTAACGGAATTGATAAAATTTGAGAGGATCATTGATGTTGGTTAATATTTATTATAATTAATAGACATCTATTTCCTATTTTTCTTTTTTTGTACTACCTCTCAAGTTTTTTTTTTTTTTAACCATAGCAAAACATAAAGAGTTATACTGAAATTTATTTTACTTTAAATCAAACAAATGTATTTTTCCTTATTGTGTTGTATCGTATAAAAATAAAATTTTCATCCATCAATAATTAAAATTTTATTTTACGCTAAAATTTAAAAATTCTGCTTGATTATTTAATCATTTTATTCGCGATCAAGAATCTAAGAGTAAACAGCAAGCAAGAGTTAACGGGCAATTTTACAATTCAATTGGAGAATGATTTACCAAGATTAGTGTAATAGCAGATGATTTATTTAACATTTGAAGAACGTCAAGACATCTTCCATAATAATATGTGTGGAATCAGTATAGTATGAGCGAACTTTTGATGGAAACTAATTTGATTCTTAGTCTAGCTGAAATAATTCCAAAATTATTGTTTATGTAATTTTGTTACAAGATGATCTTTCATTGTAAATTAAAAGTATTGTTATGAAAGTATGTAATTTTATTGTTTTACCCTATAAGCTATAACCTTGCTTTACCGATGAATGAATTATCGATAGACATATTCGGCCCGTAAAAAAAATATGTAGAAGTTACACCAATTTCATATGATCAGGCGTTTGTATAACTCAACTAGATTATAAAAAAACTTTTTTACTCCCTTTACTTATTATTCTCTATTCCATCCACTCCGCTACTTCTCTACTTCCTCTACTCTACTATATTCCTATATTCCATTATATTCCTCTCTGTTCGGTCTTTTATATTTTCTCAACTTCCGCTTCACTCCTTTTAAGTATTAATATTAGTATTAATTTACTTTATATAAAATTTTGTTTACAACAAAATCAAATAAATATGAGAAGTATCAGCCTTAAACATGAAAGAATCATATGAAAGGTATATAAATTTTTATTATTTTTTTCTTTTTCTTTTTTTTTTCGCTTGTTAGCAGTTAAATTTATAATCTTTTATTCTTTTAGACTGCCACCTAATAGGAAAACCGACCAGACCTTTCCTTCGACGTAAGACAAAACATTTATTACTCCCCGTTTCCAATAAAAAACGACAACCGATATCATTATCATCGGACTTATTAACGTGATCTGGAGTAAGAATATTGGCCTATTGGAAAAAATTTTGTGCGCGTGATTCCACATTTTACGTAGATAGTTGGTTAATGAATGCTAAGGAATCCTTACAATTAATAGACATCTACTGAATTACTTTAGATCGTAGTGATTTTTACTTGTAAAAATATCTTTAGATATATTGAAAAATAACAAGAGTGGCATGATCCCCAGAAAATAATAATCTTCGTTTTTTTTCAAACATCGTAGAAAAAAACGTTTTTCTTTTTCGAATAATGGAAATAACGGACCCGATCAAGATTTTGAGAGGTCTTCTATATGTACGACTTAGGCAGATAGTTGGTTAATATGATGTATGTCATATTAATAGGCATCTGTTTATTAGTACCAGTTATATTTTAGTGTTTGAAGTTTTTTTACGGATGATCTCAGTTTTTCTCAGTTTTTTTTTTTACTATAAAAATTTGTTAAATAAAAAAAAAAAAAATTTCTCCGATTGTATTAAATGTAAATCCGTAACGAATTATCGCGCTCAAAATTAAATTTATTACGGTATGATTTATATTTGCGGGTCAAGAATTCTAAGAATTTACTTAATTACAACAATATAGTGAAGTTTACGAACAGCAAAGCATTACTTTATTAGCGAAAAGGAATCACCAGAATTAAGACTAATAAAATAAATAGCAGATGATGTTTATTTAACATTTTAACATTTGATTAGTGTTAAGATCTTGTTCAAGTTGTAATTAAATTTAATGACACCACACGTATTTCTACTACTAACCTTTGATGAGCTGATTTGACATTTGAATAACGTCAAGACACCTTCCAAACGGGAAACGTTGTGCTGCTTAAAATTTTATTGATATACATCATCACGGACATCGTGACATTTTATAATACGTGTGTGGAATATCAGTACGAGCGAACCTTGATCCCTCACTGAAATAACTCCAAAATCATTGTTTATGTAATTCATTATAAAAATAAAAGTATTGTTACGAAAGTATGTATTTTATTTACCCTATAATCTTATGACCTTACCGATGAATATGCCCATGACATCATATGTTACACAAATTTCATATGATTAACTATAAAAAAACTCCCCCCTCCTTTTTACTCCGCTACTTTTCTATTTCCTCTACTCCACTATATTTCTCTATTTCATTATATTCCTCTACTCTCCTCTGTTCAGTCTTTTATCTTCCTCCCAACTTCTGTTTCACTCCTTTTAAGTATTATAAATTTTGTTGAATATTTACATAAAAAGTATCGGCCTTAAACATGTAGAGTCATATAAAGGTACATAAATTATTATTATTATTTTTTTTTTTTTTTTTTTTTTTTTTTTGTCGCTCGTCAACAGGTAAATTTATACAAAATTAAAACTCTTAAATATATAAACATATTCTTTTATAATAGGAAATCCGACCAAGACCTTAAACAAAACATTTACTACGCCCGTTTTCGTGATCTGGAGTATAAAGAATATTGGCCTATTTTTGTGCGCGTGATTCCATGTTTTTATGTAGATAGTTGGTTAATAACGAATTAATAGACATCTACTGAATTACTTTAGATCATAGTGATGTACATTACTTATGCTTGTAAAATGGATCTTTTTAATGTCTTTAGATACATTGAAAAATAACAAGGGCAACAGGCTAACAGATATTGTCTATTGTTGTTTCAGACAACAAACAATTATTTCGTTAAATTTTTGTGGAAAAAAAACAAATTTTTTCTTTTTTCGAATAACGGAAATCCGATCAATATTTTGAGAGGTCTTCTATACGTACAACTTAGCAGATAGTTGGTTAATATGAGATATTAATAGGCATCTGTTTAATAGTACCAATTCTATTTTAATATTTGAAGTTCTTTTCTAGATGACCTCAGTCTTTTTTTACTACAAAAATATTGATTATTATTAACCGACATCGAGATTCCAGTTATTAAAAATAAATATTAATTCTCTGATTGAATGAAAATTTTTGATTATCGCGCCCAAATAAATTTATTTCGTCATGATTAACGTCAAGATCTCGTTTTAAGTTGTAATTAAATTTAATGACATCATATTCACACGTATTACACGTATTTCAGAATTTACTAACCTTTGGTGAGCTGATCTTATCGATCAATAACACATATGGTATTAATTACACCAGTTTCATACGATTTCATATGCTTGTATAACTATGGTTATTTAAATTTTCAATTATTACTCCCTACTATTTCATTACTCTTTTACTCTTCTCTACTCCTCTTTTCCGCTATTCCTTACTCTTATACTTCACTACTCCTCTATTACCTCTTTACGTTGCTCTTGATGTTAGCAACATTTCACTCCTTTTTTAAAACACTTCTGTTATTTAATCTGAAGAGTATAACATTATATATGGAATTTTTCGCCTGTTAAATTAGTTGAAAATAATACAAAAGGAATTTATATTACATGATTTGCTCGAATGAAACATTATTTTATGAGAGAATTTGTAAATAATCCCGCATGAGGGATGGTCTACTTAGTTTTTTTTTTTTAAAAAAAGAAATTTCCTGATTTAGTTAATGTTAGTATATTGAGAAAACGTATCACCGTACACTTATTGTAAATAACCAAAAAAAAAATTAATAGTATCGAATTTACATCACGTGATCTTGTATGTTTGCATATTTCAATTAAAATATTTTGATTTAAATAAGGAAATAAGAAATTTTATTAATTATATTTCTATTTATTTATTTTTTTTTAGATGAGCCAAACCAGAGAAACATAACTTCTATAGTCGGTTAATCAGTAATTCGATTACCGATTACTGATTAATAGACTTAAGGAAGGGAAGCTGGAAAATCACGGTTTTAATCAAATTTATCAAGAAAATCAAATTTTTTTAAATAATTGGAATTGCTTGAATTTGAGACAACGAAGTTTTACGTTATTTAACTTATTACTGGTTTGAAATGATATCCAGGAGGTCTAGAAGTTATAAAAAAAAAAATAAAGTAGAAGGTTAGTATAATGCTATACGCCTTCTGCTTAAAAAAATGAAAAAAATTTTTTTTAAGGCTACCAGTCCGAAATGGTGTTCAGAGGAGTCTGAAATAAAACAAACTACAAGGTTAGTATAACACATATACACCTTCTATTTAAAAAAATAAAAATTTTTTTTTTTTGCGCGATGCTGTACGAGAAATTTATTTAATTATTTTTTTCTTTAGATGATTCAAACCAGAGAATATAACGTATGTAGTCGGATAATTGCAAACGGTACCAATTAACAGACAACTACAAAATCACTTTTTTTTTAATATACAGTATTCCAATAGGACCCAGAAATATATATATAGAGGTCAGGTGGCGAAAAAAATTAGCTTGTACGCATTTTTTTCAGGGCCGGGATTACGATTTTGCTAGTCAATTTCTAAATTAAGAAATAAATCTTTGACCAGCACTATCTAAAATTATTCACAAAAGGAAAGATCTACATTGTACGCAAACTCAAACCTGACCCTTTTATGTATATTTCTGGGTCCTATTCCAATCGGATTTGGAAAGAAAATTTTTTTTTTTTTTCAAAAATTTTATTAATGGAATTGTTAAGATTTGGGATTCCGATCCGATTAATATTAAAATTATTTTACGTTTGTTATCTGTCATTAAACAATTAACAAGTGTTAAAAAAAAAAAATTTTTTTTATTATCAAACGAATGTATGTTTATGAACTTTGATTCTGTGTTTTATTTTAGATTATTGAGAAAATCTATTTATCGTATTTAAAAAGAAATTTCCATCTCATCGGCATTAAAATTTTGTTTTACGTGAAAATTCTGAAGATTCTACTTGATTATTTTAATTATGGACGATAATGTTATTCGCGATGTTTAGACGAACGAAATTACGAATTCAATTTGGAGTATTTTAAATGACAAAATTAAATAAAGTGTCGGCTTTTAACACGGAGAGTTCATTTTAATCTAATAAACACAAAATTTAATATACAATATGGTGTTTGTTAAATTAATCTTTATCACTAGTAGACGTGATCTGGGATACAGATGCTCGGATAGTTAATACTTGCTAATTAATAGGCATCTATTGAAATACTTGTAGAATGATATCTTTAGGTATATTGAAAAATGAGAGGGCAAAAGCTATAGGATAATATTTTTTTTTTTTTCGAATAATGGAAATAATGAATCCGATTAAAGATTTTGAGAGATCTTATAGGTATACAACTTAGGCAGATAGTTGGCTAATAACGGTTTTAACGCTTCATGTATAGCCATAATACATTAATAGATATATGCTACTATTTTAATATTTAGGTTTTCTTCCGAATGATCATATCATATGACAAAAAAAAATTATTTAATTCTCTGTAAATTTTCAATGTGCAAAATCATAAAAATGAGTAACTGTTGGCTATTATACATTCTAATCATATGAAAGGTATATTTATACGCATAAATTTTTTTTTTGTTGTTTGTGTCCTTACATTAAAAATTGTAATTCGCATCCGAGAATGATCTGAGTTATCGAGAAAAATATTGTGCGCATGGCTACACATGATTTACGTTGGATCATACGTGTAAAATGGATCGTTTTAATATCTTTAGGTACGTAAAAAAGAAACGAGGTAATAAAAAGCTATAGTCTTTTTTTTCGAATAATGGAATTAATGGATTCGATCAAGTCTGTTCTATTTTAGCATTTGAAGTTCTCTTGAGTGATCAAGTTTTGTTTGCAATAAAAAAGATATTTTATTTCGTAAAAATAAAATACATGTTATTTTCTCCGATTTATTAACAGTAAACTTATAACGAAAAATTTAGACTTATCGCGTTTATTAAGTATTAACATTCGAACAACTTTAAGTCTGGAACTTAGGATCTTCCGTTGATAGATGGGAGCTGATCTTATTGATCATATGCTTTGTATAACTATAGTCTAATTGCCATTTGCTACATTAGAAATAAAACCCACTTTTACTCTCCGTTATTCCTCTACTCCTCTACTCTTCTTCCTCTATTCCGTTATTCCTCTTACTCCTCTATTCTGTTATTCGTTATTCCTCTACTCCTTTACTCCCCCTACTCCTTTACATTTCACTCTTAACTCACTGCTTGAGCATTACGCTGGCCACCGCTCAAAAAATTAGAACTTTACGCGCTAACGAAAAAAGATAATAAGAGTGAGGAACTAACCGTAAGAATAATTTATATAATTTGAAAAAAAAAGTGACAATGAATAAAAAAAAATTGTGAAAAGGAAAAAAATCTAAAAAATAATCAAAAATAAAAAACATCGCGATCCTTATGAGAGTGCCATGTGTCTGAATGTAGAAAGTTCATCTAATGTGAACAAATTTAATTTTATTGTAAAGACCAAAAGTATCTCGAAACTTGATCATGTAAGTTTGCGCACCTCGAAAATTATTTTATTTTAAATGATTATTTCGAAAAAATTTATTAATCATATTTTATCTATTTATTTTTTATTTTTTTTTTTTTTTTTTGATAAACCAAACCAGAGTAATATAATGTATATAATCGTTTAATTGCGATATCGAAAAATCCCGAAGGTCATTACCGATTAATAGACTTAAAGAAATGAAACTACAAGATCCCGTTTTTTTTTTAAATTTTATCAATTAGAATTGTCAAAGGTTTAGAATTGACGAGTTTTGATATAAGTTTGTTGGTGAAAAATATAACATAGATAGCCATTAATTGTACAGTAAGTAATTGTCCCAATTGGAGATGTTAATAGACTTAGAAAGGAAACAAAAATTATAGACAATTAATGGTACTCGCGATCAAATGACGAACAAAAGTAAATATTTTTACTAATTCAATTTGGAGAATGGGAAGATTTCTATCATATTTCTTAAGAAGAGTAATCTATAGAGGATCTATTAAAAATTATCTTCAATTTAATAGCATAAGCGTACCTCTGATGGAAATTTACTAGCGAACTGATCTTGTTAATAAACAATAAACAGCACAAACTTGCTTGCTACTTCGGAGATAATTTAAAACTTGTTATTGATCTCATTGAAATAACCAAAATCCTATTTATAGTTTTTGATCCTTTCAATTTTGGTATAACGTTTGCATAAATATTATCAATGGATATACAGTATATTCGGCCCGCAAAAAAGCATCATCTAATGTAGTGTTACAGTACCAAGTCTGATCTCCTGATCAAATAGATATATTTAACGTTTTCATATGTTTTCATATGCTCGTATAACTATGCAATAAACCTCTTCATATCGCCACTTTTACGCCTCTACTCCTTTACTTCTCTTTCTCTTCTATTCCGTTATTCCTCTACACCCCCCTATTCCGTTATTACTCCCCCTACCCCTTTACATTTCACTCTTAACTCACTGCTTGAACATTAGCAACATTTCACTCTTTTTTTTTTTAAATACTTCTAGTATTTAACTTGGTATATAGAAAGTTGAAGGTATAACAGATTATAGTTTATTTTTGTCGCTTGTTAAATTATTCAAAAAATTGTTAATTAAATAGAAGACAAAATATACGGCATTTACATCCCGTGATCGTGTATTGAACAAATTTATTAATTACATTTATCTATTTATTTTATTTTTTAGATAAACCAGACCAGAGAAATAAGTTGGTTAATTTACCACCGTACTGTAAAGTATGACGATTCCTAATTAATAAACTTATTACAAGGTCACGTTTGTTTTCAATTTAATCGTTTTTTAGACAAGCCAGACCAGAGAAATGAAAAATATAAGTTGGCGGAAATTCCAATTAATAAACTTACTACAAGGTCACGTTTTTTTCAATCCAACTGTTTTTTACGGTGATAAGTCGTGATTCGTTCTATTGGGATAACAAACGACTGGGAAGTCGTGATTCGTCCAATTAATGAGTTAGAGACGAATTTAACTAAATAGACTTAGGGTAAGGAAACTACTGGATCACGCTTTTTTCAAAAAAAAAAAAAAAAAAAAAAAAAAAAAAAAAATTTATTAAATTATCAAGTTTGAGAAACATAACGTATTTATATAGTGAGAATCAATTAATAGACTTAAGAAAGAGAAACGATAGGATCACTTTTTTTAAATCAAATTTTATTAATTGAATGCTTAGTAGTATTGCCAATGTTTTAGAATTGTCGAGACAAAGAAATATAACGTATATAGTCAATTACATCTAAGTTATAGATGAATTAATTGATTTTTTATCGAATGAACGCCTAATAGAATTGCCAAGTTTGAGAGTTACCAACATTCTCTTAAGTTAGTTATTGAAAATATAACGTAAATAATCGCTAGTTGCACAACAAGAATTGGAACGAAATTATTGGGGAAAGAAACTAGGGATCACTTTTTATACAGTCGGTTAATTGCGATTTGCGAGCCACCAATTAATAGACTTATAAAAAGTAATTTTCAAAGATCGAAAAATCCACAGTAATTAGAACTCATTTGATGTACAATTGTATTATTTTATTGTTATAGTTTTAGTCTTTCAATTTAAATTATTATCTTATTCCATTTTTTATAAATTTTTCTATGTAGTTGTTTTTTATTTTTTTACAATTAGTTATTTAACAGAATTACAAATGTTTGATAATTTCCGAGATTTGAGATTATCTCAATAGGCTTTGGGAAAGAAAACCACAGGATCACTTTTTTTTTATCATGGCAAGACCACCATTTTTCCAGTCAAATTTTGTTTATTACCAAGATTTATAATTATCAAAACAGAGAAATGCAACGCAATTGTCGTTGAAGTTGTGGATAAATCAAGATTTGAGAGGTATTTTGATGTTGATTAACATATTCAGTTTATTATTATTCTAACATTGTAATAATAGACACTAACTATTTTTTTTTTGGTGCAGATTAATTGAACCTCTCGAGTTTAATTATAACAAATATAAATGTTATATTGAAAATTTTATTTATTTTAAATAAAGCAAACCTATTTTCATAATTTTTTTTTTTCAAAATTCTTTTTTTTTTTTGTTTATCGCGTCGAAATAAATTTTTCCATTAAAAATTTTGGTTTATGCGAAAATTCAAAAGATTCTACTTGATCATTTTAATTATTTTATTAACGATCAAGAATTTCAAGAACTTAAATATGAAAACCATTAATTATAGCGGCGTGGTAAGGTTTTAACGAACGCAAGCAGATATTATTACGAATTCATAGGATGATTTGCTAGGAAAAAATAACAAAATGTATTTTTTTTTATATTACTTCGGAATAAACATTTTGCGAAAATAACTCGTTTGAGTAATATGTGTGATTAGAAGTTGGACTAACTACTAGTGAACTGATCCTTAACGACTCAGCGTAGCCAAAAAAGCTCGGACATGTGATCTGTGACGTAAATACTTTTTTCTCGCGTAAAATCTGTATTGTACAAATACAGTATTTACAAACTTTGAATGAAGTTATAGGCGTTTTTATAACAGCACGAATTTTAAAAAAATTAAAACAAATTCAATTGGTTATATTATGTTAGTGTAAGTTAAAACTGAAAAAACATGAATGATTTGCTTCTTTATACTACGGGAATTTTATAATAATAAAAATTTCTCTACAGAATATATACGCAGTAACGCATAGTATCTCATTCCACTTTGTTTTCCATTTTGAATATTCTTAAAATAGCAATATAGATTAGTAAACAGTTCTTTATATTTGTAAGTAACTGTTAATGTTTTTTTTTTTATAATTATATGTTAAGCTTGGAAACATGCTTATTTCATTTTTTTTCTTGTGACTATTGAAAAACACACCAACATGCATGATGCTAAACTGAAATTAATGCAATTAACTATAGTTTCGTTGATGAACTTATGGTACTCACAAAAATCAAATTTCAACACGTATACTATGATTTATTCATAAATTTTCGTTCGTACTGTATTTGTTGTTTGTAAATATAATTACCTTTTAACAATTCTTGATCGCGATAAGAAATTATACATTTACGATGAGATGATGTAATAATTATGCAATAATTATTCAAGATCCCAAAAAATTTCATTACAAATACAATTGGAGAAATTAATATTCAAATTTTTTTTATTTAATATATATAATGAACAATTTTTTTTTTTTGAGATCATCCAGAAGAAAACTTTATAGGACTGGTACTAAACAGATGTCTATTAATTAGTATTATCGAACAATCGTCAAAGTTATTAACCAACTATCTGCCTAAGTAACCCATATGGAAGACCGCCCAAAATCTTGATCGGATCCGTCATTTATATTATTCGAAAAAAAAAAAAAAAAATACTTTTTTTTACAAATATTTGAAAATATTTGAAGTATTGTTATGTAGCTTGTTGCCCTTGTTATTTCTTCAATGTATCCAAAGATCCATCTTACAAGTATAAATAAATCACTATGATCTAAAGTAATTCAGTAGATGTCTATTAATTAGCGCGGAATACAAATTTTCCTTGGTATTAACCAACTATCTACATAAAATGTGGAATAATGCACACAAAATTTTTTCCAATAGGTCAACATTCTTACTCCGGATCATGTGAAATAAGTTCGGACAATATGACAATAATGTCAATTTGACCGTCAACAATCTGTTGTTGTTTTTTCATTGAAAACAGGGCTTACGTCGAGGGGAAAGCCTGGCTATTAGGGGCAGTCTAAAAGAACATGTTTATATATTTAGAGTTTTTAACTGTTAACAAACGACAAAAGAAAAATAATAAATTTTATGTACTTTTCATATGATTCTCCATGTTTAAGGCCGATACTTCTCGTATTTATTTAACTTTTTTACGTAAAATATTCAACAAAATTTAATAATGTTAGTGTAAATACTTAAAAGAATGAAGCGAAGTTGAGAAAATATATAAAAGACTGAGCGGAGAAATATAATGGAGTAGAGGAATATAGTGGAATAAAAGAATATAGTAGAGTAGAGGAATATAGTGGAATAAAGGAATATAGGAGTAAAAGAATATAATGAAGTAGAGAAGTAACGGAGAAAATGAGTTTATTTATAATCTAGTTGCAGTTATATAAACAAACGCCTAATCATATGAAATCGGTGTAACTTCTACATTTGATGACATGCGCATATTTTTGCGAGCCATCAAATTTATTTTCAATAATTCATTCACCGATAAAGCAAGTTTATAGTGTAATAAAATTACATACTGTACTTTCCTTTATTTTTATAATGAACGATCATAATTCATTGTAATCATCTTCCGTCTTGTTACTCTTGTACCAAAATTTAAAAGGATAAAATAAAGATCAAAAAAAAAAAGCATTGCTAACAATGATTTTGGAGTTATTTCAGAATAAGTTTCCGTCAGAGGTTCACTCGTAATGATTCCACACGTGTAGTCTGAAGTTATAAAATGTCCGGCTCGTGATGATGTACAACAATGAAACTTTAAACAGCACTAGCAGTTTCCCGTTTCCTAATACTTGTATTTCATGATGGAAGATATCTTGACGTAATCAAATGTTTCTTAGTTGTTTCCTTCGGTAATCATTCTCCAATTGAACATGTAAAAATTCTTGCTATCAACTTTAGCATATATTTATAATTAACAGTTTTATATTTTTAGTTCTTAGAGTTCTTGATCGCGAATAAATTACTAAGTGTTAAAACCCATATTAAGCAAGTTGTTGATTTGATTAGATAGCATATATGTGAAATTTGTAAACTTACATGAAAAAAATATTAGGAGGGCTGCTGTGAAGACTTTTATTATGACGAAAGAAATCAAAAGTATAGACAGCAAAGTTAGTTATTAGCAAATGGGTATAATGAGTGTGGGAAGGAACTGCTAAATGACAAAAATTTGACGTACGTCCCCAATCCCGCATGAGAAGTAAAAATGAAATTTATAAAATCTTAAGTCTTTAATCCCAAATTTTAGTTCGTACAGTAGTAATACGTCGAATGATCCTACTTACTAATCCCACATAACTGACTTCAAATACTCGAAAATGTGTGAAAATTTTATGATCATGATGGAATCAAATATTGCATCAGGATTTATTTTAAACGTAGGAAAATTATTGCCGATATGGTCGTCATATAACAGACAAAGTGACCGAAAAATTTCACACAGAAGCTATTTATTCGCATTAAACATATATTTTCGAACTTAATAGAGCCGCAAAAAAAAGTGATCAATTACAAGTGTCACGAAAGTTATTAGCTGAATACATTCTTAACTAGTCAAATGGAGAATAAAAGTTCTTAACAAATAGATAATTGTAAAATATAGAACTGTTGTAATTTTATTATTAACAAAGATAATATAAGAACTATTACCATGTTACATTGTTGCAAGATCTTATATACAACTCTCATCAGGTTTCCTATCTCAATCTTCAATTACCAAAATCTTAAATACTTAATATCTAACCATAAGGCATTTGTCTCATACTTGGTTTATTAAATTTACGTCTTAATTTATCGATATTTTCAAACAATTTTGTAATAATATCATTTTTAAATGCATATTCCGAATAACAGACATCATCGGCTGAGAGCAATAATTTACAAAGAGTATTACAATTTTTTTCGTTATTAATAATTGATTCATCCCGAAAAAGTGACTCTTTTCCATCAATTAAAACTTCTAGAGTAGGCCCCGAAGATTTCGTCATTTTAAGACGATGAATATACTTAGCCTGAACTACTATAAAATCCCAATCATTTACATCTGCGAATTCCATATCTTCTCCAAGATAACATATTCGTCGGAAAGACGATTTAAATTGTGATTTGTTTTCTTTTCCAGCTACATCACGACATAAAATTTGAATCCTACAAGAATTATTTTTGGAAGAGAAATTATCTTTAAGTTTAATTCGAAGGAGATTTCTTAATAGATGGGATGCTATTTCTTCTGTGCGAAATGTAATCACAGTCGCTTTTAGTAGTGAATTAAGATCTCCAATGGTTAACTTTTTCTCATCGTCCAATAGGATGGCATTTCCTCGTATTGACGCAGGAAATTCATTTCCAAAAATGTTAATTACTAAACGAGTAGCCAAAGGATTCTCGGGTAAATTTTTCTTAAAGGAGAAATCATCAC
Source organism: Rhizophagus clarus (assembly GCA_015698045.1). Classification (NCBI taxonomy): domain Eukaryota; kingdom Fungi; phylum Glomeromycota; class Glomeromycetes; order Glomerales; family Glomeraceae; genus Rhizophagus; species Rhizophagus clarus. Next base: position 3,112,698 of record BLAL01000285.1, read on the forward strand.
AAAATAGACTAAGTTTATAGTTCTCGGCCCAAAGAGTGACATGGTCAGTAAGTTCACAATTTAATTTCCGTCGAATATCACCGGCTTCGAAATTAATTTTTATTTCTTCCGGCTTTCCAAGATATGGAATGAATATCCCTTGGTATAATTCACTAGACATGTTGAGAATTACAACTTGGTGGGAATTCTGTTTTGAACTCCATTTTTTGGGGGTATTTCATTTTATAGAGAAATATTTCTGTTGCACAGTAGTGTTACATACCGTTAAATCTTTTGGTAATTATGATGAGATCCCGAGTCAACAATGACCTAAGTTTTGACCTGTAAAGAATTATTTATACATTTATAGTTTAAATTCAAAGCTGAGTAAATTTGAACAAATTAGGGATGGAACGACAGGTCATGATTTGTTACAGACTTACAGTAAGTTAAGCCATTCCAGGTAAACAAATTCGGATTAGTATGATAAGTATAATTTTTGCTAATTTAATTATAATGAATTAATTCATTCGACTTTTTAATAACGAATTTCGTTTAATTGAAAATGTGGAAGACTTTAATGATCAAATATTACTACTAGTAGTTATATTACATTTAGAGATGTATTTAAAGGAAAGTATACATAAATTAAATTCTTTATTAAATTGACAAGACTGAGAAATATAACGTATATAGTCAGTTGATTACGCTCAAGTTATGGATTTTATTATTGAATACCTAATGGAATCCTGCTGATATTTGTTGATATATTATTTATTATTATAACATTCTATGTTATTAATAAACGCTTTAAATACTAATTCTGATTTTTTTTAGTACAGACTCTTGAGTTTTAATTATAACAAACATAAAATGCCATACTGAAAATATAGACGCCATCGGAATTGCTGAATTGAAATTAAAATATGAGTTTTATCATTCAGAAATTTGGCAAAACATCAAGACCAGACAACCAGCATTATAACCTCCCGAATTATAAATGGTATATGGCATACCCAGAAAAAATATTTTAGTGATTTTTGTATTTTTGGCATTAAATATTCCATTGTCGGAAGAATTTTGGTTTGCGTGAAATTTAAAGATGCTACTTGATAAGTTTAATTATAAATAATAGTTTATTCTTAAATATAAGGAGCGTTAATTATAACGCATATTAAGATTTAACGAACACAAAGCAGATATTTCAAGTTTTTACGAATTCAATTTGCGCTGATGCGCAGATTATGACAGGATCGGGAACCAACGATTCGGACGAAGCTCGCAATTAAAGGCAATTTTAATTTGCCAAGTTGAGTATTATCTCTACTTTTTATTATCGAGATCCATTTAATGAGTTGTTTATGAATATATTTAATATGAATTCTTCATCACCGTATACAATATAGTAATATACCGGTAGTAATCATGTGATAAATTCGCATTCGCGTTAATATTCTATCTTTATTTGAAAAATTTGAAAAATAAATAATACTTTATACCATCTGTACTTACTATACATTGACTGAACTTTAAATAAGGATTATAAAAAAAACCTCTCAGAATAATAACGAGCAGTATGAAAGTATCGTAACTTTTTAAATTTATGTTGTTTAGAAATAAATTCTTGTTTAAAGATTTTAATAAATTATAATTCTATAAACAATAAAATGAAATATTATATTCTAAATTAAAACACAAAAATTCAAAACTATTTTCTAAAAAACTATTTTAAAACTAAATAAATCAGGTAAAGTAAAATATTTATATTCCATCTAACTAATGTCATAACTGAAAAAAAAACTTTTAAAATCTTTAGAATATTAAGTTTTCATAATTTGAAATACTTCATATTCTTCTACTGAAAAGTTATTTATAGTTGGTTCATTTACAATTTGTAGTGCAATAACTCTTATTATAAAATCGATTCCAAAAAAATAAGGTTATTGCCAAATGTTGGACCACAATTAGGAGAATTAAATATGCATTTAGTTCTACTCGTCTTAAAAATATGTTTTTCAATATTCTTAATACGTATGGATCAGGGACTTATTAAGTATAAGATGTAATGAAAAGGACCAATTATGGATCGACTAGACGGACACTATGTGCTAAAAACATCACTACGCTTTGGACTAACAAAAAGCGGTTAATTTTGTGTTTTGGCGTAATGTGTGCGAAATATGTGCAGAAAATGTCGGCACGAGTTCTTCGCAGTGGAGTTATGGTGTAAAGCGAGTGGATGTATGATGTTATGAATTTATTCAATGTCCATTTAAAGGATCTATGGTGAATTTTATCCATTGATGTTCATTTAAAGGGATTCATAATGTTATCATTAATTTGTGTTATACTAAAGATATCAATAAGTATTCTGAGAACGTCTTTACATGTTCACAAATGTTCATTTGCTTTAATAGTGGCGTAACAAAAAAATCATTTTGTTGGTTTTTAGTGATGACGGGAATTTTCTGTTTAGAATGTCAAGAGTTAGTGGATAAAAGTAGAATTTTTAATGTTCCAGCTCAGATGTTTCGTAAGGGTAAGACTCGTTGAGCGTCCCATAGGGTTATATTCTATTCACTCTTGTCCACTGTCAGTTAATTATGTGATCCAAACTGTTTAATCGGAAGTTTTTTTTGTAAAGATAAATTTAGAACTTCTTTATATTATCAATGATTATAGTCAAGGTTTTCTGATGTTGCGATCGATAATGTTTCAACGTTCCATTTTATAGTAAAGTGTTTTGTGATAAAGCTTTAAAATTAATGTCAATTATATTCATTTATAATATGATTTTAGAGTTGCGTAATTCATTAGTCATTTAATAATTCATTATTCATTATTTATCTTGTCTGAGTCTATCAAGAGTCTATTTAGTCTATTTATATACTTTGTTTAGTCACATCACGTTTGTATTTTTTTCTTTTCAATGACAAGTTACTAGTTAGCTCTGTTTTATGCCAAACCATTGCGAAAGGTGGTCTCGTGTTCTTGAACAGACTTTCTTTAAATATATTTGGACACAACACGCACAAAAGTACACATACTCTACACAAGCCTTAAGAGACAGCATTTCAATAAAACTAGTTGAGAACTTGTTGCTTAAACATAGCAGAAATAGCAGAAACAATAGTACTCAAGAGTGCAACAGTCTTAACAATCCAAGAACAAAAGTCATTCAAAAAAAGCTTCAGGACACTGGAATTGTACTCCGCGTTGCTTTCGATAAGAATACTCAATCTTGAACGATAGTAACATATTACGCAGCTAGTACGATAGATATTGGAAAAATGATGGCTGATGATAATTCATACAGCACAGGAGAGCAATCAACGATTTTTCCGCTTTCTCCAGACGAACATATGTCCGATTCCAGAACTCCTAATAAAAGTATGTTAGCTTGTTCAATTAATGTGTTTCTTACTATATAATATTTTATTTTTTTTATTTGTCTTAGTTTTTATTAAATATTTGAGGAAATGTCAAACTTGGAAGAATATAACAATGAAGGCAAACTTAATATCAATATTAAATTAAGGTATGCTTATTATTTATATTATGTATATTTAAATGGTGGTTTTATTCATTTTAAATAAAAATTTTTTTAGCTTATGGACAAACACAAACTATGGGTATTACAAGGATGCAGATATTTTTTTAATTAACTTTACGAGGGAGGCTGATGTGCTTCACGATTATTGTGATTACATCAACAACCTCCTCGTCTGTTATGTTCTCAATAACAAGATAATTTCAATCCAAATTTCGATGCTTCAACTTTGCTTTATTGTCATTTGCTTGATTATGATGAACCGGTAGACGACTAACCACTCCTGTCCCTTTACTCTATTTACTGTGATGATCATGACGAATTAATCTTTATTTCACAGACTGTCCGCTTACAATGACATTAATGAACATCGAATTGGAAAAAGACGTTCTCATGCGGATAAGTAATAATGGCAAACTCGTTACATTATTAATTCGTAATGCACAAAACAGAATAGCTAGAATATTCCTTAAAGAGAAAGGCTTTTAGATGAATTTGAGCTAAGGGCACTATCACTACGATCATCATTGAACAACAATATGAAAAATTATAATATATGTTGTTGTACAGTTCTTTGACGACTTTTCTTCTTATAGAACACTTTTTTTTCGTCAGCTTCATAATCTTCCGTTAATAATTTCATTATTTTTTTCTTCAGGTTTAATTCTTTAATATAGCTAGAATTGCATTATTTTCCTAACTTTAATAATAGCTAGAATAGCGTTTTCATGTAAATTTTTTATTTGCGATTGCAATTTCAATATAGTTCCAATTATGTATATGTGAATCAATATCAATTTAATAAAACTTTCCAAAAAAAATATAATTTGAAATGCAATTTAATATTAAAAGAGAGTTTAAGTAGAATAGAGGTGCGATCCATCTATTATCCATCAGAAAGACGATTACGGATTGGCGGATTATCCATTAGAGTGATCTGGTGGTAAGGTTGCGTGCCGTAATTAATAATTATTATATTCGAATTACGGGCTGTAATATTATAAACATAAGTTGTAATTTGGTTGTAAACATTATGCTATTGTGGTTAACTGAAAGATGATAATTCTGATTTACAACCATTATGATTACTTGATTTTTAGACTTACAACTATTTACGGCAGGCAACACTATCTGGTCATCTGGTGGATTGTCGGATATCTGTTTTTTTTTTTAAAAAAAAAGAATTTTATTTTGTAACTAGCCACTAGCCAGTACTTTTTCCTGTTCCAGTACCTATCGCTATATAAGATTCATTTATTAGTGACACGATGGTCGGCATAAATACAAATTGAGTTCGACGTATAAATTTAAATTATATTTAATTTTATTAAATTAATTCAATAAGTGATAATAAAAGACTGATTAAATAAACATGAACAAATTTTGTTCATTACATAAATAATGTTTATGAAAATATGTGTTTGTGATGGTGGTAGTATTTAATCTTTGGTATCATGAACGCTGATCTGTCAAGGTGAGAAAGCCGACAGTATTCCTGCTTAAGCTTGGCTGGAGGAGAATGCTACCATCCAATGCGAGAGAAACTTTTTGTAAAGTCAACCCTCAAGTTTATGAACGGTAAAAGCGAAACAATTTTGTGCAATTTTTGTAGGGGAAATTGTGTGTACCGAGAATTATTTCGGTTGATATTAAAATTTTGAGTTTGTTTGTAAATACCGAGCTCTTTCATGGTAAAATCCTAGGTGAGACGCTCTGTGGATTCATGCACTTAACAAATTGTAGAATTTCTGCAGTTCTCAATAAGAAAAATAAGAATTTAAATTTTTAAATTAAATTTAAATAAAAGTACAGAAAGTCGAAGTGAATTCTAAACACTTTTATACCTTCTTGGCCAAAAAAAAAAAAAAAAAAAAAATCTCCCATATTTTCACGGACTTCCCCATCCTAAACCTTACATTAGGTAAAATTTTGATTATTAACCAACTTCAACATAATTTTTCCTCCGTGTTTTCTTTCTCTTTATAGCTTGAATTAGGAAAATTATATTGAAAAGATTTTTTCACAACCTAATATTATATAATTTCTGTGTGGTTTATTTACAGAAGGAGGAATTCACAATTGAAAAAAACAGTCCGTCATTTTTCAGATCCTTGAAAAAGTATCCCCTTAAATAGTACCAGGGTACATTCAATTGCAAATTTTTATAGTCAGGTTTTAATTTAGGCCAAAATTTGATATTTGACCAAAGTTATCCCCCTCTCCTTACCTCGGGGTACTATTCAATTTAAACCGGCAGTACCGGAGGTACTATATGCAGCGCTCTACGGTAATCCCTGATAAAATAGTTTATTATTTTAGCATCGCCTCAAAATCAAGGTTTTATAAGATAATTTATTGATTTATCATGCGCGTTTTCACGTAAAAAAATTCAGTCTTGAAAAAAAACGAAAAATTTATTTTATATATCAGATATAGTGTATTAAATATTGCGATTTTTTTAACAAAAATACAAGTACTTTAAATACTCCATGATATTTAACGAAAAATATCAATTTTACTATTATGAAATAAAATTTTTTAGTATATTAAAGTGATAGAGCATGCCTGCGCACATAACTGATAAGCAAAGATATCACCACAAAATGAATTTAATACCTCAATGTCTTAGTTCTTTAAAATACCGCGGTAAAAAAAGTGGTACGACAAGATAACCTTATGGGTGTTACGTGTTAATCTACAATTTCTAATTATATAGCTTTTTGGGAAATCAATGATGAATCTTCGCTCAGTAAGTTCTTGGATTTGGTCCGGTAATTTGGAGGATATGAAGACTCGGAATGGACTTTGCGGACTACCTTGTAATCTTCGTGTGAAGACTGCACGTTGATTCGCAGTTTTTTTTCTGTTTCTATTTTACATAAACGACATGAAATTTCATCATCTTCTTTTATATTAAGTACACTAAGAAAATGAAGGGAAATAAAGTTTCTGGAAACTGAATGAACAGAAGGAAAACATTAATTCGAAGAGAAATTTTGCTCAAACAGAAATGATACAGACTCAGGTAAGTCTAATGACACAGTATGGTTTTAGTAAACCGTTCCGTTCTGATTTCTTATAAATTATATTCAAATTAATTGAAACGGAATTGTACACACAACAAAGTTATTAAATAAGGGTGTTCTCTCAAATTTAGAGCGAGTTGTTTCTACCGTTTCATCTGCGAAGTACAAACGAGCATTTGATGATGGGCACAATTACTATAGAAAAAGTAAGAATATAATGCATTAATAATTATTCAAATAAATTTGTATTCATCACCTTTTGTATTCTTTAATTGTGAAGTTACATGACACCGATGTTAATGAGAAATGTAGCGAAATCATGGAGCGCGAAAATTTAAGAACTCAGGAGGTACCCGTTATTCCTAGTACTATTTTATTTTTTCCTTAAGTATTTGGCCTGCTTTAATGCTCTGTTCCCACAGTTCTTGAAGACAAACAAAAGCGAAATGCATGTGATTCGGTTGTTTCAATATCAAATCATCAATCTTTCTGATCGAAATGCCGCAAAAAATCTTCACATCCATTGAAATAAAGTCGTAAAAGGTTTCTGGGATGATGTATGTATATTTTCTGAAAATTCTGCATAATATACCGAGTCTTCTGGCATATATTTAAGAATACTAAATTAATTTTACCTACTTTTTAGTCTGTCAATTCAATGCACATGACCTCGAATGGGAAGAGATTATAAAACCTCTTTAGGCGCTTATAATAGAGCTTTCAATTTACAAAATTCGATATTTGATGATATTCTACTAGATTTTGACGTTGTTACAGAGAAGCCTTTTTTGGGTACAAGAGTTGTATAAGCTATTGTATGTAACTACTAAATAGTTGAACCAGGTTAATCAGCACTATTTCATTTCGGTGTACTTTATTTCAAGATACCAGTAAATAACTCTTGGATCCAAAAGCAGTCCGAATTTTCCTATCATGAAGATTTTATTTCCCCAATCTTAGCATAAGCGTTTGATGATTTAAACATTATTCGATTCAGAACGTGAGTTTCGCGTTTCGAAACATCGTATTCGACTCGGCTGTAATCAAGATGGTATCATTTAAATCAGTTTAAACGCGCGCGCAATTGATATTGATTTAAAAAACTAAGACACCGAGTAAGTTTCAAAGGTTGGTGACTTGGTGTATTTCTTCATTATGTTGAAGTGACGACAATTTCAACGTAGTTATTATATAAGTTCGTTCTATAGAAGTACAAATCTCCATGTTCTACCGGAGACCTGAAGACTAAATCAAATGTTGAGAAAGTTACGGAATTATAATGTAAGTGATGCTGACAGTAACTAATGAATATTTGTATTTATATAAATTTAAAATTTCAAAATTAAAATCCATCTAAAGACATCTATGCATAATATATAAAATGTTATGTAAATGAATTATTTTAATTAAAATAAAATGGAAATTAAGCAAGGGTAAATTAAAAAAAAATTGAATAATCGGAAATTAATGACTCATTATAATGTTGGAATAGAAACATCTGAATTTAAATTTCTATATCTAAGGTTTGATCTTATCACAAATTACTCCAGTAGGATGAGGGTTAGAGTTAGGGTTCCTAAAAGTAGCCCAAAACATTAAAAGCGGCATCAAGTCTGACTAGGTTTATTTGAGTTGTTTCTTATTGTTTAGTTAAGTAATATCATATCAAGATTTTTTAATTTAAATGCATTGTAATTTTAAAATAAAATTTAATAATATCAGTAAAATATTTGAATATTTGATAAGTTATACGATAAAAGAATTATTTAAATTACAAACCAAGAAACTTGTAAAATATTTTACTACTCTAGCCTTAGTGTTTAAATAATTCTAAAAAAAAAAAAAAATAAAATAAAAACAACTTCTATTAAATGTGATTTACAGGCAAATAATGAACTAATTTTCAATATCTAAATGAACAAATAAATAAATTAATTAATTTCATTTAGATAATTTTTCAAATTAGTCTTTTTGTTTATATTATATACCTGATGACTTTATATCATTAACTAAACAATCCAAACATTCACTTTCAAAAATTCCATTCAATTTTTTACTAGTAAAATCGAGTAGGCGACTTGTATAACATGCTTGTGGATGTGGTTTAACAGTAAGATTATTATTATGAATAGTTGATGCATTTAAAAATTCCATAATATTGCTTTTTAATTCGTCATCAATTTCATCATTATAATTATTAGCAGGAAGAAAAATCCATTTTGCAATAATATCACATACTTCTGATGCAGATGGCCTTTTTAATGGATCCTCATTCCAACATTTTTTCATTAAATCTATATAACATTGTGGAGTATTTTCAATGATTTCAGGACGTTCACCCTTACAAATGCTTAAGCTTAATTGAAGATCATGTGCTCTATTATTAAATGGAGGAACTCCAGATGTAAATTCCCACATAATCATGGAAAAACTATATATGTCACTGGCTGGAGTATATGGATTGCCTCTTAAAACTTCAGGTGCCATAAATGGAATAACACCATAAATATCATATTTTTTCAAAAATGATTTTGCAGGTCGACATAATCCTAAGTCGCTAATAAAAACTTGGCCGTTTTCATTATATAAAATATTGCCATCATGAAAATCACAATGAATAAGATTTTGTTCATGTATATCACTAAGGCCAGAAATAATTTCATGCAACATGAATAATCTTTGATTCCAATTATTTTCAATTACTTTTGTTAAATTCCTTCTTAAATTACCTTTATTTGCATAGTCCATTACTACCATATAATCTGAACTAACTGGATTTTTTGTAAAACCATATAATTCAATGATTCTGTTTGAATGAGATAAACATTTATTATGACAATCCCACTATAAAAAAATTGAATTGGATGTATTAATATAAATGATTTATAAATAGAAATTAAAAATAAATAAAATATTATTATACTTCATTTAAAAAATCATCTAAATTTTCATTCAAATTATTTTCATTCAAATTATTGAGACATTTAAGAACTACTTCTTGATTTCTTGATAACCAAATGGCCTTATATATAGTACCAAATCCCCCTTTATCAAGATATTCAACATTTTTAAATTTATCATAAGGAATCCATTCTAAATTTCTTTCTTTAATAAATTTATCTAAAATTGCATTATTACTATTTCCAAATTTATATGATTTAATAATAATTGAACATATTAAAATTTATATTAAAATTCAAAACTAAAAAAAAAGTAATAATGATGACTTACCCTAGGATTTAATTTAATTAGAAATTTAATAAATTTAATAAACACAAATTTAGTTTGTCGAATGTATTTATAATATATAGTCTATATTTATAACTTACTAACTAAAGCAACAAATAGTAACGATTGAATTTGGTTAATTAAACTGTAAATAACTGATAAGTATTATATAAACATAATAACAAATAATAACTTACAAGGAACTAAAGTAAATCATCAAATAATTTTTTAAATAAAGAAATTAGTTAGTTTAAATTATATGTAAATATCATAAATATGTAATAATAGAATTAAATAAATATTATATAAATATGTAATAATAGAATTAAATAAATATTATATAAATATGTAATAATAGAATTAAATAAATATTATATAAATATGTAATAATAGAATTAAATAAATATTATATAAATATGTAATAATAGAATTAAATAAATATTATATAAATATGTAATAATAGAATTAAATAAATATTATATAAATATGTAATAATAGAATTAAATAAATATTATATAAATATGTAATAATAGAATTAAATAAATAACTTATAACTTACTAACTAAAATAAATTACCAAATAATTTTTTAAATAAAGAAATTAATTAGTTTAAATTATATGTAATATTATATAAATATGTAATAATAGAAATAAATAAATAACTTACTAGCTATATTATTAAGTAATTTTTTGAATAAAGAAATTAATGAATTTAAATTATATATAATAATTGTATAAATATGTAATAATAGAATTAAATAAATAACTTATAACTTACTAACTAAAATAAATTACCAAATAATTTTTTAAATAAAGAAATTTAGTTAGTTTAAATTAGATGTAAATGTTATATATTTATATAACATTTACATCTAATTTAAACTAACTTACACGCTATATTATTAAATAATTTTTTAAATAAAGAAATTAGTTAGTTTAAAATTATATGTAATATTATATAAATATGTAATAATAGAATTAAGTAGACAACTTACTCCCTATATTATTAAATAATTTTTTAAATAAAGAATTTAGTTAGTTTAAATTATATGTAAATATTATATAAATATGTAATAATAGAATTAAATAAATAACTTACACGCTATATTATTAAATAATTTTTTAAATAAAGAAATTAATTAGTTTAAATTATATGTAAATATGTAATAATAGAATTAAATAAATAACGTATAACTTACAAACTAAAATATATTACCAAATAATTTTTGAAATAAAGAAATTGGTTAGTTTAAATTATATGTAATATTATATAAATATGTAATAATAGAATTAAATAAATACATACACCCTATATTATTAAGTAATTTTTTAATAAAGAAATTAGTTAGTTTAAATTATATGTAAATATTATATAAATAGGCAATAATAGTATTAAATAAATAACTTACACGCTATATTATTAAGTAATTTTTTAAATAAAGAAATTAGTTAGTTTAAATTATAGGTAAATATTATTAAATATGTAATAATAGAATTAAATAAATAACTTACACGCTATATTAAGTAATTTTTTAAATAAAGAAATTGGTTAGTTTAAATTATAGGTAAATAGTTCATAAATATGTAATAAATAAATAACTTACACCCTATATTATTAAATAATTTTTAAATAAAGAAATTAGTTAGTTTAAATTATATGTAAATATTATATAAATATGTAATAATAGAATTAAATAAATAACATATTGTTAAGTAATTTTTAAATAAAAAAATTAATTAATATAAATATGTAATAATATAATTACAATCTAAATAAATTATCGAATAATTAAATGCAAATATTATTACAAAAGAATATACAGTAAATTAAATAACACTTACAAACTAATCGTATATTTAAGTAAAGAGAGTAATCAGTTCGAATTACATGTGGGTATTATACAATAAATATAGTATAATAATATATTGCAACTTACCATCTATGATATAATTAATTATTATAGTTATTTAAACAAAGAATTTAATTATCTTAATAGTATAAAAAATAAATAATAATTAAGTTTAGTATATTTTACCTTTAGATTCCTCGTCGCTACTTGAAACTGATTTTATTATATTGGCTAATTTATTTTAAAAATTTTTGAATAATTCTAACTTTATATTAAATAATCATGTTATATGCTTTTTTACCTTTATTATTACTATGAGCCATTACTATATATTTACATCAAATTTCTTAGAATTATAATTTTTTTTCATTAAACGCTATATTTATCAGCACAATCACTGCGCCTTATTATGGCATGAGTCATCCAGGGTAGCACCCTGGATTATTGACCCGCTATCCTGGACGCATCCCGAATAACTTTGGATTTATGAACAACTTCCCTGGATACATCCAAGGTATTATTATCCTAGATGCATCCGGGTCTTAGATCAAAACTTTTCTACCCGGGATGGAATTTTCGCTGATGATCAACATAATATGTTCTTCGTGGTGGCTTAGCCTAATATGGTAAGATTTGCGAGCATTTTTTGTAACATTACACAATTTTGGCCGATAGATTTACATTGCAAATCATGTGGCCGAGTTTTTGGTAAGACCCACATGGACTTAGTTGTGACACGATTTAACGTTAAATGTAAAAAGTCAAAAAAAATTTTTCAATTTTTCTTTAAACCTCTTTTTTTTTTTTGATTCAAGTTTAAAAATTCATCTAAAATTTTTAAAATATTATTATCAAATTGAAACAAGATGTCTCTACTTTTTAGTGATTGCCTTAATGAAATTTTTGAATATTTAGAAAACGATAATATTAGTTTACATTCATGTTTATTAGTTAATCGACTTTGGTGTGAAGTTTCAGTGAGAATTTTATGGAGAAATATTTGGAATTATAATAATAGAACTTATAATACTTTAATTTCTTGTTTACCAAATGAATCAAAAGAAATTTTATCCAAGAATGGGATTATTATTTCAACTTCAAAATTTCCTATTTTCAATTATGCATCATTTTGTAAAATTCTATCAATTAACCGAGTTCATCACAAAATTGAACAACTTCTTAAAAATCAACGTTATTCGCAAGATAAAATAAATTTAGTAATACAAGAAATATTTAAAATGTTTGCAAAACAAATATCATCACTAAAACAATTAGATATATCTCTAACTTCATCTTGGCAATCAAATTTTATCTTTTGTCTTGGAGCAAAAGATTGTTTAGAAAATCTCACAAAATTATATTGTAGATCGAGTATTGATCAGTTATCTCAAATATGTCATAATATTTCATTATTAGACATATTAGTTGATAGTTATATTTCGAATGGATTATCGGATTTTATTTCCGTTCAGAAAAATTTAAAATATTTTGTTATAACGTTATCATGTTATGATCTGACAGATAATGAATTGACAAATATAATTCCTTCATTAATGATAAAACTTCCTAATACTTTAATCAAATTGGATCTTAATGGACGACAACAACATTATATTTCTTTATCATTAGTAGCTAATTTCTCAAATTTACAAGAACTTGTATTATCATTTGGTTATAGGGAATGTTTTGAAGATTTTGAAAAGTTACAATATGCTAATTTTCCAAAATTACAAATTTTGAAAATTGAAAAAGCGTGTCCAAGATATAAATTTTTAATAAATTTTTTAGAAAATAATGGAAATAATTTAAAAGAAATTTATATAGGTGATATAAGAAGAGGATGTAGTGATAATTCATTAAATTTAGCTATCGCTAAATTCTGTTCAAATCTTAGAAAACTTTCCACAGGAATTAAAATTAATGAATTAGAAACATTAAAAATAATTTTTAATAGTTGTCAAAATTTAGAAAGTATTAATATTTGGTGTGGAGGGGAATTTTTGAGAGAAAAGGATGCATTAGATACGGTTGTGAAATATTCACAAAATGTTCGTAAATTGATATTATATAATCAATCTGATCTACAATTTAAATTACTTTCAAAACAACAATTAGAAACTTTTTTTATAAATTGGGCGAATCATAAACCACAAAAATCACTTTCGTTAATGGTTGTTAATTATGATACGAGTAATTTAGATACAAATGATATGATTAATAATTATAGTGAATTAGGAGTTATTAAGGAATTTCATGCTATAGTGCAATCACATTTTGTATGGACGGAAATGTATAATAATTTTTTATAATGAAAGAAAAACTTATATATATCGTTAATTACTCCATAATTTTATTATTATAATTTTTTTCAAAATGAACACTAAATAAAATATATATTATTTAGCAACGAAATATTTATGATGAAATTTTTTTTATGACCTAACAATTATTTTGCTATTTATCAACGAAAGATTTATGCAATAATTTATATTTAATAAAATTCTTTTAATTTTACAATATACCTACAGGTAAGTAGGCTATGTAAGCATACGAGGCGTTCCGAACTTACGTCTCATAAATTTTTAGGCGAAATATTGTACTTATGATTACTTAGAATTTTGCAATTATAAAATTAATTGTAAAATGATCTTTATTTTGTTAGGAAATAAAAAATAGTGTGGAACTATAAGTCAAATTTATTTAGTTCAAGGTAAGAATTTAAACCGGGAGTATAAATATATATTAAATCTGGTAATTTGATCTAGGATAATATTTAATTTCACTCTCAAAATTTATAACGCCTAATTAATAATTTTATGGCAATTATTACGGTTCACGATTTTCCCAACCTATAAAGAAGATTCCATCTAATTCTTCTGGAAGTTAACATAAATTATTTTCAATAGATTCCAATGACTCCTTTTCGCTCAAAAATATCTCCTACACAAAATTTAATGCTTTCTAAGTGTATTGACTTTTTCGTTGGAAAAATTTTCCAAGAATTGGGCGGAACTGTAATCGCTAAATATAATGAATGAAATTTCATATTTTAATAATGATAATATAAATAATACAAGTTCTTATAAGTCACAATAAATAGTAATTAAAGTTTTCTCCATAAAGATCAAATTTAGAAGTTTTGTTATAAAACGAAAGAGTCAGATTTTTAAGTAGGACTATTTTTATACAAAGTATTTTAAATTTTTCTAGTAAATTTATTAATACAATATTATGATATCAGTTAATAATTCAGAATTAATGTTTTAATATAACGAAGAAGTTTTTGTAAATAAGACTTGATCATTTAAGTCGTTAATAAGCAATATCATTGACATTCCCTTTGACTCGTTTGGAAAGCAGCGATTATTAAGTCATTATATCTTTTCAAAAATTTCAACTAAAATCTTTCTCTAAAACGATTTATTTGCTAATATTCATGAATACAAAATAAATTTTCTCATCAAGTATCCAAAAATATCGTTCAAAGAAGGTTATAAGGAAACATATACCTGATCCTGTTGATACAAGTAGAATATTAATTTCTACCATAAAAATCTAATAGATTATCAAAAAAAAAAATTTACCAACGGACTCTATATCAGAACTATAAAAAAAACTAAAAAAATTTTCAAATACAAAAATATTTAATATTTTATTGAACTTCAACATCTACGGTTTTGTTGAATTTTTTTTTACAGTTGTTTTATGATCAAAATTTAGCTTGTTTTTGTTATATATTATACACACGAAGAAGTTCGTCTCCAAATTTTTTTATTTTTTAAAAAAAAAAAATTTCTTAAAAAACCAAAAAGGGCAAAATAAAATAATAAGTCTCTTTTTTCATGTGACAATGTTTATATTTTTGTTCTCGTTTAAGGACTAGAAATTGTTATGTTGTAATGAAATAAAAGCATTATAATGATAAAAATTATATTTTCTTTAATATTGCAGTAATGAAGTAATGACGGAACGAATTTGAAACGTTATTAATTTGTTAAATTAATAACAAATAAAGAGACTATTTGCATAATTATACACAAATAAAAACAACTTTACTTGTATCACCTACTGATTTATTAGGTATAAATAGACTTTTACTAGAAGTTTCTTGTTTTTCACCAAATTGTATTTTAGTAAAAAACTAGCAGTCACCGGTTGCTTTATTATTGGCTAAAATTTTTTAATTCTAAAAGATAAGAGTAGAGTAGTAATGAAAAAAACGACAATGAAATCAGTTACGAAGATTAAACATAAATACTCAGATCAAAATAGAACATATCAAATATCAAAAGATATACCAAGGCCCACGTACCTAATGATCAGGAACAAGATGCACCCTCATTTTAAATTTTTATTAGTTTGATTTATCAAAAAACATTATAAAAAAGTTCATGCTGTCAACTTGTTACAAAAAAAAAAATTATTGTGCAATCTTTAAAATAGATAAAAAAACTCCAATACGAGAAATCTAATAATTTACTACAGTAGTCTGGATATTATTTTAATTATATTCTTCATCTTCAAAGTCTATAACTTTAAATTTCTTAATAACCCTTAATTTGATATATTTGTTAATTATTTCGATATTTTCGTAATTTGTGTCTAAACTATTTTCATCATAAGTAATAACGACCAACGAAAGTGATTTTTGTGGATTACGATCTATCCAACTTATAAAAAAAGTTTCTAATTCTTCCGGAAGTAATTCAAATCGTACTGCAAATAAATGACATAATATTAACTCATAAATATTTTGTGAATATTTCGCAACTGTTTCAAGTGCCTCCTTTTCACTCAAAAATTCACCTCCACACCGAATCTTAATACTCTCCAAATTTTTACAATTGTTAAAAATTATTTTTAATGTTTCTAATTCATTATGCTTAATTCCAATGAAAAGTTTTCTAAGACTTGGACAGAACTTAGCAATAGCTAAATTTAATGAATTATTACTACAACCATAAAAATCACCAAAACGAATTTCTTTTAAATTTTTTCCATTGTTTTCTAGAAATTTTATTAATAACTCAATCGTTGAAAATTTTTCTTTAAATTTTATAACTTGTAATTGTGGAAAAAGAGTAGGCTGTAACTTTTCAAAATTAATAAAACTTTCATTAAGTATAAATGATAATTTAAGTTCTTGCAAATTTGAAAACTTATCAATAAATAATAATGGAATATAATAATTTGGTCCAAAAAGTTCTAGTTTGACTAAAGTATTTGGGAGTTTTAACATTAATGAAGGAATTATATCTGTCAAACTGTTATCTTCTAGTCCAAAATATAATACCATAATAAAGCACTTTAAGTTTCTCTGGACAGAAATTAAATCTGCTAATCCATTTGATACAATTTCTTCAACTTCTAAAGTAAATGATTGTATATTGTAACATATTTGAGATAGTTGATAAAATAAATCGGTGGAAATATTTGTATTACAGTGTAATTCTGAAAGATTTTTTAAGCAATCCTTTGCCCCAGGAAATAAGTTAAAAGTTATATTTGGATATAGTAAAAGTACTAAATTATTTAAAGAAGAGATTTCTTTCATGAACATTTTAAATATTTCCTGCGTCACAATATGTACTTTATTGTTAAAACTTGATGATGAATTATTTTGTTGATTGTTAAGAAGATTTTCGATTTTGTAATGAACTCGATTAACTGATAAAACTTTACAAAATGATGCATAATTGAAAATGGGAGTTTTTGAAGTCAGA
Organism: Rhizophagus clarus; assembly: GCA_015698045.1. Classification (NCBI taxonomy): domain Eukaryota; kingdom Fungi; phylum Glomeromycota; class Glomeromycetes; order Glomerales; family Glomeraceae; genus Rhizophagus; species Rhizophagus clarus. The sequence goes on from BLAL01000285.1 coordinate 3,130,054, forward strand.
GTTGAAATTGTAATTCCATTTTTATATAAAATTTCTTTTGACTCGTTTGGAAGACAAGCAATTAAAGTATTAAAATTCGAAGAACAAACATCCCTCCAAAAAATCCTCACTGAAACTTTACACCATAAACGATTAACTAACATGCATGAATGTAAAGTAATTTTGTCATCTTTCAAGTATTCGAAAATCTCACTCAGACAGTCAACGGGAAGTTGTGACATTTTTAAAAGAAATAAAAGTTTTACGAAAGTCTTATCATCACTATATATTATTGTATTTGGTTGTGTTACAAACATTAAGGTCATGTGGTCTTATTAAATTATGGGTTAGGGCGATGATGTGGCGCAGATGTCAATTATACGTCTGACTGTAGAATTAGCGTCAAACCAAATTAGACGCAACCTCGTATCCAAACAACGAAATTTCGTATCTTTTTTTATTCTGAAATTTTTTTTTAAAAAAAAGGTAAGTAAATGATAATAATTTATTTATATTGAATCAAAGCGCGCAAATAAGATTAGATTTTCAATTAATATCTGTTAAATAACAAATAACACTACATATTTTCTTAAGTTTGGCCGATTATTTAATATATTCTTTGTTCCTTTTTTCCAGTTTTCTTCTTTTTTCAGGCTGGAATAGCCATAGGGTCCAAATTCTCTTTTCCTTTATTATGAGAGATAGGCAGCTTTTGCTTAGAGCCACCACCTTCTATTTTTCGTCGTTTGATCGATTATACTTGTACCCGTATGTTAGCATCACTTTTTACACGAACCATCGGGTCTAAGTCACGATTTAGGTCATAAAGAAAGGATGTTAATCGGGATATAGACTTGAACTTTGCTGCATTATTGCGATCCTTAAATTTATCCAATGCAGTTCGTAACGCTCGACCAGAATTTTGATAATCTGATTCAACTACTTCTAAGAAAGTAGTAAACTCAGAAAAGTTAATTTCTTCGACTTCACTTGGTTCTCTACAAAAAAAAATCATCAAAAAAGTGTAAATATAATATTTATAATCGAATAAAGAGGCAAAAGCTTACTCTTGCTTGGTAACCAAAGTGTTGTTTGCTGGTCTCATTTCGGTATGTAAGATTTGACTCTGTTGAGTAGGTTGCGCATGCAATGATGCATAGAAAAATTCATTTTCGACAAGACGGCAACATAACCTAAAAAAGTAAATGAGCATAATTAATTTTGGATTTTTATTTAAATCAATACTTTTTTCGAAACTGCTCCTTGATGTTTGCAAGGAGCCAGACATTCCAACAGGGCAAGAACACACACCAAACTCACTATTTAAAATATATGAAACATCAATATTTTTGTACTAGGTACTAAGAATTCATTTTCCACATCAGTCTTTTGAATTGCACTTGTATTTATCGTTTCCCAACCGGGACATAGGAATCGTTTTGCAATGCTCATGCTTCCTGGATGTCTATGTGCAATTGCAAGCAATCTCCTTTCACTCCTTTCATATCCGCTAAAAAAACAATTGGACTAATCTGTGGACCACGTCCATAAAATGCATTTGGTGGGAGAATCGTCTTTAGAAAAAGCAGTTATTATCTTTAAAATTTATTTTCTATTTTTTAACTCACATTTCGATTTCTTATATTTAAATTTTTTAATTTACTACTTGATTAGTTAAACTTATTAAAGTAATTTCTAACTCGTACGATGTAATAAAAAAGCCAAGTGGAAGAGCACCAACTGCGCAACTAGTATATAGAAGCGTTACGGATGTATTCATATGCTGAAGCATCCATATAGCACAGTTCATTTGCTTGGAGGACTCTTACGCGCACACGACACATGAGATTTGTTACGATCCAAAGATTGAAAGATTTTCCAATGCGTGCATCATATTCTTGTAATACAGCTTTTCCACGACCTGAATTATTATATTCTCCAACAACAGCTTCTAATCGTTTAAACATAAATTCTCCATTTTGGCTTCCAAGCGCTTCCTCTCCATATTTTCGAAAAAGAGCAACAGTAGTATAATCATAACCAGGATTATGGGCTCGGTCCGCAAAAGTTTCTAATGACTCCTGCTCATTTATTGCGCGGAGATATAATGTATCTGTAAAGCAGGAGAGGCTGATTGTCCATCACTCCATCTTTAAATAAATTTAACAGCTCTTCACGAACCTCTTCTTTGACAGGACGGAAACTTAGCGATACTGCATATTTAATAACGTGATTATGTAAAAAATTTAATTCAACTTCTAACGGATGGCTGTCTGGAAGTCTGATCCAATCGGAGATAAATGGACGCATTGCAACCTATATTACGTACTCGGGCAGATTGTGGATTTTTAATTTTGCGGTTGCCTTGCTTTCCTTTACAATGTCACTATGGATGCAGTGACGACGTTCCCTAAATAGGACTCAGTTTCCTTTGACATCAAAACCTTTTGTTTGCGGCATTGTTACAGAAAACCACTCTTGTGCTTCTTTAACGCTATCAGAAGTTACATGCGTTTTCAGTTCAATTGTGCAACTTCAAAATTCTCTGCAGTTCGAACTTTTTGTTTAAATATGTACTGCTGTGGAAGAACTGGTTTTAATACTTCTGGGAGAGATTCCGGGAAAATCTACATAATAATGATACTAAATAAAAATAACTATTTAGAATAAAAGTTCTAATAAACATCAATATCGATTGATCTTTTAATTACGCCAAAAACATGGTTTTTTATTAGACAAACCTTTGAGATATTTGAATCTTCCATATATTTCACAACGGTTGTGTAACACTTAATTTTTATAATATATATTTTTTTTTTTTTAGAAAAAATTCTTGTAACGTTTATTTTAGTGGTTTTTTGAGACGTTTTTGTACAATTAAAGCAAAAAGAAATAATAGTTTCGCTTGAAAGTGGGAAAGAGCATGTGGAAAAAATTTTCATAGAATAAAGTGATTATCAGAGCGAAATTTCATTGGTTTGGATCACGAGGTTGCGTCTAATTTGGGGTCAGTGTTAGCTTTATCATTCACGTAAAGAGGAAAAGCGAGTGGTCAGGCGTGTAGTTGATATCTGCGCCACATAATCGGCCTTATAATTTTAGCAGTAATTAAATAAAATAAGTATAAATGATATCTCAAACCATTTTTTGAACTTATTCCACAATATTCTTATTATATTTAATTAAATCATCGCGTTTCATCACAAATCTTAAAGAAATATAATTTATGGATATTTATATTGGTTAACGTCATTTCGTGACGTTAACCAATGTAAATACCACCGTACAATATCTTATTCGCGTACAATAATATTGATATCAATTCATTCAATTGTACGCGAATGAATACATTATTGATGTGGTTTAGAGATTTTGAGAATAAATTAAATGACACTAATTATAAATAAACAGTAAAAAAAGTCTGAAATGCGTTTATTTAAAATGGGGCTAAAAATACTGGCGTTTAATCTAACATATCTATTTATATGAAAGTAATTAATTTATTCGTTTTTATTTTATTAATTTGTAATCTGTTTAATAATCCTAATAATTGAGTGTCTAGTTTATAAACTCTCTTTGGGAGTTCAAGCTCGAGCGACTATCTGCTCGAAAGGAAGTAGTTGTAAAAGTTGTTATGCTAGTTGAAGTAGTTGTTATATTACTTACTTAGATTGTAAACGTCTATCCAAGGTAATTACGAATAATTGTGCGTTGAGATTGTTCACATGATTTTGATAATTAATGATGAAATATATTAAATAGGAATTAGTTTTTGAAGGGAGCTGGAACAATTTAATGATAATTTGTAATATATTATAACGATCATGTTTAAAGGAACAATCTTTCGTAAATCGTAATATATAAATTTTTGCATGATGTTGCAGCAAGTATTTAACTTAATACGAACCATTATAATAGTTTATTTCGTCATTATAAACTTATCATCACTCAAATTTCTATATTAAGCCTGTATTTTGAATAAGATTACCAGCGCAAAAAATTTCTTACACAAAATGTTAACAGCGTTTCTTTTATAATTCATTAGAACATAGGCCCGATCGCAGAAATTAATTCGATAATATCTTTATTTGTTAGTTAAATTTGCAAGATAAAATCCAAATTTAAATGTCACTTTTACAAAGTATTATTCAATTTCTTTCTTAAAATTTTGCCCAATCTATAAAAAAAGATTCCGTGATTTCCGTCTAATTCTTCTGGAAATAATATAAATGTTCTTTCGCTCAAAAATAATCTCCCACAACAAACTTTAATACTTTCTTCGTCATAAAAAACTGGATAAGAGTTTTATTGAATTATTTATCGTGAAATGAATTTAGAACACTGATCATAATAATTCTACCAAATAGTAATATATTGTCTATTTTGCATCCGACTCTCTGTGAAATTTATTTGAGAAATAACTAAGAACTTAATGAAAAGACTAATAACCAGTCGACCTAAATTATATAATCCACTTAATTTGTTATACAACAATGTACAAATATTATAAAATATTAGATGAAGTTGACTGAAGATGATTCATTTAAATTCTTGTAATCATGATTTACAATTTATAAATACGACAAATCATAAATGAGGCTTTTCGTTTTATTTTTTTTTTGTTTTTTTTCTAAAAAAAAAATTCTTTTTACATTTAAAACAATGTCTCAACTTACTGATGACTGCTTAAATGAGATTTTCGAATACTTGGAAGATGATAAATTGGCTTTACTTTCATGCATATTGGTTAATCGCTCTTGGTGTGAAGGTTCAGTTAAGATCTTTTGGAAAGATATGAGGAACTATTGTACTTCAAATTTTAATACTTTAATTGATTGTCTTCCAAACGAATCAAAAGAAATTTTATATAAAAATGGAATTGTTATTTCAAATCCAACTTTCAAATTTCCGGCTTTCAATTATGCATCATTTTGTAAAGTTCTATTAATTTATCAAGTTTATTCTAAGATCGAACAACTTATTTTAAATCAACAAACCATTTCATCAAAGAATCTTGATATAAATACACATATAGTTGCGCAAGAAATATTTAAAATGTTCATGAAGCAGGTCACTTCTTTAAGAATTTTAGTTTTTTACCCAATTTCAAATATATCTTTTAACTTATATCCTGGAGCAAAAGATTGTTTAAAAAATCTCTCAGAATTACACTGTAATTCATGTATTTCCTCCGAATTTTTTTATCAATTATCTCAAATATGTTTCAATATACAATCATTTACTATATGTTTTGAAGAAATTATATCGAATGGATTAGTAGATTTAATTTCTGTTCAAAGAAATGTAAAATGCTTAAATATGAAACTATATGACGCTATAACTATTATCAGTCTGACGAATATTATTTCAAAACATTCGAATACTATAACCAAATTATGTGTTTCTGGAAATAGACAACTTATTCCATTATCGTTTATCACTAATTTCTCAAATTTACAAGAACTTAAATTATCATCTGATTGTTTAGATTTTGAAAAGTTACAATATACTATTTTTCCACAATTACAAGTTTTGAAAATTGAAGAAAGAATTCTAAGTGTCGAGTTACTAGAAAAATTCTTAAAAAACAACGGGAAAAATTTAAAAGAAATTTGTATAGGTGATCATCTCCTTATTTGTAGTAATAATTCATTAAATTTAGCTATAGCTAAGTTCTGCCCAAAACTTAGAAAACTTTCTACTGGAATTAAAAATAATGAATTGGAAACATTGAAAATAATTTTTAATAATTGCAAAAATTTAGAAAGTATTAAAATTTGGTGCGGGAGTAATTATTTGAGTGAGAGAGAGGCATTAGAGGCGGTTACGAAATATTCACAAAATATTTATGAATTAATTTTATATCAACTAAATGGACCAGTACATTTTGAATTACTTCCGGAAGAATTAGAGTCTTTTTTTATAAGTTGGACAAATCGTAAATCGCAGAAATCACTTTCGTTGATAATTATTAAAAATAATTTTAATGTGAATGGATTAGATAAAAATTATGAAAATATTAAAATAATTAACAAATATATTAAATTAGGTGTTATTAAAAAATTTAAACTCATAGATTTCGAATATAAATAAAATCGTAACAGACCGAAAAGGTGATATACTGTATATACATACATTCATGGTGAATTAGTCGTTTAATTTCTTTTTAATTAACTTTACTGTATCTTTAATTCTTATTCCTAGTTTATGTACCTCAGCATTTGACTTAGTTAAATTCAATTTTATAAATTTATTAGTGCTAAATCTATTGATTCTTTTTGAGTTATCAAACTTGATTTATCTCGATTTATTGTTTAACATCCTCCACCGATCCACCTATTTTTTAAAATAAAATTTAAATCCTAATAAACGTATATGTTAAATAATAATTGCGATCATTTTTCCTTTAGATTAAAGATGGACATCGGCCCTAGAAGACCGCGGTCCTACGGTCCTACACCTTAAAAAGACGGACCGGTCCGTCTTGGTGTAGGACTGCGGTCTTTCGGTCCTGTATCGCATACAATATGACCGTCGGTCTTTTTAAGGACCGCAGTCTTTTTAGGACCGATCGGTCTTTTCCTTTTTTACAAATAAAAAACTTTTCCTTTTTTTCCTTTATTTTTTTAAAAAAAAAAAATGAATGCAAATAAAAATTACCAAATTTCAAGATGCATAAATATATATAACAGATAACTTGAAATATTTTAAATTAATGAATTAGGGTATTTTTTCGAAAAAATATAGGCGTATAAGTGGAGAAAATTGATTATCATTATTTTATTTGTTTGTGATTTCAAAATCAGTCGGTCTTTATATTTTTTTATAAAGATCTTTATTAAATTAATAGCTATATTTAATATATAAATCGTTTATTATATGAAGACCGATATGAGGACCGGTCGGTCCTCGAGACCGGTCCTACTGCGCCACAAGAAAATGAAAGACCGCGGTCCGGTCCTACAAGTCCTGGGACCGGCCGGTCCAGGCCGATGACCATCCTTACTTTAGATTCAAAAAACTTTTATATAAATAGTCTCAAAACGTCAATACAATTAATTAATTACCGATAAAACAACGTTACTAGTTTCTCTACAGTATTATTTATATTACATTTGTCAGTTAAATCGCCATATAGGGTAATTAAGTTAAATGACATCAATGAATGGAAGGAAAAGAAGGAAAAACGCATAGGTTAACACAAGATCTTCTAATGCTTCATTATGCTCCGAACAATAAAATGTTCAGGATCTACGTATAACATAAATCGTTTATTACAGGAATTTTGAGTTCTGAATTATCATTTTATTCTTTTTTAGAATACAATTAACCGTTTCTTTTATTTATTTGGGTCAATTCCTGGAATTATTTCAATCATAAAAAAAAAATAGACAGAAAATTATTAGCCGAAAAAAATTTTGCGATGGTTCCAAGCTGAATTTTTTAAAATAACAAAATCCAAAATTCACTACATCGTATACATATTTTGATCGAATCGCAAAATCCGTACCACCAATAAAATATATTGGAAAAAATGAAATAAAATCTTAAACTTTCCGTTAAACCACAAAACTTGTCTAAGAAAGTTGCTTAAACTTACTTCCAAGACGATTTTCAAGTTTGTTCCAATAATAAACTTTCTATAAAATCTTGGTATACGTACCTGGATTTAGCAAGGAAATTGACCCAAAGAGATGTTCAGTGCTACAATCTGCGGATATTCGTAAGTTATTCCATATCCGCGGATGGTGGGATTATCACTACTTTGTAAGGTTCGCGTTGTGCAAGTCGTTTGTATTTTGTAAGACATATTCGTAAAAATCAATATTATGAGTTAATATGGACAATCGGAAAGATTGTATGATTATTCTATGGCATAATCATAATACTGTTTTCTAAATATAAACCTAAATAAATAATACGAAAATGGATATCGGGATTTACACAATGAGACAAAAAAAAATAGAAATTTGCATAACTACTTCAGATTATGCAGTGTATGATGCATTTTTGCCATTTGATTTTAAAATGAGGATCGGCATTTCATACAATCTTTTTTGGTAATTAGTTTAAAAGTTACAGAATTATTCAAATAAAGAAAAATCATCATTTAATATAGATTACATCTTCGAAGTAATAAATTGATTAAAATGATTTTAATCGTAATTTAAAAATTAAAGTTTCTATTTTTTTTTTTCGAAATATCTTTTAGAATGTTAAAATAATAATTATATTTTTAACTTTATTAATTTATATTATTAGTATTTTTGTATGTAGTACAAAACCCACAATCAAATTTCCATAATAATATTTTGTATGAAATTGTGCAAGAAGAGTTTAGGGGGTAACCATATGCGGATGGAGTTACCTGCTCTAGCCGACTTTAAATTTGGGAATCTGATAATCTGACATTAGATTGTGTTACAAATACTACGGAGTTCTTCCCGTCGTCGTTATTCAATTTTTTTATATTATTTTAAATAAAAAGGGGCAAATCTTCAAGCTCTTTGAATCATTTTAAAAGTTGTTGGTATACATATTGATACCGGGCATGACAAATAAAATAAACAATTTTTCTTTGCGATATTAAATGTCAAAGTTCAGACATACGTGAATGTTTCCTTTTTTAGTTAGTAAAAGTTATGTAATTTCTTACGTAAACTCTAAATGAACCTTTTAAGTATTTGGGATCATGGTTCCGATGATCCCGATGATACAAAAAAAAGCATGCAAATATGGTTACCTTGTAAGGTAAAATTGCCAAGGAAAAACATTTGCAGATCTCGTACAATTCCATATTAAGAACAAAATTCCCACTTAGAGAAACGCAATAGGTCATCTATTATTTGAACGTTTTTAGAAAATTTAAAAATGATTTATTTTTAGGAAAGTTCCACCTTCAGTCTAGTCTTTTATGCGCATGTGATTGTGAAACCCGTCACATACAATGGCAATCAAGAACTCCGTAGCGATTAGCGAATGCAATTGTCCCAAAAATTTGTGACGTTGCAACAAAAAACTAATAAAAATACCAAGGAGTTTCAGATTCATCTGTTAAAATTCAAATCATTTGAATTAAAATCAAATTGATCATGATTTTTTATAAGTTATTTTTTCATCTTTCTTGTATTATTTTTTTGACGACTTTTGCTTCATCTAAACCGATTTGGAAGCAAGAACTTATTAAATCCCGAAATTATGAGCCAGAGAAAAAAGTTTTCGATCTCACTTTTAAAAGAACTACTTTAGCTCCGGATGGATTTACTCGCAGCTTAATAACTATTAATGGGCAATATCCTGGTCCAGTCCTAGAAGCTAAAAAAGGAGATCGTATTGTAATCAACGTTCGTAATGAAATAGGAGAACCAACAGGTAAGTTACAAAGGGATTTTGCGTCATATTTTTGTTAAATAATTATTTGTTAACAAGTAATTATCATCAGCAATTCACTCACACGGAATGTTTCAAAGAGGAACTCCTTGGTATGTAATTATCGGTCAAAGTTAATAATTTTTCTTATAAAATAAGTGACTAATTTCACAATGAATTTGTAGGTTTGATGGAGTGACTGGACAGGTGAGCTTAATTAATTCGTTTTCTTAGATGAGCGTCTTTTTCGGAATCTAAAACATATTTCTGTTTCTCGTTCATCGGTAAAATGTAACATTTTCAGTCTCAATGCTTGATTCCAAATAATTATACATTTACTTATGACTTCACTGTACCTGACCAAGCCGGTACTTATTGGTAGTAAGTATACACAATTTTCTTTTCGAACGCGAAAGATTCATTTTAAGCTGCAATTTCTCACGTGACATCTTCCAATTTTAGTCATTCACATGCATTCACGCAATATGTTGATGGAGCTGTTGGGGGGTTAAGTTAGTAATAATTTATGTTAAATTGACTATTCTTTTTGTAGAATTTTAAAATGCTTATTATTTTTTATTTTAATTTTTTTTATCTAATTTAATAGTCATCTACGATCCTGATGATCCATATTTAAATGAATATGATGAGGAAATAATCGTCGTGTTGTCTGATTATCATCACACAGAGTCAGAAATTTTATTAAAAAAATTCTTGTCTCCTGAGAGCGAAGGTGATGAGGTAAATTAAAGTTAATTGATTTGATAATTATTTTTCATATTATTTTAATTGATTTTATTTTATTTATTTGTTTATTTTATTTTATTTATTTATTTATTTTTTTTTTTGCATTGCTATTTTAGCCAGGTAAGAACAATATGAAATAATATATGATGACGCAATTGACGCATGACGTTAATTTAAATTCCATTGTTGATTTTAGTTCCCGATAATGGATTGATTAACGGAAAAAATAGTTTCAATTGTAAAAAAGCTCCAAAAGGATCTAAATGTGTTGATAATGCTGGTCTTGCTAAATTTGAATTTGTTCCTAATAAAAGATATCGTCTTCGTATCATTAATACTAGGTAAATTTACGTCATTACATTAATACGGTTTAACTAATTATTAAATCACTTTCTTTATTCTTCAGCGCATTTTCGGCATTCTTCTTTTCAATTGATAAACATGAAATGGAAGTTATAGAAGTAGAAGGAACCTATACTAAACGGAATAAGATTCATCGTCTTCCCATTAATGTTGCTCAGAGATATTCTGTTATCGTTACTGCAAATCAACCTGTTGATAATTATATTATGCGTTCGGAATTTCAAAAGGATTGTTTGCCAGACGGTGGTAAAAAACTTTCAATTGTAAAAGCTATTGTACATTATGAAGGGGCACCAGAAAATTCTGCGCCAATTAATGTACCATGGAAAGATTTCTTGGAACAATGTATTGATCTAAGACATGAAACTTTGCGGCCATTAAGTGAAGAGAGACCTCCTAAAGCGACAAAAGAGTTGGAACTTACAATCGCTTTTCATAATGATTCATCAGGAGTTGTTAAAGCTTTTCTTAATGGATCTTCTTATGTGCCTGACTTAACGTTTCCAACTTTATCAAGAGTTTTTGCAGGAGAAGCGAATCACTTCCCACGAGATAGAAATGTCCATGTTTTTAATACACCTGGAGAAGTAGTTGATATTACTTTTATTAGTAAGGATAATTATCGTGTAAATTATTTTATTTATTATTGTTTAAGATATTTTCAATAACAAATGCTTTTGTTCTTGTTTGATTAGATACTGACGAAGGAGATCACCCGTTTCACTTGGTAATTTTGAGATATGCTATAATGATATGAGTATGTGAACGACTAACTAATTTTTCTTTTTATAAAAAATGTTTAGCATGGACATCAATTTTGGGTACTAGGATTCGGTAATGGAACTCATGTTGATAAAAAGTCATTAAATACAGTTGATCCAATAAAGCGGGATACTTCAACAATACCTGCAAGCGGGTAAGAATCCTTTTTTTTAACAAAAATAAATTCTCAAATATAAAGTTGTTTAACGATTATTATTCTTTTCTTAGATGGATTGTTCTTAGATTCGTTCCGGATAACCCTGGAGTCTTTGGAATACATTGTCACATGATATGTTAATCTTTTCTTTGTTTATATAAATTTTTTTTTTTTTCCGAAATATTAACTAACATTTATTTTTTATTTTCATTTCATTGTTTTTTTTTTATACGAGGCAAGTAAAAAATTTTTGATCAATATTATGATAAATAACGATTCAAGCTCACAATTTTAACATAAATTTATTATTTTTTTTTTTTATAGTGGCACTTGCAATCTGGTCTTTTAATGCAATTAATCGAATTCCCAGACAAGATTAAGGAGATGGATCCTCCGAAAGAATGGTTTGATTTATGTAAACATAATAATTATTAAACAAATTATATGGACAATATTTTTTAAAGTTACTTTAACTTATTTAACATCATTGTACTTAGAGTGACAATTTAGAATAATTAGTTGATTTAATTTAATTAATAAAACAAAATATTTATAAATGTATTATTATTAAACAAGCAATCTAATAAAATAATGAAATAACATAATCTTACAATCTTATAATTCTTTGAGATAATAACTATAACTTTTATAATAACAATTAAATTAAATAATCATCTATATCGATAGCGGATTTATATACCCTAGCTCGATTTTAAAAATCAGTTCGGATTATTTTACGATTTTTTTTTTTTATTATGAAAAAAAAAAAAAAAAAAAAATGAATTTTTTTTTCCTCTCATTTATCAGACACCCTAGCTCGATTTTAAAAATCAGTTCGGATTTTTTACGATTTTTTTTTTTTTTATTATGAAAAAAAAAAAAAAAAAAAAATGAATTTTTTTTTTCCTCTCATTTATCAGACAAGTAAAACAAGTAATGAAAAAAGTGGCTGTGTCTGTTTGTTTGTATTTGAATCTGTGTAATGTTGTGACAAGCTCTGCATTTTTTTTTCTAATAATAAAATTGATGTTCTAATAATCTTAAATAATTGCTGTAATGTAATGCAGATGAAAAGAATATTCTTGTATACAATCTATGCACTTCTTTAAGTTTATACCTTTTTTGTAAATTTTTGATGAAGAAATGCGTGTTACCTAAAAAAATAATAAATATTAGAAGGTTGTGACCTTGTGTATTAGTTGCAGTGTTGCACTTAGGCTACAACGTCGTGCTATATTGTGCAACCCTATTACTCAACTTATTGTTCGAAGAAAATATTTGTCGAATGTCGAACAAAGACAAATATTTTATTTCATTTTATTTTATTTGTTTATTTATTATTTTTTTTTTTTTTGAATGATAAAATGAAATTCCAATTGAAATGAGATTTTTAATTGGCGTATGAATAGTAATTGAAATGGGGGAATAAAACAACATGAGATTAGATGAATAACGTATTACAAATTCAAGAAATATCATTCGTTCTTTATTTACAATCGTTTTCTAACGATACGTTTAAATTGTTTTCTAACGGTACAGTACATTTAAATCATTAAAAGGTTCATCAGGGACTAATTTGTTCTCTAATGCTATCTAGTTATGATCTATGAGACTTTCATTAAAATTTAAAAATCTTATGTTTAATAAACAAAAGTTTCTCAATTTAGAATCTTAAAAACTTAATATATTATATATTCCATGGAAATAAATATGTATATCTGTACAAACGAATCGTTTTAAAAAATTCTCATAATAATTGAAAATGTCAAACTTACTCTTAGTCGCAACATTAAGCGCTATTACGAAGGATAAAGTAAAGAAAAAATACAGTTGGAGGTAAAGTATATACAGTACATCGCCTCATGATGGTGACATATACGTCGAAATATTATCCGGTATAACCGCATGTTGTTGATTTTAATGATACACTCGATCAAGAAAAGGCGAGAATTCTTAACGAAGGAACACTTAACCAAGAAAAAGCGAGAATTCCTGGTGGAGGTATATCACAAGATTCATTTTTGCGGAAAATTTATATTTACGGAATGTATACGGTATTTTTAAACCATCTTTTTAGATATTTTATCGTGAGCACGTGATTGTTTATTGTTTATTCTCCTCCCTTATTTTTTTCATTATTGTTTATTTTATTTTATTTTAAATATTTTCTTTTTGATTACTTCATCACCCCTCCTTCTAAAAGAATCTTTCTCTTTTTATTTGTTGCCTCCCCACGCGCTACCTCTTTCTAAAAAATAAATTTTTTTTTTTTGCCTTTATCTTTGATTTCATTGTCCAAAACAAAATTTTTTCTTTTGTTTCTTGATTTTGTCCTCCCTTTTAAAACAATTTATTTATTCTTTTATTCTACCTTTTTTTTTTTATAACTTAGTTTTTTTTATTCCCATTTTTGAGTTTCTTTAAAAAAAAATTATTATTAATATTTTAACCTTTTCTGTAAGCCAGGTTTTCTTTTGCAGAATGGTACGGTTTCTTTTTCTTTTATAGAACGAACGGACAGCTCAGGAATCATTTTCCTTTTTGTAGGTTAGTTCGATGGGCTCTCTTTTCTTTTTTGTAGGTGTAACTCTTCGATTATTTTAAATTTTTTTTTTTAATTATTTAAAGCTTTTTTTTTTCTTATGTGTAGGTGTCGGTCTCAATCTTTTTTGTGGATCAGCTAAGAATTCTCTTTTCTTTGCTGGAGCTCTATTCTTTTTTTGTAGGACCAGATTTCTTTTTTTGTAGGAACCAACTCTTTGAGATTTGGACAATCTCTTACTGTAAGTATCATATAGTTGGCTTTTCAATTGAGTTAAAGAAATATTCAGACGTTTCTTTTCTTTTGTTTTATAGGTTTGAGGTTTTCAGGCTTTATGGACTTAAATGACCAGTCTTAGATATACAGGGAGGGTATAAAGCTATTTAAAGTGACGTGTTATGAGTTATTTTTTATTTTTTTTTTGTTTTATAAAGCGGGTTTTTCTTAGAAATCTTCTGAAATTGAAATATGTATGGCGAAGAGACTTAAAAAACATTGGATTTTTTAAAGAAATATAGTACCAATTTTAATAAAGAATCCAAAATTTTTATTTCAGTTAACGATTGTAATATTAATTTATATAAATATAAATAATAGTTTAAGCAGTAAATTTCATCATAAATCATCGTAAATTCAGTATCCAAATAAAGTGAATTTCATACAAATTCCGTATTCAAATTGTATTTTTAGTGATACATAATTGTGCATTTTCCCGTATCTTTTCAACGAACTATTAAGATACGTTATTTCTAAGGAAAAATCATATAAAAACCTTATCAAAAATGTATCCAGATTTGTTATAGAGCTTAAAGATGGACGTACTCTAAAAGATTACAAGAAGATGCAACTTTACGTTTAGTGTTGAAATTAAGAGAGTATGTTAGCAGTGATGCTTTACAACTTCAATCTAATCATTATGCTTCAGAAATGATCGTGATTTTACAGTCGTAAATGATAATAGAAAAACTTTGAGCGAGGAAATTTTAAGTATAAACGGGCTTGTGGTTGGAAAAGATTTGCTATCAATGTTCTTGAATAATACTTGGCTTGGTGTTGATAATGGTAGACAAATTTCAACAAGTTCGAGTGACCAGCAGGTAATTTGTTATTTATATTTAAATTTCGCTTATTTAGAATAATTACTTTCAAAATTCAAACATTCACTATATTTTCAATAGTAACTTATCATGGAAGTGAAAAATATAATAGTAATACAACTGCTAGAGGTGAAAATCTCTCGTGTAAGAAGCCACTACCGTTCGGATATGGATTTTACTCTATTCCAGATATTGATGTTGTGTCTAAATACGCTATAAAATTTACTTATGAAGGAGATGATTATCAGGTTTTATTCCAATATTGGATTTCACCCAATGCCCAACGGGAATAATTTACGCTCTTGTATCAACAAAGCTCGAGTAATATTTTATATTAACCTTTTTGTCATATAAATGTAAATTTCTTAGTATTGTTAAATAAATATATGCCTATCTTACTTAATGTCATGATTAAAATTTTTGGCGTTACTATATTTGTACTGTATTTAATAATAATAATAATAATAAAATTTTTTTTTTTTAACTTATGCTGTAAGATTTTTAGAACGTAGGGTTGGTTCGGTCCTGGCAAAGACCCAGTTAAATGCCAAGGAAAGTATGGCTTTCTTGAATGGATTGATTTTAATCAATTTGATTTGATTAAGAACATTAATAAGCAAGGCGTTTTCAGCTCAATTTATTCAGCAATATAAATGGAAGGTCCGAAGTGGAAGTTAGATGAAGACGCTGAAGAATGGACTCGTATTGGTCCAATTAAGGTTATTCTAAAACGATTAGATAATTCTCATAATATGAGTCAAGAATTTATAGATCAAGTAAGTAAATATGTAAATTAATTCGTAGTCCGATCGCGTGATTTATGTACGAACTGGAGAAATCTTGGTAATAAATAAAATCGACGATAGGTAAAAATTATTAAGTGTGGGAGTCAAACTTGCACATAAGGATTCATTCGACTCTAAATTTATTTTTATAGACACCTTATAAAAAATTTTCTAGAAATTGATCATAAGTCTGAATTTTTTTTTTTAATAAAAACTAAAAAAAAAAATGATTATTTATCGGAATAAATTTTCAGAATAAATTTTCTATAGGGAAACGGCCAACCTGATTCTGAACCAGCTTCTAATTTCAACAAGATAATCAACATTTAAAATTACTTTGGAGTCAGATGGCTAAATATGTAAAAATGATTTCGACTATTTGTAATTCTGGCCAGCACTATGTTCGGGTGAATTATGGGCGGTTTTGACCCGAACTTTGGCTCTAGTTTTGACTCGAAACCTATCAAAACTTAATTTGTTTTACTTAAATATTTGAGTCGACTCGCTCAAGATTCACTACCTAGTAAAATTGATAAGAATAAATTTTAATTAAAATGTACCTAAATACGGTGTATTATATTAATTTTGATATTCTGACGTATGGTGCTGGCCAAATTTATAACCCAAATTCGGATTATTCGGATTGAACTCCTTATGCTTGAAGGCAGCGCATAAAATCTATCCTAAATTGCTAGATTTTCCGAAATATTTCTTGTAAAACAGAAAAAGATTTTTTGAGACTTTTTAGCCGCTGTTTGAAAGGATGCCTTTAATAGTAATAATTTATGGTAATAATTTATGAATTGTAAATAAATTCTAAGTATACTTACTATAAATTGAGGCCATTTATTATTAAGATGGTCTCGGTCCCACCAGTGGTCGGAAAGTAACAGTGGCTGCGCATTAAACTTTGTGGCACTATAGAACAGATTGAGGACTAAGCTCAAATTTTGCCACTTTGCGGTCTTTGATTTATCCCAATGTGTTACAAAATTTCAAGAGTACAAATATTGTTACTTTCCCAAAGACTCTATGTCGGTCCCAGAACCGGTCTTCACGGTCTTCGGTCCATGATTTGAGGACCGGTCCGGACTGAGGACTGATTATATAAAATTTTCATCCCATAAAATGACAACAAATTATAAAATTTTCAAATTTTGATATTTTTTATATCAATATCACATTGACTCCTTAATGATGCTTAAAAAAAGTTAATAAAACTCTTTGTAACTATTTGTGTTACATGATCGACATCAATTTCATTGAATTTAAACTATGAAAACTATGAAACAAGGCAATAAATAATAAATTAATGTTGAACTTAGTGCGAAATTGCTTTGTTGATCAATAATACACATATTGTAAACCGGACCGGACTAACCCAACCCTAACTAATTGTTAAAATTGAGTTGAAAATAATGTTTAAATTCGAAATATTATAATTTCAACGCTCTTTCAGAAAATTGTAAATGGCATCTTCCACTGAAGTCGATTTACTAACATGCATAACATATGGGCGGATCTGACTCGACAACATCACCCCCGTAACAAATAATATGCGATCACGCCTCATCAATATTATATCACATCAAATATAGGATTTGATTGGTTTTCAAAAACAATTATAGATTACCCGAATAAGAAATTACATTTTTTGATGGATAAAATTAAAGATATAAAAAATGACGCGAATATGAATTTTTTTTTCCTTCATACGCGTCCTATATATTTTGTTTTATAATGCCATTTACTTGTTTTCTTTGTTCCGCTAATTTTCCCAAAGTTTTTTCATCTAAAAACTCACTTTCTATTCATGAAAAGTCCGTTCACCCAAATAACAAAATAATACCTCACTCACGAAGCCTAACTTCTCCATCTTTATATGATATTCACCAATTTAAACAATCGTTTGTAATGCAGTTAAAGGCACGCTTACAATTTCATAGAAGTAAACCTCGAGTAAAAACTTTAAAAATGGAGCCTTTTTCCGAAGGACTTTTCATTGTTTTATTCTATAATGAATCAACTTTCCAATATTCACCAGCAAAGAGAATGTATACTTGTAAGTTCAAAGGTGGTCAAGGATATGAACAGTTGGGTATTCTTTTTGATAATAAAAATTGGGGCAGCAAAAAGCGACAGACGGGTACATGCGCATATGTTTTGATGCAGAATACACAACAGACTTATGATGTTACTTTCTGTTGGAAAGAACGTGTGTACAAAGATTCTGATATACAGTTACGTTGTGGTTCAATGCGCTTTGAATTTAATGTTGATGTAAGGGATTTTGTAGAAGGTAATTAAAAATCTCTTTATTTATGTATACAATAACTTAGAAATTTAAAAAAAAAAAATTTAGAATTAGAGAATTTTAGAGATTTAAAATTATAGAAATAAAGTTAATTAAAATTGTACGAATAAAGCAAGATTATTATTTTATTTACATTATTTTTATGTTATTAGAATATTTACAAAAGTTCACGGTACCATTGTATATCTTATTATCATTATAACATGTTATTTCGTAAGTTCATCCTAAAATTTATTACCCACCAACACCATTAACAAGAAATACATGATTTTTATCTTTAAAGCCTAGTAGGCTTTGATTTCCATTGTTTTTCATGTATATTTAATTGGAGTATTATGTATATGATAGAATAATTGTCGGTTTTCATAACATAAAATATCATGAATTACGGGTTTTTTTGATTTTCCTCCACCCATTGTTGTTCCTCCAAAAAATAATCGTACCTAAATAAAGTATGATAATTAATAATTTAATCAAATAAATATTACAAATTGTGAAATTAATTTACCTGTTGATGGTTTTTCTTTTCTATGCTTGATGTTGAAAAATGCCGTAATACCATCCCTTTTTGTTTTAAATATCGCATAAATTGAGGTACATGCTGAGCAAACACGTGCATATACGGAGTAACATCTGTGCGCAAATACATTCCTTCTTGTTGATTAGAGCTGTTCGGATTACCAATAGTAGGACGACAAAAATCACGAACCCATTGTTTTGCATCAGCTTCAAATTGGTCAATCTCCTCATCTGTTAAAGATTTTTGACGCATTATTTTATAAAGACGATAAAATTCACGCCAAAGATGCTCAATATCTTGTCCTCTTGTAGCTTGTTGTTCATCAAAAAGATGTCTTATTTGAAAATCTTTTAATATCTTTTCCTTATCAGGTCCCATAAGGGATGTCCATTTCCATTTTCCATTTTTCGTAGTAGGAGGGTAAAATTCAAAATGAATATGTAGTCTTCTCATTTCTGCAATTATTAATATTTGTGTATTATTTGCAAAATCTTTTTTCTTGATAAGTTCATAAAATAAACATTGAAAAAGTACATCAGAAATTCGCAACATAAGATGCAATTCATCTATGATCCAATTATTTTGATCAATTTCTTGAAAAAGCATTGTATTTTTACATCCTATAATAAATTTTAATTATTAATATTATTAATTTACTCTATTAAACAAAAATATACATTTAAATCACATACATACCACGTGTATTTTTTGAGTTCAACCACACTTTATCCATATTATATCTCTCGTCTTTATGACAATTACAATATAAACAAAATAATTGGATGTTGTGGCATTGATCCCCAAAACTAATGCCACAAATTTCCAATCACCTGAAAAAAATAACTCCACAGGCCAGATTGTATTATTTGAATCTTTATATCCGTTGGTCTTTAATTGTTCAAGTTCATACGAAAATTTTGCTGATACAGTAGATAAGGAATCATAAGATTCTTTTCCTAAATATAAACAAATATTATATACAACAAATATTAATTATAATAATACGTAATAACATTTTTAAATATTAAAATTAATAGTATATTGATGAGCTGGACTCAAAACAGCCTCTTCTTCATTGAGAATACACATGGTGAGCATTACATGCTTTTGTTTCCTCCCCACATTTCTCCCATCTCCACTCAATTTTATATTAATCTTATCTCCAATTTTTAAAACAGGTGGCATTGAAGTTGTCAAAATAGGAATTATGATATCTAATAAAGAAACAATAGATCGATATGCACCGTTACCTACATCATCATCATTAAACTCTATTCCATCAATATCTTGTTGATTCTCATTATCAACATCGTTAAAATTAATACTATGAATATTAAATAATTTGATTGGAATAAGTATATTCATTGTTTTTGTAATTTCATTTCGACGCTTTTCAATTACATGTTCTCTTATTAAATTTGGAACAGCTTTAGCTAATCGGCGATAACTATCACGCGAAATTAATGTTTCATCACAGGCACGAATAATTGAATCCAAGTACTGTGTAAAATCAGTTATATTGTCAGAATGAAAATTTAATTCTACTATTTCACCATTAATTTTAAAAATTATAGTTTCAAGACTTGCAATTATTTCTTCAGATGGTGAGGTGAATTTATTTTCTTTGAGAATTGTTAAGGTTTGTGTAGCAATTTCCTTTCCAACCATTGAAATGCGTTTGTTTTTTTATGATTGTGATGTAAGTTCAGTGAAATATCGTTTATGATTAGCAGGCATAATAGATTGTTGTGGTTGAGAAGCAATAATTTCACGGATTTGTTGTAAAAAACCTATATCTAAACCAAAAAGTATTGTACCTAAAACTCGTGAATTAAGTTTATTACATATTTCCTATAAAAATAAAGATTATTAAAATAATTATTGTAATGTAATTTAATTGTATAAATTATCAAACTTACCTTTAAAAATAAGGAACCTGCAGCTCCAGCTGATGATAAACTATATCTTGATTTTATTTGACCATTTTCATCCGTCCATTCAACAGTATACTTAACTACAATTTTACGTGAAAATTGATACTGTGTTTTGCATAAAACTGTTAATCCATTTAATATTGTTTCTACTTGATAGTTATTTGGAACCTTATAATTTATCCCCTTTTCTTTTTTGTATAAATTACTTTTGTAGGATATTGTCCAAGTGATACAATTTTATATGACTGGGAATAATTTTTACCACTAAATACTCTAACGGCATGAATATATGGGTTGGAAGGATAATTATGAAAAAAAAAATGTTGTGTATTTTCATCATTAACTAGAATAAGTTCTTTGTTTGAAGTTTTTTGAAAGTAATCACAAGTAATAGGAACTTGAAGCTGTATTAAATTATTTGGAACTTCGTGATCACTTAATGGACTTTGAGGCATAATAGACTATTATTAAAGTTTATTTTATTAGAATACTGTATTAAAAATTCTGACACAAGCATAATCTAAAATATTTTAAATTTAAACTTATCAGTTATTATTTTGACAATTTAAAAATTTTTTATTTCCTTTTTAAAATATTTTCGCCTTCCTTTTTAGAGTATGCACAAAATATAAACAATTTAAAGATTAAGAATAGGATTGGAGTATGATTAACTTTGGAAAGAGACTTGTCAAAATAAGAGGAGACGTTATTATTAATGGGGGTGTGTTACATTTATTTTGACGTGTTTATCACGAGATAATCACATGCAAATAATACAATTTTTTTAAATATCACATCAGATAATATATGGAAATGAGTGATATTTGCCCATATGAATATGAAATAATTAAATCCCCTAAATATTAGCAATCACGCTCAAACAATCAGATGAATGACATTTTGTTTTTTGAGAAGTTCAAGTTAATTATGACTGGTTTACAACAAAGGAAATATAACGAAAAATACTCATCTGATGAATTAAAGTAATAAAAATTCGAAAAAAAAGTTCAACATCATATGTTAAATTCTTAATTCTTAACAAAAATTTATGTCAATTTAACGAATAAATTAATTTAGGGAATATTTTTGATCGTGGAGAGACAGAAATACCATATTATTTTTATAACTTTAGAAGCAATTTAAAAATATTGACGCACTTTGAACAGATAAAAACAAAATTTCAAATATTGTATTACAGTTATAAAATTAATTGGCAATGTTTAAGAGAAGTTTTTTAAATTTTTTCTTGATTTTAAAGGTTTACATTTGATACAAGGTCTTCTGAAAGAATATTAAAGTACGTTAAAAAAATCAGTTATCTTATTTAACTCTATATACAGATTGCGCTATATAGTTGTTGGTGTCAGATGATCATAAGTAGTAGAGAAATGGGTTTTTGGCACATTTCGATTACAGGGTTCCAGGATGGTTTCCTGGGTATCAAAAAATAAACACATAGCGTAAACCATTTGTAAATATACACCTGACCTTAAGGAAATCATTTTGCTTTCCTGATTGTTATTCGCTCTGTAAACATTTGTTTCCTATATGTAAAAATAAAATTTCACTTTGGCACAAACAAGTCCGAAACCTATTTGGTTCTCATCCTGGATAACATAAATTTTTCGCATATAATATAACCAAATTGCCTCCCTATAGCATGTACACAAGATAAGAAAGCAAATACTGTTCACAGTCTGCGGAGCGAAGCGGAGCATGTAAATAAGATATGAAAACAAATAGTGTTAACAGTCTGCGGAGCGAAGCGGAGCATGTACACAAGATATGGAAACAAATAGTGTTCACAGTCTGCGGAGCGAAGCGGAGCATGTACGCAAGACAAGAAAAAAAATCATGTGATATAAATGCATACATATTGTATCCTGCCACTAGCCCGTCACTAGCCCCCACTAACCTGAATTTTTGCAAGCTTCTGTCGTTGATAAAATGCTCTAGAACGATACTTGCCTGAATGTTTTTTACAAGCACCGTATTCAGAGAAAGTATTTTTAACGCATCCAGGTTGTATACATGGATAATGTTTAGGTGAATTCCGATGGGCTTTACATCCCTTTGGATCATAGCATCTCCGATTGCACTCTTCTCCAGTCCTAAGAATATATGGACAATAATAAAAATTCCAGGGTATCTCCTTTTTTCCGCATCCCATAGTTTCTTTTTTGAATAAATGTCTAACACTAATTATCCGAACAAAATAATTTTTATTTTAAACTTTTTCTAACAATATATAATCTTCGAGAAAAACATGAGCGGATTACTTGGTAGTATCACTGGCACAATAGGACGATTGTTCGGAAATCTTTTGCCAAGCTGGGGAGACCCGGCACCAGTACCACCCGAGACAGCCGAACCTCCCGAACCAGAAGAAGAGCCGGAGCCGGAGTCGGATGGGGAGAGCGACTATGAGACCGCTTTAACTTGTCAAGATAGCCAAAATACAGAAACAAGATGGTATTCAGCTACTCGAAGGTTCCTGTTTTGGAGGAAGCAAGGTAAGGATGTTGAGTTCTATGATGGGAGTACACAATGGATTGGTTCCGAAAATGACTTCCGTAATTTATCACGAGACTGGTTTATAATCAAAGCCAATCCGAATGAGACACTCCAGGAAGCACATAAACGATATAATGAAGAAGCCAGTGCAATAGCATGGCGAAGTAGAGGACAGATTGATTTACGAAAAACTGGTACATACGCTATGGCAAGTTTGCGCTTCTTTCAAGATGTCACTTTAGCTCCTAGAAAAGCAGAAGACTTAACACAAGAAGAAGATTATTGGATTAATTCGGCATACATGGGAGGTCTAGTATGGGCTGAGCCATATGAAGGAATCGCAACTGAATTAGACTTTAATGAATTTTATCCAAAAATCTTAGCTTTTGGTGGTGCAAGCTGGCCAGTAAGGGCAGGAGAATTTAAAACAATCACGCATAATCTTAATTATTATAATCTAGAATACGGTATTTATCGAGCTTTTATAAAAGGCCAGCCAGCGAATCAAAAATGTATAAGAGGATTTCGTTTTAATCCTGCAGGATATTACACTCACTATGACTTGAAATTAGCGATGGAACTAGATCTACACATAGAGTTATCCTCTGAAAGTCCAAATGCTCTAATATATGATAAAGCTTATCTTATGAGCGGATATAATAGTTTCTATCAATGGGCAAGTTATCTTACAAATATCAAGCAAGAAGGCAGACAGGCAGGTAAAGTCGCTAAGCATATGCTAGTTTCACTTTGGGGACGATTATACTCAGATGGACGAAGACCAGGTCCTCATCGACGTATGGCACCTTTTATTACAGCGAGGGGGCGCAGAATTATATCAGGAGAAATTATTCCACTAGGAGATCGTGTAAAGCGTATCCATACAGATGGTTTTATTATTTCTGATAAAAATACAGAACAGCTGATAGAAAGATATGAAGGAGTCGGTAAGAGTGATCTAAAAATAGTAAAATCAGGCTTCGTAACGATAAAAAATGTGATGAATCTAAAGTGGATCAATTTTGAGGAAATAGTTTCACCATCCTTGTCAAAGTCAGGAAAATCACCCATCCGTTTTATATCTTTGCCAAATGAGATTCTCGATAGAATTTTCCAACATTATAGAAAGGATAGGGACAAAAAAATGTATCCTCTTTTATTTGTTAATAAGCAATGGTATTATATTGCTAGAAGACTAGTATGGCAAAGAATATCTCTAACAGCCATTTCCGGGATCAAGTTCACAAAGGCATTAAGCAAAAATACAAAGCCAGATGCATGTGCACAAGTGCTAGGTCTAAAATTTATTGGGGAAATAAATATAGAACCAGATGTATACATTTCCGAAGTATGTAAGGCTTGCCCCAATTTACAATGGCTAAGTTTTGAAAATAGTGGTTCACGTATACTTAACAATAAAAATCTGGAAGCGCTTCTAGCCGAGTGTCCTAATTTAAAAAGACTCACGATAAGAGGTTCTAGGCGAATAAGCCCGAAAGCATTTTTAAAAATTCCAGAGCTGACTCCTAGTTTGGGAACGATAGAAATTAGGGGATGTTTACGGATTGGAAAGAATATATTATCTGATTTCCAAAACTTTAACCCAAAAATAAAACTCATAATTGAGTCTGATGAAGAATAGGATTAGATAGCATTCACCCAAAAATTATTTGATTTTTTTTTTTCTAGTGGGTAAAGCTAGAGTGTTATGCATATTTTAAATTAGCATATAATATTTGTTAATTATGACACATTCAAGAGTTATATATTTACCAGAACTATTAAATCATATTTTACATTTTCTAGCAATAGATAAATCCCTCTATCCCACTTTATTTGTCTGCCGATTGTGGTACAGATGCGGTGTTTCTGTTCTATGGAAACGAGTTGAGCTAAAGAATAGTAACATACAAAAAATTTTTATGAAAATAATATGTGAGAAGCAGAAGAGTCTCTTTGGGACCAAACCATTTTATTATTTGAATGTAACTCATTTAGAAATTCCAAGCTACTGGCGACTTTTAGATAAAAAATTCAAACATATTACACATCTATTCCCAAATATAATTCATTTAAATTTGCATAATACTACCGGATTCAGTAATAAAACATTAAAACGAATAGCAGAATCATACCCCAATCTGAAGTATCTCAACTTGGGAATTAATTATCATAGAGTAGATGATACTGGATTAATAACTGATAAAGGTCTATATGCAATCGCAAATTCATGCTATAAATTAGAATATCTAGATATTTCTTACCGTATAGAGTTTTCTGAAGAATCAATTTGTAATATTATTCATTCCTGCCTAAAACTCCAAGCACTTTATATTTACGGTTGTAGAATTACTTATAAAACTATCAGAGAAACTAGATTGTATCTTAAATTAAAATATTTTGGTCTAAGTAGAGGTTGGAACCGATCCAATTATTCTTAGTCAAATTATTTAGACTATTTTCCGCAGATAAGAAATGGAAAGTAATAAAAAAGAAGAACAATCTCAAAAGGATCAGCCAGAGACGAGCCAGCTTGACTATAATTCCTCATCCCTTATTTCCCCCATTTTGGCAGAATCAGCACAAGCTCTAATGAATAGCCTGGATAAATTGGAAGACATGATAAATTTGATAAAATCAGATTTGAAAAAACCATTGCCGATTGATATTAATGATCCTGATCTATCATACAATAATGCAAAGCTAGAGAAGGTTCAGACTATTATTCCAAAGTAATAATATTTACTGCGCCATACACGTGACATTTTGAACTCGGTTCACATTCTCCTTCTTATAAATTTCAGGATAATCCCCCCGCAATTCTTGGACAAGGAAGGGTATTTTCTTTGGCATTTTCTCGGTATTTTTTCCCAGAATATAGGCTTCAGCAATTTTTTTGGCTAATTCTAGACGGAAACTTTTACTAAAAATATATGGAATACCCAAACTTCTGGGAAAATATGGCATGCCTGGAATATTTTTTTCTAGGAATTTTTCCAAGACTATATCACTTTCCTTGCCGAAGGCGTTAAAGTATAATCAAGCATATGTCTAGCCAACCACATTTTAATGAACACTATAAGAGTTTACTTGACCAATTACCACCATCCATGAAAAAAGATGCATGGTTACGACTAACAACTCGTAAAAGTAATCCCCTATCTGAGGAACAGGCTAAAGGTATTCGTTCAGATATTGAGGAATTACTTACTAAAGAAGTTGAAAGATACTTTAATAAAAAAAATCGCCAAAAGCTTAAGATTGAAGCAAATACCACTTCTGATGGTTCTAGTACATTATCAAGGCTAGATGGATTTGAGAAACAGTTAGAAGAGCGTGAACTTTGTGTACAGCAACAGGAGAATAATATTAAGAAAACTATTGAGACTCAAGTTTCTGAGGAACGCAAACGTCTAAAAGATGAATATGATACTCTTTTAGCTCGAAAAGTGAGAGAATATAATAACTGTATGGTAGATATGAAGCAGAAATTATATTCATTTAGGTATCAGCTAGAAGAGCAATATAAATCCAGTAAGGCTGACTTGGAGAAACAATACCAATCTCGTATCTCTGCCTTGGATAAAGCTAATATTGAAAAAGATAGAGAGATTGGCAAGTTATCTGCATTACTATCACGATCTAAGAATGAAATAAAGGATCTTAAATATGTCCTTTCTTCGGTTAAAGATATTATCAAGACATTGGATGATATTATCTATTCTAAAGATCAAACAATTATTATTTATAATGATGGAATCCGTTCTATTAATCCTGGCTGTATTGATAGTGCTATAGAGCCAATTAGTTTTTATGAAAAAGATGCCAAAGTCTTGTGGAATAGATGGCGTGCTAATGCACCAGATAATCCAAATATTCGAAAAAAATATTCATTTCGTTCCTCTATTCGTACAAAACTTTCTGACCATCTTATTCAAGAACTTCAAAAGGTTATATCATGCCAAAAATAGTCGAATAGGCACTGTATTTTTTTCCTGATTGCTGTCTAAATATTGTCTGATCTGTGATGAAACACTGTCTGAAACACTGTCTGAAACACTGTCTAAAACACTGTCTGAAATACTGTCTGAACACTTAACTGTTTTATAATGCTGTTTTAACCTACAGGGATAACGGAATTCTTTACCACAATGCATGCATGTACGATCTGCTAGTTTTTTTTTATAGGTTCTAGCCCCTTCTCTACAGTGAAGACATTACGCTGAGATTTATGAACTGATAGGGGAATGGTAATAGTCTTTCCATTTCGGATTGTCTTAAATTCTCCCTTTACTAAGGGTTCCCATCCTGCCCGATGTTGCCATTTCGTTCCAAGAATAAATAGTGATAACTCATTTCCATTATCATCATATTCTGTAGGGACGACAGAAAATTCATCTGAAATGGTATCTCTATTTTCCTTATCCTCTATAGTTACAGGAACACTATCAACCGTACCAAGAGAATGAGACTTACTTGCAACCCCATTAAGTCGATGAATCTTCTTTCTATTTATTTTTTGACCCAAATGAATAGCAACATTTTCTGAGAATATTGATGAATCTGATCCACTATCAATCATTGCATATGGTATAGTTATATCCCCTACCTTACATGAGATGGTTGCAACATCATCGGCATCCTTTATTTGGAGAAAATTTATCTCCAAGGGCTTTGGCCAATATATTTGGCTATTTTTTTTTTTAGCTAATGCATATGCCTTAATGGCTAGTTGAATGCTCTCTGGTATAACATAGTTAGAGGAAGTAGTATTGTTTTCTTTTATTTTAGTAGAATCTGTTATAACCATATCTTCATTTGAGCTGGGGGCATTTGGAACAGTTTCATTATTATTTTCTGGAACTTGTAAAAGAAGCTTCTGTTCGGTATTTGTGGCCTGTATTAGTGGAAATAAGACATCTTGAAATTTTTTTGTAACATTTTCCCATGCTAATTCCCTTCTTTTAACCGTATCATTTGGCATTTCTGTATTCAAGCAATGGTCTTTTATTTTGGGGAATATCATATTAATAAATTTTGAAATTTCTATAAGAATCTCTCTAGGACAATGAGGGACTAATGATGCTATTGACGATTTTAATGCTATTTGATACATTAGATCTGTAGCTATGGCTATATTACTAGTACGAGATTTGGAAGTAGGGGACTTCTTGGTGGTTCCTTCTTTTGATTTGATACTCTTTTTTATAGGTACTCCACTTCGCACCACTTTTTTTTTAAAGCATAGCAATTTCGTGATTCGTCATCAATATCATCCTCATTATCATCTTCAATTTCTTCTTCAGAATCTTCTTCCAATATGTATTCTTCAGAATCTTCAGAGTCTTCAGGATCTTCTTCCTCATTTTGGTATACATAATTAACCTTCTTAGTCCGCTTAAATCTAGGACAATTAATTTTTGTATGACCAGCCTTTCCACACGCTGAACAATGTCGGGTTTGCTTTGCAGATGCTTTTGGCACTACCTTTCTAACAACTTTCTTTGTGGCATAGGCACTTCTAGGTGTAAAGGGACTCTTTCTAACATGAGCTGTTTGACCTCCTAATCTCTTTTTAAGTTCTTCATAAATAAAATTTTCTAATGTAGCGTCATCTGTTCCTATTCCTGTATATGCCAAATCTCTTGCTAGACGAATTTTAAAATCATCTTTTTGTGGTTGAGCTTTATAATTAACTGGAGCTATTGTATGAGCTTGTATTCTTTTGCCTGCACTTTCATGCCATATATTACGCAAGTCTGTAAAAAATGCAATGACTGTAGCAGGAGTAGCAATTCTAACTCTCATTTCTAAATCAGAAGGCAATTGATTAAATAGATAAGGTAAGGCATCAGCATCTGGCATTGCTTGTACTAGTGGTTTGATTCGTTTTTCATAACTATCAGGAGTATCTGTCTCTAAAAACTTTTCATTAACAAGAGCAAATATAGCACTTCGGTTAGTCCCTACCATAACTTCTCTATATTTTTCACGCAACCAGTTTAGGAAGAGAGGTTCAGTATTAATAGCTGGATTACCTACTGCATAAGGATCATTGGCAGGAACAGGTGCAAACCTACCTGTCATCTTATTTATCATAACTTGACATCTTGCAACGGCATTAAAGCCAGCAACGGCTAAAGGACGTGCCATCTCATTTATATTTCTAAGCTTTTGATAATATACGTCTGGTGGTTCCTGCCCATCATAATTGGGTAATTGCGCAAGTAATGGTGCTAATGTATGCATGACATCTTGTATTGTAGCCATGTTTCCTGGAGGATTGTTTTGTAAATTCAAAATAATTTGTCGTGAATTTAATTCCCTACCCTTCCATTTTTGGTATCTATTAAATACAAATGCCCGATTGAATTCTGCTAATTCTGCCTCTGCTTTGCGTCTCTGATTTATTCGCTGAAGAATAGCTTTTTCTCCTATTAATACATTTATTCGATTTTGCTTTCTTAAGGCTATCCTTTGTCCATTAGTTTGCCTATCCTGTGCTATTTGCCACCAACGTCGACGCTCATTTACCTCATTATTATATGCTAAAGTCAGTAGCTGAGCATTTCGAAGACATTGATTTCTAGTAGTTGTTAAATCATTCCTAAGGCCATTGATTTGATCATTAGCTATACGGTATAAACCTTGCATGTTAATAGCATCTTGAGCATTTCTTTGCATAAGTTCACGAGCAGTTGTTAATAAGATTCGTATACCATCTAGTGTATTTTTGGGGTTGAATGATGTATCCCCATCAAAATATGATTCCACCCGATCTAGCGCTCTAGCAATATTTATTAAAATATCAGGTATTGCCATATTTTTTTGTTCTTCTTCGGAATGATTATTATTAGATTTAGATAATTCTTGTATACGAGATTTAAGTTTATCTATTATGTCTTCTAGCTGGATAATTCGATTATCTTGAATAACTAATGCCTCTTCTTTTAGCTCCAGGTGATCCTGACATTTTTTAAGTTCACCTAGAATAACCTTACATTTATCCTTTAGCTGATTAACTTCATCATCATAAGATTGAAGATTCTTTTCAAGATGAGAAATATATCGCTCACAGGCTTTAATTTCCTCTTCTAGTTTGTGAATTTTCTTTTGTACTAACTTTATCCCTAGATCAAAGTTGCTATTTAGCTGATCAAGATATGTCTGCTCAACCCCCATTGTTACCTATTATTCCTATAGATTCTGGTGAGGCTCGAAATCTTGATATTTCTATTGCTTTGAAAAAGATTTATTATCAGCCTATTGGTTATCAGAGAAATGCGAAAAAATTACATGAAGCCTCTATTAAGGCTGGATATGATTTTACTATTGATGAAGTGAAGGACTGGCTTGAGAGACAATTATTACATCTATTACATAAACCCCGTCCTAGATATATCCCACGAGCAAGTTTTAGCTCTATTACTACACCCAATGAGATGCATCAGGCGGATATTCTTTATACACGACATATTAAGTCAGGACGAACAATTTACCTTTTTTTCCTTAATGTAATTGACGTAGCTTCAAGATATAAAGTTTCTGTTCCTATTGGTATGGCCCTTAGGGGATCTGCCAGAAGCGTTAAGGATAAACAAGGGATCTTAACTTCATCTACAATTGCGAAATGCTTAGAAAAAATTTATGATGACCCTGAAAACCCTCTTATTTGGCCAAAAGTATTTCTATCAGATAAGGGGTCTGAATTCAAGGGCGAATGTGAAAAATTACTAAGAAAGCATGGCGTAAAAATTCAGAAAGCTAAGTCTAAGAAAACTATGGGTATTGTTGAAAGATTTAATAGAACTTTTCAAGAACGATTCTATAGTATTCTTGATGCGTATGACTTATTAGATGCTTCCTCTGATATTATAGAGTTGGAAGACCTACCTGGTGTTATTGATTCAATAATAGAAGATCTTAATAACTCTGTAACCCGCTTAATTGGTATTACTCCGGCTAAGGCGATAAAAAAGAAAAGGGTAAATGCTAAGCCTTCTAAACCTCGACATGGACCTATGGGATATGATGAAGAAAGATTATCTTATGACGATTCTGTTTTATACTTACTTGATCCGAGTGAGTATGAGGGAGGAAGAAGACGCGCAACTGATATGAATTGGTCTTCTAAGATTTATAATATTCGCGAATCTTTAATACAAAAAAATCAGCCGGTCTTATACTGGCTAATAGATGATGAGGGCAATGGCCCCGAAAGATCTTTTTTGAAAGAGGAGCTTCAAATCATTCCTCCTGATGTTGAGTATCCACCACAGTGGGTGCTTGCGAATTAAATTTCTATTTCATCTGCAATCAGCTCTTCTATTGTTTTGCTAATTTCTTCAGCCATAGGTCGCTCTTCTTTAGATATTGTATAGAATAGGCTATACAGGTTTTCGATACTAGCAAGAAGGTCTTTCTTACTCTGATACCATTTTCGATATCTACCCATCTTTCTATTATATGCTTCTTCATTTGGAAAGAGCATGATAGCTTTTGACTTTATATATTCTTCTGGATCATCCGATTGTCGCAAATTTTTTACATAGCCAACATATTCACTAACTAGCTTGCTATCTTTTTTGTAGCGAAGGCGTAATGCCTCTCTTATTACATTGAGCTGAGCCTCCTCAATTCTTTTCCATGAAATATAACTCGCTGGGATTTCACTCGCTGGTATTTTATCTGTCATTGTATGCTAACACTAAGTCTTTGCTGTATAATAAAATGGTTAGTTTAAATTGCGAATAAAAAATTCTAGAAAAAAAAATATTATAATATTAGATGTGATAGCTGAGCCTATCTTTTATAAACCCAAATCCGCCAATATTTCTTGAGGAATATCATTCCCATATTGTTCCAATGCAGATAAATATGCCGGAATTCGACAATCCCCAATTGCCCATGTTGTTGCCCGGTCATTTAATATCCATCTCTTGGAGTCAAGTGGGTTGATACTCCTTTTTGTCTGGCGGATTATATATGGGACGAATCTTTCACATCGTAAGAAGTTTGCAGTCCGAGGCTTATCCTCCACACCTTCTAGAATACAGCGCTCATAAATATCAATGGTTAGCTCTTTTTTGACGAGAGATTTTTTGAGACCCTTAGCTTTCTGTACATTTTTATACTCATCTTCGGTTTCTAATGCATAAGACTTTGATCGGTTTCCTGCATATCTTAATGCCCGAGTTCCTGCAAATTCATCTTTCCATTTGCCGATCACTTTCTTATTTTTTAGCTCACGTGTTCCATCAGGAAGATCTACCCATTGATCTGGTGGAAGTTTCTCAAGCAATGGGTGCTCTTTGGGATAATCACTAAAGTCATAAAGATCTGCATCTTCAACCATATCAGCATAGACGTCTTCCGTCTCAATTTCGATAATTAGTGAGTCCGTATCGGTATAACATAGTTTTGCACGATCTCCATACTTGCGCTTGATATAGTTGTACCAGAAATCATACATGTAATACTTACTAAGATCTAAAATTGAAGCCCCGACATAGATTGGCTTATTTAGTACAACATTTGTTTGTTTTCGATGTACTGCTATAAGATTGCTTCCATGAAATATCTTACGACCAACTAGTGCCGGATCTGCTAACATTTTGCGAAGTTGATGTTCCTCTCCTATTGGTCGTACTAAATCTACCCGTGTGCGACGTCGGACGTCCTCCATAGTCTTTCCGAATACAGCATTGTTCATTAATTTCCATAGATCTTTTTCGAATGCATTTTTTGCGTCACGACGTCGTATCGTATTGGCTGTAATGTATGGTTCGAGCCATGGAGATTGGTCAAACTCTAATACTCGATAAACATGCTCGAGTTCCATTCCCAGTTCGAGACATTGCTGGAGATTTCGGTAATGAATAATATACCGGTCTTTAGTCTCTAATGTTGCTACCAATTTTTCTGTCTCAGCGAATTTTCCACCACTCAGTTTATCAATTAGGTCGTTATTTTGGTATGGACTAAGCTCATTTCGCTTGACTATTCGACGTTCCGGGCAGAGTGGATAGTCACTATGAGACGGGTGGAGGTGTTCCGGATATTTTAATTTTACTTCCCAAGCACTACCTCGTTTAGCAGTTGGAGAAATAGACCGAATATCAGGTAATTTGTCTAGGTCGAGCCACCGGAATCCTCCTGTCGGTAAATATTGAGACATAGCCCATCCATATAAATTATTGGCATCTAAATATAGGAGCCATTTATTTGCCTTATGTTTGTTATAGCCTTTCATTCCGGGAAAATTTGCTTTTGCTAAACGTCGTGGAGCCATAGAATTTCCACCTCACATCCAGCGTTGGACGAATTCGTGCATATCTTCTTGACCTTTATGGAATAATTCAAGCTTGACCTTGGTCATCTTTTTTGCCATATCAAATGCGAATGATGGCAATGTTATATAGTTCAAAGGGTCTAGTCCGGATACTTCCTTCATTGTCATTCGGAACCGCTGAATTGAGTCCGCTAATAATAAAACATCGGTTCTTAGATATAAATCATGATAGTCCCCGAATGTTTCACATTTTGCCTCCTCCCATACTTTCTGCGCATGTTCATATTGCTTCTGGCTGATGGTATAAACTTTTTCATGCTCACAATCGTCAACCTCCTTTAAATCCCCTTCTTTACATTCCCCATCACACTTTTTACCCTTTATTTCGTGTTTACACTTTTTACATCCTTGGTCGCAATAATTTAGTCCGCCTAGCACTGTGTTAAATTCTTTTCTTGATGGGAGCTCTGTTCTAGAGAAGCGATCTGGATCATTCAATTCGTATGGGTACTCACATTTTTGTGTGAGTATCGGGAGTAAATGCTGAGGTAAGCTCTGCGCCATAATCGGGAAACATTTAGCCAATTGCTCCGGAGACTTTTCTTGACCACGCAAATTTGATGCCACTTTTTCTAATGATGGGAACTGGAATTGACAGGAGTCTATAAATTTGATCTGGCCAATTATTATCGTCTTATAATTCTCCATATTGTCCGCAATTATTTCGATTTTGTCTTCACTAACTAGGCCCAATTCCCGTACTTCATGATGAAAGTCATAATGTTTCCCACCATGATATATCAATGGGATCTTAATTTCGTCTGGCTTTATTCGGAGTAGAAGATTACATCTACGATGTGCTGGGCCACGATACTTCCCGGTAAAATGGTCATGATCTCTAACCCTGTTGTCATTTATATCGGCTCGAAGACTCATTTTACATAAACAGCATTTGGTTGCTTTTTTGAACGTATTTTCCTCTTCTATAGACAAACCTTCTGTACGATATACAGCCTCCGATAGGTTTTCTTCTGTAGCCTCACACTTAATTTTAACACAACCATAATGAGCACCGCCTAGGAACTTTTGGGAAGTATCGAAATATTTTACTTTATTATATCGGGTTTCTTGTAGCCTTTCTTCACATATGTAACATCTTATGGCAGACTTATGTGTTCGCCAATCTCGCTCTGTCATTTTTATTTTTTCCGGATTGCGTAACTTCGGCTTTATAATTTCTTCCAAGTCTCGTTGCATACTTTCCCATGACTCTGCAATTGAGTTTGGAGTTCGTCTTGCAATTTCTTTTGCTAGCTTCCCATCCGTTTGCATTAGAGCATAGCCATAACTATTAGGCTTCTGCTTTTGCAGTTTAATGGTCTTTTCTTTGATATCGTTTTTCTCTACTGGGTCACTATCCGCTTCTAGATCCTTAACGAAATAAAATGGAACATTTTCCATGGCTCCATAGTTTTTGAATTTCATGATATGCATCCCCTTTTCGGGGAAGATTTCTCTTTGCCCAGCATTAGGATTATTTCGACCATGGCAGTTGTGCTTTATGTGCTCTTGAAGCAAATCCAATCTTGTGAATGGGGCAATCCAACAGTGACGACAGAAATATTTTCGTCCCTTATGTTTATTCCAGTTACTCATAATTCGACTCCACCCACTTTCTCCATTGATAAGACAATAGTGTGTATTTAATCCTGGAGGGACTTCATTAATATTACGACGATCTCTTAAATCTTCCTCTCCTTCGGTAAATAATATTAAATCCACTAAATGTTCTCTTTGATAATTATATTCTGATAAACGAAGTGGATCTAGCTTCCTAGTTAATTGCTCTCTGTCATTTTTTGTGGGTGCAGGATAAAATACATTTACTGAAAATGAGGGGTTATTTTCTTCGAATAAGTCTATATCCCGCAATGTGGCTGGGAAATTTATACCAGAGAAATTTAGTATATTATCAAAGCGCCGTAATCTACTAACATCATGAAGATTTCTTGCTCTGGTTCCCTGTCTACGAGCTTCTTCACTGGCTAAATGATCTTCAAAACATCTGTTATCTGTATTTTTGGGATTAATTATCCCTAATTGAGGCTTGGCCCATATTTTTGGTAAAGCAAAATGAGAACTACTTCGGAGTAGCTGGTATGCACTTATTTCTAGAAAGATCTTTTTCCCATATTCATATATCCAGCCTGAATGTTGATTTTGCTTCATTTCATCGATTTTATCTAAAATTTCATTATATTGACGTGAAACTGTTTGGTTTATTCGATCCTGGCGAATAATATCTAAAATTTCACTTGGAAACGCTATGTCTTGATCTATTCGGTGAGCAAAACGTCCTCCTTGTAGAAACCGATACATATGAGCAATAAGAACTATCTTTGTTTTAACTCCTCCTAATCGTGCTAATTCCCTTCTATAAACATCACTAATTTGATCTTCAACATCCTCGAACATGGCTAAGGGATCTTCTCGATATGGGTAAGTTTCTGGAATATTAGCAAGATAATCGACACATAAGCCTTGGTCAGAGATTCTTCTAGTTTCTACTAACCTTTTTGGAGCTGGATCTTCTATTCTTTGAAATATTATTTTTTCTTCTTCAGCTTCGGATTCATTATCGGATTCAGATTCAGATTCGGATTCTGATGAAACATCTCCTTCATCGGCGGTCTCATAGTCGCTCTCCCCATCCGACTCCGGCTCCGGCTCTTCTTCTGGTTCGGGAGGTTCGGCTGTCTCGGGTGGTACTGGTGCCGGGTCTCCCCAGCTTGGCAAAAGATTTCCGAACAATCGTCCTATTGTGCCAGTGATACTACCAAGTAATCCGCTCATGTTTTTCTCGAAGATTATATATTGTTAGAAAAAGTTTAAAATAAAAATTATTTTGTTCGGATAATTAGTGTTAGACATTTATTCAAAAAAGAAACTATGGGATGCGGAAAAAAGGAGATACCCTGGAATTTTTATTATTGTCCATATATTCTTAGGACTGGAGAAGAGTGCAATCGGAGATGCTATGATCCAAAGGGATGTAAAGCCCATCGGAATTCACCTAAACATTATCCATGTATACAACCTGGATGCGTTAAAAATACTTTCTCTGAATACGGTGCTTGTAAAAAACATTCAGGCAAGTATCGTTCTAGAGCATTTTATCAACGACAGAAGCTTGCAAAAATTCAGGTTAGTGGGGGCTAGTGACGGGCTAGTGGCAGGATACAATATGTATGCATTTATATCACATGATTTTTTTTCTTGTCTTGCGTACATGCTCCGCTTCGCTCCGCAGACTGTGAACACTATTTGTTTCCATATCTTGTGTACATGCTCCGCTTCGCTCCGCAGACTGTTAACACTATTTGTTTTCATATCTTGTTTACATGCTCCGCTTCGCTCCGCAGACTGTGAACAGTATTTGCTTTCTTATCTTGTGTACATGCTATAGGGAGGCAATTTGGTTATATTATATGCGAAAAATTTATGTTATCCAGGATGAGAACCAAATAGGTTTCGGACTTGTTTGTGCCAAAGTGAAATTTTATTTTTACATATAGGAAACAAATGTTTACAGAGCGAATAACAATCAGGAAAGCAAAATGATTTCCTTAAGGTCAGGTGTATATTTACAAATGGTTTACGCTATGTGTTTATTTTTTGATACCCAGGAAACCATCCTGGAACCCTGTAATCGAAATGTGCCAAAAACCCCATTTCTCTACTACTATCATAATTTTAGTATGATTGTATTGTGTAATTTGCTATAATTGGTTATAGTGTGTTCCTAAAAAGAAAGGAGTAGGTATAAATTTAGTTAGCATTATGCAGCAACTATAGGGAGCGTTTTTTACAAATCATGATATTATATATATATATATATATATATTATAATAATATCATGTCATACCCCATATTATATATATATATATCATATATATATCATATCATGTCAATTTAAATTTTCCATACAGAATAGTGGTTGTTTATATTTGATTTTGAAATTGGACAGTGATCATGTTCTATGGCATAGTCCGGGCTGGCTAAAATTACAGCCATGTATGTGTTTAAAATTTTAACTATAAATAAATTAGCATCATTCTATTATTACATAAAATTATCTTTGCATTAGCTAGAATTGTATTAATTAAATTTGGCGTAAACTATATGCAACTAAAATGATCAACATTCCGAAGGCTGATTTCATTCAGTTCTAATTAGATATGGAAACAGCTCAGTCGGTTCAGCTCCAGCTCACTTGAGCGGTTAAACCGACTTGGAGTAGCTCAATCTGAACTGACTCAAACCGACTTGAACCGACTTGAACCGACTTGAGCGAACTTGAGCGGACTTGAGCAGCTTGAGTCACGTGACCTTACACAGATTTCCAAAAAAGGAAATTTTGTTCCCTGCGAAAATTGAAAGTATGTTGTGCGAATCTTCCAAAAAAGGAAATTAGCATGTCGATCACTTAATTCTGGCCGGAATTAAAGGTTATTAATCTTTATTAATTTATTTTATTAAAGAATTATATAAAAAAGTTTGATATATTATTATTTTTTCAAATGAATAATTATTTTAATTATTTTCAGAATAACAAAAATGAAAAATTTGTTTTTTTTATTTAAAAAACTGATCTTTGGCTTTTTTTTTAATAAAAAAATACATTTTTTAATAAAAATACTAATTTCAGTTTTTTATAAAAAAAAAAAAAATGTAAAATACTTTTTTTAATTAAAAATACCAATTTTAGTTTTTCTTCTTAAAAAAAAAGAAGAAAGAAAAGTAGGTTTCTTTTATTAAAGAAACTGATTTTTACTTTTTTTTCTTAAAAAAAAATATTTTTTTCTTTTAAGGAATCAATTTCATTTTTTCTTAAAAAAAGAAAAAAAAAAAGAAAATTAAGTTTTCTTAATTAAAGAGATCAATTTTCATCCCTCTTTTAAAAAAAAAGATTATTTTTCATTTTTTTTTTTTTTTGATAAAAAAACTGAAAAATCAAACTCATTAATTCTCTTAAAAAAAAGGAAAGAAAATAAGTTTTTTTATTAAAGTAATCAATTTTTATTTTTTTTTTAAAAGTAAAATTTCAGTTTCTTTATTAAAAAAATTATTTAATTTTTTTTTTAGCAAAAAACTGAAAATCAGTTTTTTTAATTAGTTTTCTTAATAAAAGAAACTTATTTTTTTTTCTTTTTTTTTTGTTTTTTAAGAAAAAAATATAAAAAGAACCTTATTTTCTTTTTTTTTAAAAAATAAAAAAATCAAAATCCAGTTTCTTTAATTAAAAAAAAAGTATTTTCTTTTTTTAATAAAAAAAACCAAAAATCAGTATTAAAAAAAGTATTTATTATTTTTTTTTTTTTAAAGGAAAAACCAAAGATCAGTTTTTTTAAAAGAAAAAAAATATTTTTCATTTAAAATAAAGATGTTCATTATAATTATACATTTGAAAATTTTCAGATTTTTTTTAATAAAGAAACGGCTAGAGTTAAATAAAAATTATCCCTTAATTCTGGCCAGAATTAAGTGATTGGCATGCGAATTCCCTTTTTTGGAGTATTTGTACAACATATATTTCGATTTTTGCAGGGAACAAAATTTCCTTTTTAGGAAATATGTGTAACAGCACGTGACACAGCTGCTCAAGTCCGCTCAACTGCTCAAGTCGGTTCAAGTCGAGCTCAAGTAGTCGGCTCAAGTCGGCTTGAGTCGGTTTGAACCGAGCCAAGCTGAGAGCTATGAGCCGACTCCAAACCGTGCTCGAGCAGCTCCTTTCTTGAGTTTTACCATCTCTAGTTCTAATTGCTTATTAATGATAACATGATTTATTGTTTTAATTTATTGTTTTCAACTATTAATTTATTGTATTAGTTGCAAATATTGTTTTTTAACCGGCTATTTCTAATTGCTGATTAATAACTTATGATTATGTTATCTATTGTTATACATGGTATTTGATTTAATATTTATTATTATTTGCAAATATTGTATTTTTTTGATAACTAAAAAATTAAATTAGCGTCAACATATTCCTTACTCTATTGTATATTCTATTGTATATCATAAAGAAATAAATAAGTAAATAATAATTAGTAAAAAACTTTCTATTAATAGAAATATATTTTTTTCTTTTATTAATCAGTAAAAAAAAAATGATTAATAAAGCAATTTTAATTAAAAAATTTTATTCATGGAATATAAGTATGTAACAGATATGTAAAATAATTGAAAACTGATAAATCCTAATTTAAATTACATTTTTTTACGATTTATAAACATATTTTTTTTAATTATTGTTATTATAAAAAAGCATTTTTTTTTAAAAAAATTAATAATTATTTTAAATTTTTAATTACTCTTTTTAGTATAATCTATAAACTTCATTTTATGCGCTAATCTTATAATGACTAATCAGATTGTATTACCTTCGGAACTTTCCATTTTTCATTCAGCTCAATTGTTCAGTTAATAGATTGTGCTACCCTTGGAACTTTCCATTTTTTGTTCAGCTCGATTGTTCGGTTAATAGATTGTCTGACAAAAAAAACCTTCTGCCAAAAATCAATTATATAAAAGCAGTATGTTTGCTTTTCTATTAATTATTTACAATTCAATTTAATAACAAATATGATCGCAAATATTACAACTATCATTTACATACTTTCTGTATCTAATGAAAGTATCAATAATGGCACATTGCAAAAAGGAGATGTCCCAAATGGGAAAATATTCAAATAATAAATTTAGATAGAGATTCATTTAAAGTAGATCCAAATGTAATCAAATAATATTCATGACTAAAACAAATAGCATCACAACCACTTCCTATTTCAAATATATAGATAATTCTAAAAAACTTTATACATAACAAACTGTAGGATAAGTTCATAATATTTTACTACGTTAATAAATAAATAACATTTATCGTTACGTGAATAAGTATATATTTATATATGATACTTCTAAAGGGGCCGGCCAGGGCCGGCCTACTACTATGGCTCTAGTTTCTTTACATCAATTAAGTGAATGGAAGTTTTTAATGCAGATAATAATTAAAAATTTTCATAACGCGGCAATAACTACCTACAATAACGTAATAATTAATTATATAATTATGTCGTTAACTTTAATCTATTTGTTTAGCATTTAAAAATAAGAAATTCTGTTTTAATTATTCGAGCTGTAGAAATGATTTTCATTCCAATATTTGTGAAAATCTTAAAGTAGAATGTTAAGTAATAACAATCCCTCTAAAAATTGGTATAAACGCAACAACCTAATTAAATGTAATAGTTCTGTGGAACAAATAAATATTTTTTTTTTTAAGAAATCGAACTCACGACATTTTATTTTTAGAATTTCACGTGATAACAATTATTCTTCCGGTTCAGAATTAAAGAAATTTATTGAATTATTTGATCTGAATTAACTAGGAAATTGTTACGAAAATTTTCGTAAATTATCAAATCGTTATGAAATATTATTACGAATTTAAATAATTAATAGAACATCATCTTAACTAATTTGACATCCAATTTTCAAGGTTGCAGTATAAAAAAAGGTATTAATATAAAATAAATAATTTAGTAAATTACTTTTTATTCTGAGTATTTTTTTTTGTTAAAAAATTAAATTTAATTAACGAGATCAATCTGAGAAAAAAAAAAATTATTCACTAGAACTTAATCGGATTTATACTACGTCAAAATTCGGTTTAGGTGCCGATCATGACTAATGAGTGCATTTTTGTCAACACAAAATTGCTGCGCTTATTAATCTGTCACATGATAATCGTGTAATTGTATAACCACATGACTATATTAAATGAAAATTTTTTTGTTATACCTAAAAATAATAATGTTTCAACTTCCTGTCGATTGTTTAAATGAAATTTTTGAACACTTAAAAGAAGACCAACTTACTTTATATTCATGCATATTAGTTAATCGTTTTTGGTGTGAAATTTCAATGAAATTTTTATGGAGTGATATTAATAGTTATAATACTTCAAAATTTAGAACTTTAATCGCTTGTCTTCCAATCGAATCAAAAAAAATTTTACATGATAATGGAATTATTATTTCTACCCCAACTTCAAAATTTCCTACTTTCAATTACGCAACATTCTGTAAAGTTCTATTTATTAACAGAGTTTATCACAAAATTAAGAAGCTTCTCAAAAATCAACAAATCATTTCAGAACAAAATCTTAATGATAAAACACAAATAGTGGTAAATGAAATATTTAAAATGCTCATGAATCAGGTCACTTCCATAAAAAGTTTAATTTTTTTCCCAAAATCAAATATGACTTTTACTTTATATCCTGGAGCACAAAATTGCTTAAAAAATCTATCAGAATTACATTGTAATTCAAATGTTTCCACCGAAT
The DNA here is from genome assembly GCA_015698045.1 of Rhizophagus clarus. Classification (NCBI taxonomy): domain Eukaryota; kingdom Fungi; phylum Glomeromycota; class Glomeromycetes; order Glomerales; family Glomeraceae; genus Rhizophagus; species Rhizophagus clarus. The sequence continues at coordinate 3,171,838 of BLAL01000285.1, forward strand.
TATTTTATCAATTATCTCAAATATGTTACAATATACAAATATTTTCTATAGAATTTAGAAGAACTATATCAAGTGGACTAGCAGATTTAATTTCCGTTCAAAGAAATTTAAAATGTTTTTCTATGATGCTGTGTTATGATATGACGGGTGAAAGTTTGAAAAATGCAATTCCTTCATTATTGTTAAAACTTCCTAATAATTTAATGAAATTAGATCTTTATGAATCATATCATTCTCTTTCATTATCATTTATTAATAATTTATTAGATTTACAAGAACTTCATTTATCATTTAGTTTTAAATGTATTAGTGTTTTTGAAGAGTTGCAATATGTTATTCTTCCAAAATTACAAGTTATAAAAATTCGAAAGAATTATCCAGAAAATAATTCGCTAATAAAATTTTTAGAAAACAATGGGAAGAATTTAAAAGAAATTTGTATTGGTGAAGATATAGCTTATAGTAATAATTCATTAAATTTATCTATTGCTAAGCTATGCTCAAATCTTAAAAAAATTTCTGTTGGAATTAAATCTAGCGAAATAGAAACATTAAAAATAATTTTTAATAGTTGTAACAATTTAGAAAGTATTAAAATCTGGTGTGGAAGAGAATATTTGAGTGAAAAGGAGGCATTAGAAGCAATTGTGAAATTCTCAAGAAATATTTATGAATTAATATTATATCATCAATTTAAAGTACAATTTAAATTACTTCCAGAAGAATTAGAGTCATTTTTTATAAATTGGATAGATCGTAAACCACAAAAACCACTCTCCTTGGTGATCGTTAGATATTTTAATACAAAAAGCTTGGATGCAATTGACAAAAATATTGAAATAATTAATAAGTATATTAAATTAGGGGTTATTAAGAAATTTAAAATTACAGATTTTGATGATGATGAATATATTTAACTGAAGGCATCATAAACTATCGCATTTATTATACCCAGAGATTATGTACACATTTTTATTGGCAAAATATTAAATCTTTCTGTTATCATATTTTAACCACTGAAAAGAAAATTTATTCCACATTTCATTAGTTAAATGTTTCTCAGGATCAATCTTTAATTAAATGTATGAAAATTTTTAATGCAGTAAATAAGAATAATTTAAAAATTTTCATAACCACATACATGTACATGTGACAATTAATTAAATACATACTTAGTCTATCACAAATGACTAAGTTATTTAGAAATATTCTGTTTTGATCGTTTGAACTGTAGCAACGATTTTTTGTTTCAATATTTGTGGAAATTCTAGGGCGGAAATTTATTACTTAATTAATAATCTCTAAAAGTTGCGATAAAACGCAACGATTTAATTAAGTATAATGATCTGTGAAACAGATTGATAATTTTTTTTTTTAGACTTAATAAAAATCGACGATTTCTTGTGATATTAATTTTGTAAATTAACACGTGATAACTATTTTCGCAATTATAAGAGAAAGAGAGAAAAGGAATTATTGAAAAATTTAATCTAAATCGAACTTAGAAAACTGGTCATGTCAATTTTTGTAAATTATAGCATAATTACGAAATAATATTACAAATTTACTATTTTACTGTAAATATAACATAAATTACGCCAATAGAACGATATATATATTTATATACAGTCAACTCCCTATAAATGCATCCTCCATAAATGTACACCCTCTATCCAACGGTGCAACAATTTTTTAGGTACGGTTTATATGAAAATTTTCTCTAAATGCACTCCACGTGACTTCGAGCCTGTCTAAAACTATATAAGATTGCGCAGTACGCGCAAGTATGACAAGTGTAACGAAAAAAAAGTTACCTTAACCGAGATTCACAAATTCCAACTTTGCCTTTATGCTCGTGACAATAAGAAAACTCGCGAAAACTCGCTCCCAATATATAGATTGGATTGAACAAAAATGGGGAGTTAGAGTTGATAAATCTACAATTTCACAAATTTTGGCAACAAAGTACCAATGACTTGCTTCGGAAATTACTAATCCAGAAGCAAAATGTCATAAGGCTGTTGTTATTCCAGAACCTTAAAAGAATTCGTATTAACTTACCAGCATAGAGCGATTTTTAAGTGATGCTTTATTAATTAAGAAAGCCAAATTATTAGCCGAAGAACTAGATGTACTTGTTTATTTATATTTCATTTAATTTAACATATTTAAATTTTTTTTTATTTATTTTATTAACTATAACATTTATTTAAAATTTACAGTTCTCTGACGGTTGGCTTCAAAAGTTAGAAATCGTAACAGCATTCGGCAGATAAAGCTTCAAGGAGAAGCAGATTCTACAGATGAGAATGTTATTGCTGAAGCTCTACCATTGTTACGAAATAAGTGTGCTGAATATCCTCCAGAACGAATCTATAATATGAATGAGACGGTCTTTTTTATCGGTGTGTCTTTAAAATTTTGTTTAATATTCTCAGCTTGCACTAGTGTTAATGTAATAATTTTGCAGGTTAGAACCAGATTGAACATTGGCAACATGGCGTCTTTGCTTGCTGGACGCAAAAAATAAAGAGCGTCATTCTATTGCTCTGTGCACAAATGCTGATGGATCGCATAAGCTACATCCTTTAGTAATTGGTAAATTTGCAAAACCACGATGTTTTAAAAACATTAATATTAGCAATTTACCAATAACTTACCGAAACAACTCTAAAGCCTGGATGTTATCAACTATAATGGCTACAGGAATTCGACCGTCAAGTTGGCAAAAGACATGGGGGACAACGTGTTTTATTACTGATTGATGACTGTAAAAGCCATAAAATAGAAAATCTAATTCTTTCAAATGTTGATGTATATTTTTTATCCCCTAATACAACATCAAAGCTCCAACCGTCGGAAACTTGGATAATCATTTTTAAAAAACGTTATAGACGTTATTATATTTAGTAATTACAAATCTTATTTAATTTTTTTTTTTTTTGTACTTTTTATATTTAATACATTTTTTTTCGTAAACAATCTTAAAAATGTTATGCTAACATTTTTTAAATTTTTTTTGTAAGAAATCTGATACTGAGATCCTTAATAGACTTTATTTTAAAATTTGAAAAGACTTTTTTTTCTTTATTACTCCAATTTGGATAGGTGTGTAAAGTTTCATTGAGATATTTTTTTGTTTTTTTTTTTAGCTATTTATTAACGAAACTGCACTAATATTTTGATTTTCTTTTTTTTTTAGACGGTTATACTTTGGATATTTAGAAACGTGCAGGATTTTGATAGGGAAGCTAACGAAAACCTTTTTTTTAACTGATTTTAATGAAACATTTTCTAATGTTTCATTTCTTCTTTTTTTAGATGGTTCAGGACATGAATTTTCAGTCAAACTCATGACAATTCTTTTTAGATGGATCAGAATGTGGATTTGGTGAGTTTTTGATGGTCTTTTCTAATCTTTTATTTTACAAAACTTTGCTTATTTGTCTTTTATTTTAGGTGATTGGTTAGAGCACAGTTCCGCCATTGAAAAAAAAAATTGCAGATCACAGCTAAAAATTAAGTCTTGTCACGAATTTTTATTGAAATTAAAAGTGCTATAATTTACTAAAAGAAATATTTCAATATATTTTTAACATATTTTATTTTATTATTGTTACTATATGTACAACATATTTTCGATATGTGTCAGCAATATAAAATTAAATTTTTAAATTATATTTCCATTATATTTTCGATATATGGTAGCTATATAAAATTAGAATATTTTCGGCATATTGTAAACATACAGTTATAAGAGAGATAACAGAAATGCAAATATCATATGTCTGATATATGTTAAAAATATCATTAACATATTTTTTATATTGATAGGATTCTGTAAAGATATCATATAGCTCTGACTTTTTATGTTAAAGGAAAATAAACAACAGTTTAATTCATTTATTATGACATATGGAAACAGCTAGATTTTTCTTTGGTGACTCAATAATTATAATATTGGTGGTATATACAAGATATGTAATAATAAATATATAGTAACCATAACATTATTGGCCGCTAATAGCGGCCATATGAGACTGTGACCAAATATTTTCAAATGATGCGCCAAAAATCCTCAAAATAGAGAAAAGAACTGAGACGGTTATTTATTATATATTATAAGCATGTTTATACGTCATATTGCTCGGTTGTAAACTTATACAATTGCCTTACAAACTGGCTGATAGTTTATTATAATTTTGTTGTAAATATTCTTTTAAATTATTATTCAATTAAAATAATACAATCATAGATATTGCAAATTTGAAAGAGTTTGAGTCTGAGTCATAGTTTTATATTAGAGTCATAGTTTCAGATTATGCGTTGTTGTGCTTAATTTTCATAATTTTTGAGTCACATAAGATTTACTATCAGTTATTGTGATGCAAAATATCACAATTATAAAAACATAACAAATAAAATTGACAGATGACAGTTCAATTCATTTTATTATGACTAATATGGAAGCAGCTTGATTCTTCTTTGGTGACTCAATAATCACAATATTGATGATATATACAAGATATGTAATAATAAATATATAGCAATCATTATTATAGATACATGTACTTTATGAGTCATTGTAAATTTGAATATTTTTTATATTATTGAACTCAATATTCATAAAAAGAGGATGAAACTGAGTCATAGTTTCAAATTAAAGTCATAGTTTCAGATTATGCATCATTGTGCTTAATTTTCATAATTTTTGCGTCATATATTTTTCATAAAGTATATAAGTTCTCTATTTTTGGGTTTTTTTTCAAAAATTTATTAAACTTTTTTATCAAAGAAAAAAAAAAAACTGATAAACAACTGTTGATTCAAGTATAAGACAAAATACGATATTGAGAACTTTGGTAAGTTTCAGGTGTTTTTATAGCTGATCTTACTTAGTGTGCCTTTCCATGTTTGGTCTTAGATCTGTGTAAATACCCCATCCCCTGCGAATCGAGATTCTGAGGACAGGGGTAGCATAGCGCCCAGAGATCACTACTAGTAGGAGGGGGGGTTCCTTAACCTTGTTCGAATGATAAGTACGACCACTATAATTTCTGGCCAGGATTATAGGATCGGCAGAGTACATCATTTGATATGGAAATATCTACTAACACTTTTTTATTATTCTATTTTTAGATAACCAGCTATAAAAAAGAAGAGTTAGGACCTTAAACTTATATAATTTTTAAACCTGTAATTTATAGTAACTGATATACATAAAACACTTAATTAGGGTTAGGGTTAGGGTTAATAGAATTTATATTATATTTTAATTTAAATTATAAATCATTTATATTACATTTATAATTTTAAACCTGTATAAAAAATATAATAATTGTTATTCGTTAATATTTTTTAAATTATAACTGATACACACACAAAACGCTTATAATTTTTAAATTTTATGTAAGATTAAAACCATTTAATAAAATATTTCGTAAAACACTAATAATTTATAAATTTAAATTATATGAAAAGATTATATATATCACCTAATAAAATTTATATTTTATTTTATATTTTTTAAACGAATTTACTTAATTTAGATTATATGTAAAGATTATAATTAATAATTTTTCAAATATTTATGTTTGTTATTAATATGTTGAAAAAAAAATGAAAATAATGAAAATGAAAATAAAATATAAATGAGCGAAATATATTTTAATATTAAATAAATAAATAAATCCATCAAAATTAAAGAAAATTAGCTGAATAAAATTATTTATCAATTATTAACGTAATGTTTTTATTTTGGTTTATGTTTATTCCAATCAGATTTTAAGAAAATAGGGGCGGGTACGTTAAACAAACAATCATCACTTCTATATTTGCATAAAATTACGCATATTTAGTTTAGCAATTTATTACTACAAGAATTAAATTCACACAAGTCTTAAAAAACAACTATTCATATATTCCTCTTGCTAGTAATCACTATACCCAATGTTGTCCAATATATATAATAAATAAAATTTGCGTGTAAAATTAAATTACCATATATACAAAATTGCGCCACATCACTAGTACTCTTAAACTATTCCCAAAAAAACACCAGAATCGCTTAAAATAGTTAAGATAGGGATCATTGGAGCTTGAAACCGGTATTCCGTATTCGACCTTCGGATTTAAATCCGGTTTCTCCAATTCAAATTTAAAAACGAAGTTGATATAATAAATCTGGATGCAACGAAACTGAATATATTATGAATCCAGATATAAAAAATAAATCCGGATCGAAACTTTTGAAATTTTCATTTTATGCGATAAGTCATGAATGTTGCCATCCAAAGTTTTTAGACTGTGTGAAAATTAATCAGGAAAAAAAAATGCGCGATTTGTAAAACTTAAGAAATTACATTATTTTTCGTGGTTGAATTGGAAATTTTTTTTGCTTTAGAGATATATTAATTATTATTCAATACCAAATATATTTCGGGATAAATGATAAAGCTACAACTTAACAGATTGCAAAAACCTTTTATTAATAATCCTAAATAGTTATATTTTTTCGATAAATTTTTTAAAAAAAAACGTTATAAGAAAAAACATCTTTTTTTGTAGTGAATGGAAAGAAATATTATTTGCATATATTATACTTCGGTATTTATCAGTAATTTTTCCGTAAATTGAATAAACATTTCGCATAATGCAACACATAATTAATAACTCTCGATATTCTTCGTTCTCTCGTTTTTCTTTCCTTTTTTTATATCGGTATATTTTATTAGCCAGAGAAATGGTAATGGTACAAAATTAGATTAAAATGTCAGCAATCAAATATGCATATCGTCATATCATTTTTTTGCAACTTACGTCGAGGTTCCATAATAAGTTCGTATACGTTTCCATTCCTCACATCCCATGCTATTCGACCTTTCCCTGTCGTTGAGCGTTTTGAAATTTCTTAATGGAATCTCCGAGTGGCCGCATCATTTGACATTCATCATCCCATAAAAAAAACGTGACGATACAGTCTAAAATTGTTGTCAATATTGATTTGATTTGGATGGCAAGGATTATGAGGACATGAATTTTTCAGTATATTGAATCGTAAATTATTTCATTAGCCGTATAATTCGTTTAGTTTTACATCATGGCATATCATATTTTTTTTTTTTTTTTTTTGTTTTTTTGAATTTCTATTAGTGTTTTGTACATAAGTGTTTGTTTGTATTATTTTGATTTCTTGAGGACAAGAGAGTCTATATTTCTAAGAATAAAAAAGTAAATTTAATAAACATGACAATTCACAAGTAACCTATACAACCATATCATTTAAATAACCTGATTTCTTCTGTAATATTTTGAACAGTACAGCTTGCCATATTATTATTGAAAAATTAGAAAGTGAACTAGGAAAACATCTGCAATCTATCAAGTCTTCATCAACATTCCTTAATGACAACAATTGTTAGAGCTTTCCAATTTGACCTTCTATACTCGCCTCCTTACTTATTTGTGATTTCTTTAGCAATATCAAGAGCTAATTTACTCATTGTATTTGACCAAAATTTAAAAAGGCGGATGATCATATAAATATATTTATACTCAGAAATTTGATCTCTAGTACATACAAATATAAAATATTTAACCATCCATCCAAAAGAAACCATCTCCAACGCCAATATACTGGTATCCAATCAGGATCTTCTCGACGAAGGTGAATAGTAAAATAAATTTTAATTTTTTCTTAATTGTCCGAAGCGAAGCGAAGGACTATACATATAAGATCACGTGGAGAAGTCCGGTTGTCCGCGCACGTTACGTCATTGAAATTTATACTATGTTTATGTAAACAGATAAAAATAGAATTTGTGATACATTCGCTTCGGACTTATAACGATTTCCGTTTCATAGTTAATATCTATTAATTGCAAGATCTGATATGTAATATTAAAGCTTACAAATAAACTCTCAAAAATATGTTTGTTAACTGTTAATGTTTTTAAATAACTTATTTAAATGAATAAAATATATAAGTTTAACATATTAATATCTTGGAGAAACGCACATTTACTACTGTAGTACAAACTATTTTTATTTAATATTCTGTATATAATTTGAATAAATTTTATGATTTTTTTTAATAAAATTTATGGCCTTTTAAACTTTGTTAAATAAAATTTGTTCTTATTTATTGGTAAAAATTAATAAAATAATGGCTATTAATGAAAATTAATGGCTATTTTATTGGCTTTGTTAATGTCATTATTAACAAATTTATGGTTTTGTTAATAAAAATTCTAAATAATATAATTGAGTGATTTTCGTGGCTCTTTTAACATAAAAATTTTTAATATACAATACATGTTATTAATATCAAAACCTCCTATAAATTATAATTCTGGCCATATACAGTACCATAATTTTTGGCCAAAAATATAAAATCACATTTTTCAGTTAATGTCATAATTTCATTATTAAGAAATTTTGTAATTCCGACCAGAATTATATTCGGCAGAGTCCATTAATTTCGGCCAGAAGTTAATTTCGGCTGAATTTGAGGCTCCCCAATTCGAATATTTTTCATCCTGTTTATAATCCGGATTATCCGGATATCCGAAAAAAAAAATGGATCAACCGGATCAATCCGGATACGGGTCGAAGCACTAACTGGTATTTGCCGATCATAAGTACACAGGCTGTTTTTTGCATAAATAATAAGACGGTTAATAAAAAAAAATATATATATATTTGCCCTGTTGTTTAGGAAGAATTTCTATAGTTGATTAATAATGAGTCAAATTAATGAAAAAGGTAAAAACATATAATTTGAACATAAATATTCAATGAAAATTGGGAGTATTCTAAAATTAAATTAAATTTTCAGATACTGAGGCTGAAGGTAGATGCAACTTGTATTCGAATGTAATATTTTACGTATAATTTTATGCTAGCCGTATTAAAATTAATTAACTATCTTAGATCGTAAGTTATGTTATAATTTGAATAATAATAGATAGATTATTTATTTCTATTTATATTTTATAATTTATCAATATTGTAGTTGGTGAGTTCAGTTATTAGCAATTAATTTTTTTGCTATATTCTACATTATACTTAAATGACTAAATTCTTTATTAAGATAATAATGCCTTAATGTCCTATAATGTTACAAAAAGTAAGTATTTAATTTTGTTTATATTATTAAATACTCATTTAAAAATTTTTACACATTGTATAGTAATTTAAACTAACTAGGGAAACGGAAACCGTTGAGAGTCCGGAGCGAAATATTTATTTTATTGTGTTACATTTAGCGTATTGCAATTTTATTTTACTAACGTAGCACAAAATTTTAAGTGACGTAACGTGTGCGGACAAATGGATATCGCCACGTGACCTTAATTAATCATCACCTTTCATAAACATATATAGTCCTTCGCTTCGCTCCGGACAATAATATTATTTATATAAATATTAGATTGTAAGTTATTGTATATACTATATATCTGATATGCTGCTATTCAGCTATTATATTATGTGTCTAATTGATTATTCTGCTTTAAAATCGTTATTAATTATGTTGCAGGGTGTAAGTTATTCATTTAACTCTATTACATCTATATAATATTTACATATAATTTAAGCTACTAATTTCTTTATTTATAAAACTATATAAATATTTCAGATTGTAAGCTATAATTATTTATTTAATTTTATTTTATTTACGTATATCTTAAACTAACTAATTTCTTTAAATTATATGTAAATATTTTATTAGAAATTAAATAACTTACGCCCTATATAATTTAATAAACAATTTTTTAAATAAACTGGCTAACTGAATTTTTTTATTTGAAAAATTGTTTATTTAATAATATAGGGAGTAAGTTATTTAATTTTATTATATTTTTATATCAGATGTTTACACATAATTTAAACTAACTAATTTCTTTATTTAAAAAATTATTTAAATATTTCAGATTGTAAGTTATAATTCTTTATCTAATTCTATTATATTTACATATAAATTAAACTAACTAATTCCTTTATTTAAAAAATTATTTAAATATGCTAGATGGTAGGTTATAATTATTTATTTAATTCCATTATACTTATATATATTTGCTTATAAATTAAACTAAATAATTTCTTTGTTTAAAAAATTATTTAAATATGTTAGATGGTAGGTTATAATTATTTATTTAATTCTATTATATTTATATAATATTTACATATAATTTAAGCTAACTAATTCTTGATTTTAAAAATTAATTAATATTTTAGTTGGTAAGTTATAATTATTTATTTAATTTTATTATATTTATATAATATTTACATATAATTTAAATTGGTTATTTAATGATATAGAACGTGTGTTATTTAATTCTATTATATTTACGTAATATTACATATAATTTAGACTAACTAATTTCTTTGTTTAAAAAAAAAAATTAATAATAATAGAGAGTAAGTCCATTTGTTTAATTCTATTATATTTGATATAATAATTACCTATAATTTAAACTAAATAATTTATTTATAAAAAAATTCATTATTTAGCTATTTCAGTTAGTAAGTTATACATTATTTATTTACTCTAATTACACTCTATATTATTAAATAAATAATTTTTTTAAATTAAGAAATTATTTAGTTAAATTATATGTAAATATAAGTTATCTGATTCTATCATATTTATACAATATTAACCCAACTAATTCTTTATTTTCAAAATTATTTATTTAATAATATAGCGCGTAAGTTTTTTAATCCCATTATGCTTATATAATATTACATATAATTTAAACTAATTAATTTCTTTATTTAAAATTATTTAATAATATAGAGAGTAAGTTATTTGTTTAATTCTATTATATTTTATAATATTCGCATATAATTTAAACTAACTAATTCTTTATTTTAAAAACTAGTTATTAATAATATAGTGCGTAAGTTGTTTTAATTCTAATATTTATATATTATTCGCATAAATATAGAATAACTAATTTCTTTATTTATAAAATTATTAATAATATAGAGAGTAAGTTATTTATTTAATTCTATTGTATTCATATAATATTCACATATAATCCAAACTAACTAATTCTTTATTTTAAAAATTATTTATTTAATAATAGGGCGTAAGTTATTTAATTTTATTATATTCATATAATATTTGCACTTAAGTTAAACTAAGTTCTTTATTTAAAATTATTTATTTAATAACACAGAGCGTAAGTTATTTGATTCTATTAACGTATAATATTTACTCAATTGACTAATTTCTTTATTTTAAAAATTATTTAAAATATTTCAGTTGGTAGGTTATAATTATTTATTTAATTCTATTATACAGTATTTATATGAAATTTGCTTATAATTTAAACTAATTAATTCCTTATTTAAAAAATTATTTAAATATTCAGGTCGTAAGTTATAACATTTATTTATTTAATTATATTATATTTACATAATATTTACATACTAACTAATTCTTTATTTAAAATATTTCAGTTAGTAAGTTATAATTATTTATTTAATTATATAATAATTATATAATATTTACTTATAATTTAATCTAACTAATTGCTTTATTTTAAAAAAAATTATTTAAATATTCGAAGATTGTAAGTTACAATTATTTATTCAATTCTATTATTATGTTTATATAATATTTACATTTAATTTAAACTATCTAATTTCAAATTATTTAATAATATAGGGCGTAAGTTATTTAATTCTTTATATTTATATAACATTTAAATATAATTTAAACCAACTAATTTCTTTATTTAAAAAATTATTTATTTAATAACACAGAGTGTAAGTTATTTAATTCTATTGACGTATAATATTTATTTAAATAGCTAATTTCTTTATTTTAAAAATTATTTATTTGATAATATAGTTCGTAAGTTATTTAGTTCTATTATATCTATATAATATTTACCTATAATTTAAACTAACTAATTTCTTTATTTAAATAATCTAGCTTGTAAGTAGTACATATTATATTATAAAAATTATTATTTGATAGTCATAATAGATCTATGTTTAATATAATATTCTATTAAATTTTTTAGTCGGTAAGTTATAAAATTATTATATATATTTTTAACAACCAGATAAGCTTTTAGTGCGATTTTCCTTTATAATAGGAAAAAATGTTGGTCAATCATTTTTATTTTGGCCAGATTTTCACTAAAATTTTCTATTCTACTTTCGATGATGACCCACATGCACAGTTGCCGTAGATACAAAAAAAATTGCCTTTTTCGTAAAAAAAGCTTCAGTTAATTTTATATATACATAGTCTTAAGCTTAAGCTTAGCTTAAGCTTTGCTTTGCTTATGCCTAAGCTTAAGCTTAAGCTTGAGCACATCATTAGACTAACTTTTTGCAAAACCTCTTCCTGTGCCAGCAAAAATAGTTGTTAGCTTTATAATCATAAATTATTTGCACTTTTTAACTTTTTTGCCGATCAACAATAAATTGTTACAAATCATTAAAAATTTAGTATCTTTAAAATTTAATTTTTTTTTTTAATTAATTGCAAAAAAAAAAAAAATACAATAAATATTGATGATAAATATGAAGAAATTTTTAAAGATTTAGGAAAAAACAGATAAAACCATTTTTTTTATTAAACGATTTAGAAAAAAAAATATTTTTTCTTTCATTTTTTAATTTTAAAGCCTGGATTAGTCTGGGTTGAATAGTAATATGGGACCAGACCAAAAAAATTTGCTTCAATTTTATCTGGACATCCGGTTCAATTCCTAAAAAACGTTAAATTTAATTTAACTATTATATTATCAAAACAAATTAAGAAAATGTTAACCGAACGATTTCTTAACTTTTTTTTCTTTAAAATAAGTTAAAAAAAACGTAGTATCGAGTTAAAAATGTTAACTACGCTTTTTTAACATTTTTTAAAATACGAAGTTTTTAAATGTTAACCGAACATTTTTTTAACTTTTTTTTTTTAAAATGAGTCAAAAAAGTTTACATTTTTTTAAAGAATAAGTTAAAAAAATGTCAATTACGTTTTTTCAAAAAACGAGTTAAAAGATAACTACATTTTTTTAAAGAACGAGTTAAAAAAAAAATGCTAACTACTTTTTTTTCCTTTTTTTTAAAAAAAAAGAGTTGAAAAAACGTTTCTTTTTTTAAAAAAAGAGTTGAAAAAACGTTTCTTTTTTTAAAAAAATGAAGTTAAAAAAAAAACTTTTCTTTAAACCGAAATGGAAAATGGTAACTAAAATGAATTAAAAAACATTAACTGACGTTTTTCTAACTTTTTTTAAAAAGTAAAAGTTAAAACGAGTTAAAATATTAACTAAATGTTTTTTAACGTTTTTTTTATTAATAAAAATGCTAAATAAGCATTTTCTGATAGGTTTTTTTGCCAAAATGAATTAAAAACATTGATAAATAAAGGCTTTGACTCTTTTTACTAAACGAACTAGAGTAATTTGAGTACAAGTTAGAGTTTCAGTAATTACTGATCAGTTTTAACGGTTCCAGTTTACGATCGAACTGAAACATTCATCACTGTAGTTTCTGTCAATTTTATGATTTTCTGAACCGATTTTACTGAATTGCTTTGTGATAATAAAAAACTGTTTTTTTGTCATTTAATAAATTTAATGCTCCGAATGGGTTGGGTCGGTTCAGGTTACCTTGTCAACCCAAACTGAAGAATTTTTTCAGGTTGGTTCAATTCGGTAACCTGCTCTGATCGTTGGCCCAAAAGTATTCAGGTTACTTCTAATGATTAGATTAATAAAAAATAACATTGCTCAAACGTTTCTCACAAAAAAATGTTGTGAAACATATTTTTTTAAATTAAACTATGCATTAAAAACGTTTTCGTAACGTTTTTTACCGAGTTATTAAAAAAAAATGTTTTTTAATTTAATTAAATATCAAAAATGCGTTTCTTAATAAATTATCAAAAAAAAAAAGTTACAAAATGTTTCATCAATTAAATTATGTATTAAAAAACGTTTTTGCAACGTTAAACATTGCGAAACGTTTTTTTTTAATTACGGAAATTTAGTACATTGGTTACTTAAAAATCCGTGGTAAATATACATCAAAAAACGTTTTTGCAACATTTATCAGTAAAATATCAAAAAAAAGGTGCAAAACGTAGAGTTCCGAATGGGCAAATGGGGTCGGTTAATTGACTTAACCTGACCCATGATATTCAAGTCAGGTCATCAAATTCATGACCCGTTTTATATCAAAAAAAATTGTTAAGATTCAACAATTTTATATATGAAAAATTTAAATAATAAAAAAAACAATCGTTTTCAGTTTAAATAATAATGAAAAAAAAAATGATTTTCTTAATCATTTTAATAACAAAAGAAAAAAACGATTTTTTTAATCGTTTTAAGAACAAAAGAAAAAAACGATTTTCTTAATCGTTTTTAATAACAAAAGAAAAAAACGATTTGTTAATTGTTTTTTAATAATAAAAATGATTTATTAATCGTTTTTTAATAATAAAAACGATTTTCTTAATCGCTTTTAATAACAAAAAAAATGATTTTCTTAATCGTTTTAAGAACAAAAGAAAAAAATGATTTTTTTAATAGTTTTTAATAACAAAAAAAAACGATTTTGTTAATAGTTTTTAATAACAAAAAAAAACGATTTTCTTAATCGTTTTTAATAACAAAAAAAAACAATTTTCTTAATCGTTTTTAATAATAAAAAAAAAATGATTTTCTTAATCGTTTTTAATAACAAAAAAAAATGATTTTCTTAATCGTTTTTAATAACTAAAAAAAAATGATTTTCTTAATCGTTTTTAATAACAAAAAAAAAACGATTTTCTTAATCATTTTTAATAATAAAAAAATGATTTATTATTCGTTTTTAATAACAAAAATGATTTATTATTCGTTTTCATTCATTTTTAATAACAAAAAAAAGCGATTTTTTAATAACAAAAGAAAAAACGATTTTCTTAATCGTTTTTAATAATAAAAAAAGGATTTTATTATTCGTTTTTATTAACAAAAATGATTTATTATTCGTTTTTATTAACAAAAATGAATTATTATTCATTTTTATTCGTTTTTAATAACAAAAAAAAGCGATTTTTTAATAATAAAAGAAAAAACGATTTTCTTAATCATTTTTAATAATAAAAAAAAGGATTTTATTATTCGTTTTTATTAACAAAAATGATTTATTATTCATTTTTAATAACAAAAAAAAATGATTTATTAATCGTTTTTAATAACAAAAAAAAATCGTTTTTAATAATCGTTTTTAGTAATAAAGAACTGATTTAGCCAAACTTTAAATATAAAAATGCCGGGACTAATAGTTTTGGCATTTTTTTTCAGCATTTTTTGTCAGGTCAACGGGTCAGATCAGGTACCCGATTAACACTGACCCGACCCGAGAATTTTGGGTCAACTAGTCAGGTCAGATTTGGAGCTCTAGCGAAACGTTTTTTTGAAATTAAATTATATATATCTGATATCAAAAAATGCGCAACGTTTTTTAATATTAAAAAAAACCATTTTTGCAACGTTTATGCTTTTTATCGCGCTGTTAAAAAACACGCAACGTTTTTTTTATTAAATCCCATATCAAAAAACGTTTTCGCAACGCTTTTTATCAAATTATCAAAAAAGCACTGCGAAGCGTTTTTTTTTGTCAAATTGTATATGTTAAACTTCTTTATTAAATTATATGTTAAAAAACGTTTTGCAACGTTTTTTGACAAATTATAAACGTTGCTAAACGTCTTTATTAAATTATAATTCAAGTCGAGTCAACACGGGTCAGTTCACGAGTTTGATTCAAGGATCTTATAGCCATGTGACATTCGAGTCGATTCTGAGTTTATATTAATACTCGACTCGGTGAGCCTGGGTGTCAATTCATCTACTTTACGACAACTATGCAAAAACGTGGACAACGTTTGAGTGGACCTTGACCATTTAAGATTAACAATCCCATCTTCCTGACTTTTTGAGTCATGGGAGAGCTGAAGGAATGAGATGATGATAATGAAAATCTTATTATATAATTGTTTATTTTTTGGATCAAAGTAAAAAAAATTATATTTGAAATATGTGGTTAAATAATACAGATAGATTGTCTATTACTATGACATATCAGGACAGACAAAATCATGTTTATTTTTACACAATAAATGTTTAATAAACACTAATTTTACATACTGCATATTTTACACTTTAAATGTTTATAGATAAATTCAAAATTTTTTTGATTAATTTGGTTATTTTTTGGAGCACAAATGTGAAATTAAAATATACATATATATAATATATGGAAATCTAAACTAGTCAAAAATAAATAGGGATTAAATATTTGCATATAAAGTCATATCTTAAAGCATTTAAATAATTGATCTAAGTAAACATGATTTATCTGTTCAGGTATTACATGCTAAGCATTTATTTAGACAATAATATTATTCAGGTTTACCACCATGCCACACATGTTGTAAGTGATGATAAAAATTAGGAATGAAAATTTGCCAAGTACTCAGACCAAGGTTTAACAATAAAAATACCACAATTGATTAACTGTCAATATATTTAAACTAAGCTCACTAACTGTACTAAAAGAGCCCTAGTTATTTTTATAAAATTTAATTATTTATTTATATTATATCAAAATTTTGATAATTCTATTTAAAATTTAGAGTAAGTATAATAATAAAATAACATTAATCTTTTAGCTTTAATATTATTATAATGAGGTTTAATATAATGTTTATTCAAACTTTAAAGATTTGGAACTAGTGGAAATGAAATTATGGATCAATTTATCTCTAAAAATAGTTTAAAATGGATTCCTTATGATAAGTTTGAAAATATTGAATATCTTGACAAAGGAGGATTTAGCACTATATATAAAGCTACATATAATAATAAAGAAATAGTTCTAAAATGTTTTAGTTATCTTAATAATTCAGATGAGAGCTTAAGAGAATTCTTAAATGAAGTATAGTAAATTATTGTTTCTTTTTTTTGGTTTTAATTTATTTATACTAATTTATTTTATTAATTATTTATATAGTGGAAAATTATTTATTCTCCATGGGCAGTTATTAATATATTTGGATTTACAAAAAATCCAAATACTTTGGATTATATGTTAATAATGGAGTATGCAAATGAAGGTAATTTAAGAAAATGTTTGACAGAAGTAACTCTTACTTGGAAACAAAAGTTATTTATGTTATACAAAATTCTTGCGAGTCTTAATACGATACATGGAAAAAACCTTATTCATTATGATTTTCATGATGGTAATATTTTATGTATTAAATATCAAATTTTAAGTATTAAATATCAAAATATACGTGATATATATGGATCTTATATTAGTGATTA
The DNA here is from genome assembly GCA_015698045.1 of Rhizophagus clarus. Lineage (NCBI taxonomy): Eukaryota > Fungi > Glomeromycota > Glomeromycetes > Glomerales > Glomeraceae > Rhizophagus > Rhizophagus clarus. Next base: position 3,189,183 of record BLAL01000285.1, read on the forward strand.
TTTGGGATCATATCAATCTGCAACATCTTTTTTAGAAAATATTTATGGTGTTATACCATTTATTGCACCTGAAGTTTTAAGAGGCAAACCATATACTCCAGCTAGTAATATATATAGTTTGTCTATGATTATGTGGGAATTTACATCTGGAATTCCACCATTTAATAATAGAGCACATGATTTTCAACTTGCCTTAAATATTTGCAAAGGTGAACGACCTGAAATTATTGAAAATACTCCACAATGGTATATAGATTTGATGAAAGAATGTTGGGATGTAGATCCGTTAAAAAGGCCATCTGCATCAAAAATTATATATATTATTGAAAAATGGATTGGAACTTTTGATGATGATGAATTTATTAATGCACCAATTAGACATCTTACTGTATCCCATCCACAAGCATATTATTCAAGTCGCTTACTTAATTTTACTAGTAGAGAATTAAATAGAATTTTAGAAGAATATCAAGAATTTGATATTTTTAGAGAATTTTTTAAATTAGAAAATATTGCTGAAACTTATTATCAATATTCTCGGAATGTATTAAAAGAAAAACAAATGGAATTAGATGCTTCACAACATAAAAATTCTCAATTTGAGCAAGATATTCAAAATCTAAATCTTGTATTAGAAGAAAATACTTTACAAGCTCAAATTGACAATTTAACTAAACAGTTGGAACAAAGTAAATTGGAATTTCAAATTCAAATTAATCAGTTAAATCAAGAAAATAATAATCATCAAGTTCAATTAGCTCAAAAAGAAACCAATGTCCAAGAACATAAAAATCAATTAATTCAATTTCAAAATAGTAATAAGCAAGTAGAAGATGAAAATCTTAAATTAAAAGGTAAATTAAAAGAAATTAAAATAGAATTGGACCTACAACAAAGAAATTCTAAATTGCAAGAGCAGAAAATTGATCATTTGCAACAATCTATGAAATTAACAGAAGAAGAGAATGACAATTTATGTCAAAAGAATGCCAATTTGATAAACCAATTAGAAAATCTTTTTCAACAAGATAGCTTGTCGGATGATAAATTATCAAATTATCAATTAGAATATTCTTACCAAAATTATGGTATGAATTTAAATAATGATATCTCAAGTTTAAATAATAACTTGAAGAATTATGTAACAGATTTAAATCAAGATGTTATTGTCAATATTGAAGAAATCAAAAAGCTTTTATTGCTTTATAAATGTCCAGCTAAAATTTTAAGTCAAAGAGACGATCAGTTACTTATTTAAGCAGTTTTGCAACGTCATATTATTGAAACAATAATTTCTCACGCAACAAAATATTTTCAAAGTACAGGACAACATTATCATCTTGAATCAGATATTATTAATAGAACATCTTCATTATCCACATTATTGACCAATATCTCCAAATATCGTACTGGAAATGATAAAATAGCACATGAATCAGAAAATAACACTACGTATGAGCATCCTTTTATTGCTGATTGTAAGAAAAAATTAAACAATACTACAAATGAATTGCGTATTGTTAAAGATCAAGAAAAAATTGTGGTTGAAAATTTAGCAGCAACTATAATTTGTGAATTCATCAAGCTCTTTTGGTTTAGACCAAAAATTCACGAACCTGTTGTACAATATGTTTGGATTCCATCTAATGTTAAAGTAGATAAAAGATTTATGAAAAAGAATAACTTTGATGATATTGATGATGACGAAAATTTGTATGTTGATTTATGTTATTTCCCTCTAATTGGAAATGATTTGACGTCAAATAATCAAAAAGTTTATATTCCCGCGAAAGTTATTGTACGAAAAAATTAAATAGTTCTGTTGTAGTCGAATTAGTCACGTAATTATGACTGTATGTTAAATATATTGGTTTTGTTTTTGTTGGATATATTAAATATTCTTTAGTATTTATTTTACATATTTTATTTTGATATTATTTGATATGTTGTATTTGTTTATATTTATATAAATAAAAGACTATTTTCAAAGGTATTTTTTTAGAGTATAGTTTTTATTGTTTACGTTAATTTTAGTTAGCAATTAACCGTACAGTGCGTCATCTAGACAGTATGAAAGATTATTGTAACTAATAGTTGTAGTTGTATAGTATAATAAAGACTATCTCTCATTTATAAACATATAACTACTGCCCACACGTTTTTAATGTCTTTGTCCAATAGATAAATAAAGGATTGAGTTTTAACAATACTATGCATTTAGAATAATGGTTTCATTTTATTCTTCAATATTTGTTGAAAAATTAATTCCGTAATCTTGTTATTTATTTATCAAAGACTGACATGGACCAAACTTTAGCTTCGATACAATCGCAAGTCGAGGTCGCTTCCACTTCTTCGGTGACGCAGCAGCAAGGAATAGTAACCAAAATCTGATTTTCATGATGGCAATATTTTAAATCAGCAGATAAAAGTTCTTACTAGTGATTTAGGATTATATCGACCTGTAAAATTAGTTATTAAAAAAAAAAAAAAATGCTATTTATAATGTTACACAATTTATGACACCTGAAATTTTGAGAGGCGAACCTTATTATACTCAAGCCAGTAATATATATGTTTTTCTATTTGTTTATTCATATTTATTTATTTCAGATGAAGACATACAAACAATTTAACGCTTTGAGTAATACAAATGATGTTAACATTGCATCTAACCAGTAGGTGCCGTAATGCATCCTCCCTTATACGAACCAACCATATAAAAACCCTATAAAACTAAAGAATCTAGTTTATTAATATAAAAAGATTTAAATTACAACTGTATTTTGGTATTTTCGGATATTCCTTAGGCTAACAGAACTAGGCTAAAGTATTAAACTTACAACTTTAAATTTCTTAATAACACCTAATTTAATATATTTGTTAATTATTTCAATATTTTCATGATTTTTATCAAAGCTATTTACATAAGCATTACGTTTAACGATTATCAATGAAAGTGATTTTAGTGGTTTGCGATCTATCCAATTTTTAAAAAAAGATTCTAATTCTTCTGGAAGTAATTCAAAATGTACTAATCCAAATAGATGATATAATATTAATTCATAAATATTTTGTGAATATTCCACAAATGTTTCCAATGCCTCTTTTTCACTCAAAAATATTCCTCCACAGCAAATTTTGATACTTGCTAAATCTTTGCAACTATTAAAAATCATTTTTAATGTTTCCAATTCATTATATTTAATCCTAGTGGAAAGTTTTCTAAGGTTCGGACAGAACGTAGTAATAGCTGAATTTAATGAATTATTGCCATAATTTCCTCCAATATCACTTAAGTAAATTTCTTTTAAATTATTTCCATTGATTTCCAAGAAATTTATTAGAAACTCATATTTTGGACATGCTTTTTCAATTTTTAAAATTTGTAATTGTGGAAAAAGAGTATATTGTACCTTTTCAAAGTCACCAAGACATTCATTAAGTTCAAATGATAATTTAAGTTCTTGTAAATTTGAGAAATTGGTAATAAATAACAATGATAAACGATTGTATCTTCCATCAAGTTTAAATTTGATTAAGGTATTAGGAAGTTTTGACATTAATGAAGGAATTACATTTGTCAGAGTGTTAACCGCCGAAATGGGATATGGCTTCATATTAAAACATTTTAAATTTCTCTGTACAGAAATTAAATCTGCTATTTCATTCGGTATAGTTTCTCTATATTCTAAAGTAAACGATCGTATATTGTGACATATTTGAGATAATTGATAAAATAATTCGGTGGAAATATCTGAACGACAGCGTAATTTCGTGAGATTTTTTAAGCAGTCTTTTGCTCCAGGATATAATATGAAATTTATATTTAGACGTAAGAAAATATCCAAACCATTAAATGTAGTGACCTGATTCATGAGCATTTTTAATATTTCTTGTGACACTATATTTGTTTTATTACGAAGCTTTTGTCTTGAAATATTTTTTTTACTATTAAGAAGCTTCTCAATTTTGTTGTAATAAACCCGACTAATAGATAGAATTTTACAAAATGATGCATAATTGAATGTCGGAAATTTTGAGGTTAAGGCAGAAATAATAATTCCATTATCATATAAAATTTTTTTTGATTCGTTTGGAAGGCAAGCTATTAAAGTACTAAAATTTGAAGTACTATAATCACGAATATCTCTCCAAAAAATTCTTACAGAAACCTCACACCATAATCGATTAACTAATACGCATGAATACAAAGTATGTTTATCATCTTTTAAGTGTTCAAAAATTTCGTTCAAGCAGTCAACGGGAAGTTGTGTCATTATTTTTTAAAAGAGACGAAAGAGTGTAAAATTTTTGGAAAGTTTCGTATATTTATGTGTTTATTTGTGTTACAAACATAAAGGTCATATGTTGCATTTGTCATGTGACGTTTGTTTAAATTTGTATTTTGTACACCCTTTAATATAGTACTAGTAAATATTATATATAAAACAAAACGTTTTGGCTATTAATAAAGGAAAACACAAAAATCATACATATACTGTATATATTGTATAGTAAGCAAAACAAATTTACAGATTTCTTCTCAATTACCACCAAACATATTCTTGATTTTTAAATCAAAATTTAATGCTACATAAATCCTCTAATGATGTAAAAAAAAAAGATCAGCAAAAGTGGTTAAATAAAACAAAAAGAATAGGGAAATTTACAATATATGAATGAGTATTGCCATTGTTGATTATTACCGCAGACGATTTTCGCTGTTTATTTCTGGTCAAAAATTATAATTTCGGCCAGGATTAAAAATCGACTGTTAAAAAAATTTTTATTTAGATAAATTTAAATAATAATTAAGTAATTATTAAATATCAACCACTAAAAAAAAATTTTGTAAGATCCAAAAAAAAAAACGTTTTGCTTATAAATGCATTTTTCCTCAAAAACTATCTGAAAAACGGCCTTTTAACCTAAGAGAAACTTGCTTCACTCATAAATTTACATATAATAGTATTGTTTATATTATGAACAGACCAATAAATATTTCAATTTTTAACCAAAAATTTTAAAATCAAAAAAAAATTTTTTAAAAGCGGCGATGATCACCGTGCGGATATTCCCATTATTTTTTTACTAATTCCTAGATATTTTTTATTTCCCAGTTCATAATAATTAGTTAAAAACTCTAGTATATCGTTATCTGTTTGTTTATTTATATTAACATTAACATCTTTATCATATAATAAAAGTCATTTAATTTGTCCTATTTAAAATTCATGTGTGGATTATAATTCTAACACATGTCATGACAACGTAATCATGATTTGCAAAGCATGACCACATGACATTAATGTTTGTAACACCAATACAATAATAAATGATTTTCGTCTCAATATCAAAACCTTTAAAATTATTTTTTGTTTCTTTTAAAACAATGTCACAACTTCCGACTGATTGCTTAAATGAGATTTTCGAATTTTTAGAAAATGATAAATTTACTTTATATTCATGCATATTAGTTAATCGTTTTTGGTGTGAAGTTTCAGTGAGAATTTTTTGGAGAGATATTTGGAATTATAGTATTTCGAACTTTAGAACCTTAGTTGCTTGCCTACCAAATGAGTCAAAAGAAATTTTATATAAAAATGGAATTATTATTTCAACCCCAACTTTAAAAACTCCCATTTTCAATTATGCATCATTTTGTAAAAACTTATCAGTTAACCGAGTTCATTACAAAATTGAGAAGCTTCTTAACAATCAACAAAATATTCATAATAAAACACACATAGTGACGCAAGAAATATTTAAAATGTTCATGAGAGAAATTTCTTCCTTAAGGAGGTTAACTTTTTTATCATACCTAGATATAACTTTTAATTTGTATCCTGGAGAAAAAGATTACTTAAAAAATCTTTCAGAATTACATTGTAATTCAAATATTCCTAGCGAATTTTTTTATCAACTATCCCAAATATGTCACAATATACAATCATTTACTTTAGAATTTGAAGAAACAATATCAAATGGAATAGCAGATTTAATTTCTGTTCAAAGAAATTTAAAATACTTTGATGTGATATTATGTAATGGTGTGATTTTTAATGGTATGATAAATAAAATCTCTTCATTAATGTCAAAAGTTCCTAATACTTTAATCAAATTAAATCTTGATGTGGGAAATAATTTTACTTCATTTTCATTTATTGCTAATTTTTCAAATTTACAAGAACTTAAATTAACAATAGAATATCAAGAATGTATTATTGATTTTGAAAAATTACAATATGTTATTTTTCCAAAATTACAAGTTTTAATTATTAGAGAAGAATATCCAAGAGTTGAGTTATTAATGAAATTCTTAGAAACTAATGGGAAAAATTTAAAAGAAATTTGTATAGGTGAAGGTGCGATTTGTAGTAATAATTCATTAAATTTAACCATAGCTAAGTTCTGTCCAAATCTTAAAAAACTTTCTGTTGGAATTAAAGAAAAAGAATTGGAAATGTTAAAAATAATTTTTAATAGTTGCAAAAATTTAGAAAATATTAAAATTTGGTGCGGGAAGAATTATTTGAGTGAAAAGGAGGCATTGGAAATGGTTGCAAAATATTCACAAAATGTTTATGAATTAATATTATATCATCAATATGATGTACAATTTGAACTTCTTCCAGAAGAATTAGAGTCTTTTTTTATAAGTTGGATAAATCGTAAACCACAAAAATCACTTTCATTGGTTACTGTTAAATATGATGCAAATAGCCTGGATACAAATCAAGAAAATATTGAAATAATTAACAAATATATTAAATTAGGCGTTGTTAAAAAATTTATAGTTACAGGTTTTGAAAACGAAGAATATAATTAAAAACATCGAATCGCATTTTTTAAATATCAATATCTAGATAGATTGAATTATGTATTTATATTTTGACTTGAATAAACTAAAGGATCTCTTTTATACACTTTGATAATGCGTGTCCCTATTATTATTTGTTAATTTTGTCTGATTTAACCATTAAACTTTTTCTTTACATTTTCGCAATGGATCTTACTACAATACATACTAATCTTTTAAAAGAAAACTCTATATTGAAACATGTTTTCTGTAGGTGTAATAGTTATTTAACTGAAGAAATAATAATTAAATGGCAAATATGTCCTGTTATTGGAAATCCTTCGTTATCTGAATTTTTCTGCCGGATCAGAAATTTTATTAATAAAAATATCGAAATTTTTTACAAAATCAAAAAAATAAGATGTTCATTGAAAGTTAAATTTGTTTGATGTTAAATTTTGCAAAATCTTGAAAGTTTTGTCTATTTGAATTGCAAATTCCAAAATTCCATAACAAATTTTACAAAAGAGAAAGATGCGTTTAGAATAGTTTGTCCAACTTTCTTTAGACTACAGGAAAATTAATTACTATATGGGATATGCTGTGGACACATGTAGCGTTGAGAAAAATAAAGGGCAGAGAAATACAGTACATCTGATGCTCCATGGATAGAAAATTCCCAATTTAATTGGCACTACCAATAGTTTAAAATTTCGTGGTTAGGTCAATAGATGATTCAAGATCTATGATAGTATTCATTTTCTTTCTCATCCTCATACCAAAATAAATAAAATTAATCAAAAAAAAAATTGAATTTATGAAGAATAATTGATTGCTAATTCTTCAAGAATTTGTCACAATATTTTCCAAATACCCTGTGACGAAATAAGTCCACGTGTTTCTCCATGGTTTTACGTGGACCGAATTAAGGCCACAACCACCCAACGTTAACTCCCCTTCTTCTTTTTTGGATCACTTACTTGATCCAATACAAGCAAATAATGAATCATTATAAAATTTTTGATGATATTTACTGTATAGATGCAACCGAATCATGCTGTCCATCAGTACTGCGCACAAGAATAAATTGGATGAAATAAAAAGGCTGTTGAAGAATTATTATTAATAGGCAAAACTTTTAAATATAATTTTTAAACAACAAAAGGATGTGATTATTATAAAATAATTAGTTAATGAGGCTGAGACTATGATGGAATGATAGACCAATTAAGATCTCCTTTCAAACTAACTCTCTCCTAATCATAGGAGAAAGAAAGAAAAGCCACAAAAATAGAAATAAATAAATAAATAAAATAAACATGTTTTTTTTTTAAAAAAATTTATTTATAAAAAGTTCTTTTGATTTTTAAAGAAAATTTTTTAAAAGTTGGTTTAGGATCTTATTGAATTATTTGATAGAATTTAACTTAAATTTCTTGTAATAATAAATAATCTAATCTATGGTCATGATCAACTTCCTTAAGACAAGTTGTATCATATCGAGGGTATCTGGTATGTTCGTCCGTCAAAATTAAACCTTTAAAGATGCACTAGATTATTTATTTGAGAAATTTTTTTCGTTCGTTTAAAGTCATTATTCAGATTATGCTACATCACGGATGGCTGCAGGTGTTGCAGATGATTTTTGTGAAATTTTTCCTTTTAAGTATAATGCATAACATAGATATCATAATTATGCACATGACCTTAATGTTTGTAACACAACTGATACAATAAATATGATTTTCGTCTCATTTCAAAATTTCAAATTATTTTAAAAACATGTCACAGCTCCCCTTTGATTGCTTGAATGATATTATTGAATACTTAGAAGATGACAAATTTACTTTACATTCGTGTATATTAGTTAATCGTATTTGGTGTGAAGTTTCAGTGAGAATTTTTTGGAGAGACATTTATAATTATAGTACTTCAAATTTTAATACTTTAATTGCTTGCCTTCCAGATGAGTCTAAAAAATTTTTATACAATGATAGAATTATTATATCTATCCCAACATCAAAATTTCCGACCTTTAATTATGCATCATTTTGTAAAGTTCTATCAATTACTCAAGTTTATTTCAAAATTGAACAGCTTCTTAAAAATCAACAAACTATTTCATCGCAAAATCTTAAAAATCATTCAAATATTGTGGTTCAAGAAATATTCAAAATGTTTATGGATCAAGTTTCCTCTTTAAAAAGTTTTGTATTTTTCTCTTATCCACCAAATGTAACTTTTTCTTTATATTCTGGAGCAAAAGATTGCTTAAAAAATCTCTCAGAATTATGCTGTAGCTCAGGTATTTCAACTGAATTATTTTATCAATTATCTCAAATATGTTACAATATACAATCGTTAACATTGGAATTTGAAGAAGTTATATCTAATGGAATAGCGGATTTAATTTCTGTCCAGAGAAATTTAAAATACTTTGATATGACATTAATGGATTATTTGTCAGTTAACAATCTGGAAATTTTAATTCCTTCATTGATTTCAAAAATTCCTAATACTTTAATCAAATTAAATCTTGATGGAGGAAATAATTATTTTTCATTATCATTTATTACAAATTTCTCAGATTTGCAAGAACTTAACTTATTATTTTATTATGATGAATGTTTTGTTGAATTTGAAAAGTTGCAACATGTTATTTTTCCACAATTACAAGTTTTAATTATTAAAGAAGAATATCCAAGAGTTGAGTTATTAATGAAATTCTTAGAAACTAATGGGAAAAATTTAAAAGAAATTTGTATAGGTGAAAGTGCGATTTGTAGTAATAATTCATTAAATTTAACCATAGCTAAGTTCTGTCCAAATCTTAAAAAACTTTCTGTTGGAATTAAAAAAAACGAATTGGAAATGTTAAAAATAATTTTTAATAGTTGCAAAAATTTAGAAAATATTAAAATTTGGTGCGGGAAGAATTATTTGAGTGAAAAGGAGGCATTGGAAATGGTTGCAAAATATTCACAAAATGTTTATGAATTAATATTATATCATCAATCTAATGCACGATTTGGACTTCTTCCAGAAGAATTAGAATCTTTTTTTATAAATTGGACAAATATCAATCCACAAAGATCACTTTCTTTGGTAATTGTTAGATTTAATGCAAATAGCTTAGATAAAAATAAGGAAAATATTGAAATAATTAACAAATATATTAAATTAGGTGTTGTTAAAAAATTTAAGGTTACAGATTTCAAAGATGAAGAATATAATTAAAATGTTGCATTTTATCTATACTTATTTTTCTTGATACCAATATCCTCACCAAATTGAAACTCCGATTTTTTATTGAAAAATTTCAAGTTCCTTTTAAAAATTTATTTTTTTCTTTAGTTACAAATTTCTTAAATAAAGTACAGATTAAAACAAATTGAATAAAACAAATGAAAAAATTGAAACATTAATCTTAGATAGAATCTTTATTATTCTTTGAAAGACAATTTCTGGAGTTGATAAAATGAGAGATTATATTTAAATCTTGGTATCACAACTCTGTTCTCAGACTCGACCGGGAAATCACATGATCCTTTGTGGTTCCCACATTCTTGACGTGGAACAAACGAGCTAAAATACTTAAAATCCCTAAAACTTATAATGAAATGCGACAATTTAATTAAATCTAATTGAACAGGATAATAAATTGCTGTTTTTTATAAAAAATCGAGCGAAAATATAATTAGATATGGCATTTTTAAAAAATTTATTTTCCTAAATGTACGTTATAGTTCACTCAGAACAATAAGAGAAATTTTTTGTCGAATTATTAAGACTGAGAAAATTATTTTTTTTTTTTTATAGCATTATTATGAAATAATATTCCGAATTTAAATAGGCGAAACATAATACGTCTCCTGTTTTCAAATATATAACAAAGATATTTTAATATAAATATAGAGATATACTAAATTATATATTCAAGATTTTTTTATAATTGATCAAATTATATTATGTCATAATTTTGATTTATCATATATTTTTTTCAAATTAAATACAACTGGCTGCAGACAAACAAATGACTACGCTTATTGTTCTAACTATATGGTAATCATTCATTATTTTTATAGGACGTAGACACATTTAAACTACAGCTAAGAGACATACCGCATACCACCAATGCAAAAGAATTCTGCGGGAAGAAAATTTCTATAGGATAATTTTAGCAACTATGAGTAAAGACTAATGTTCTGAGCAAGTCCGTATTGCTCTTTCATCATAATACATAAATACCCTGGCACTTCTGCGACAAGATCTGATGTTAATTGCCCACTTGTGCGCCAGCGTTTGAGGCGGTTGTAATCATGTTTGATGTGACGTAAGTTGAAATAGTGTCATCAGGTGTTTGTCGTAAAAATATTTCTGATTGTAATAAATCTTATTTCGAGGATTAAGAGCAAAGACTATGAAATTATGAAATGCACTAATTCAAATGCAAGAATGATTATCATGCGATTTTGTATCATTAAGACCTGAGAGAAGAGATAGAGTTAGGCGCACTATTGCGTCGCCACCATAGAAATTTTTCGATGTCAGACAATTTCCCGAATGCCATTTTCCCGAATGTACCTTTTCCCGAAGCCAATTTCCCGAATGCCGATTTCCGAACTGGACCATTTCCCGAATTCCCAATTTCCCGAACTGGACCATTTCCCGAAACATACAATATCCCGAATGCCAATATCCCGAATCCCTAATATCCTGAATCCCTAATATCTTGAACATACCTTTTTTTTTTAATTCTTTATTATGAACGCCAAAGACAAAACAATATCCTATTATTATCTATACATATTAATCACTATTTTTAAAGTGAAACCTATTTAATACAATAATTAAAAATATTAAAATGAAAAAGAAAATAAAATAAAAAAAAAAAGAAACAAACAATTATCAAAAATAATAAAAAACATAAACTAAACTAATCTAAGATCTAAAAATTGTAACAAATAAACAAATTAATCCGTAAAATAACCAATAGTTAATCATTATTAATATTATTAATCTTTACTAAATAATATCTTGAACATATCACTTATAAAACATTTTATTTCACATATACATTATATTTAATTAATATGCTATATTAAATAATTAATCGTATTAACTACATTAACTAAGTTGCAAATTTTCAATATAACATTTAAAAGATTCGGGATATTGGAATTCGGGATATTGGGATTCGGGATATTGTATGTTTCGGGAAATTGTCCAATTCTGGAAATTGGCATTCGGGAAATTGACTTCGGGAAAAAGTACATTCGGGAAAATGGCATTCGGGAAATCTTACTGTAACCGAAATTTTTAAAGGGTTAGATTTGATTTGCATATAGTCCACATAGTTCGAAGATTTTTCAATCAAAGTCTGTAGATTGATTTAGTGCATAATTTGGCACACACGTGTATAAATGTGATAAAATGGTTTATAGTCGATCCGGAAACTACAATTATCTTGATTGAAAAATGTTAAACAGTACAAGAGTAATTTCTTTTCTTTATTATAATATAAAAATTATTACAGTATTATAATTTAACGGAACAATGCGTGATGATCTCATTAAAAAAAAATTTCAAACGAGTCCTTTGTCAGGTAAATCTGCAGCATGATGTAACTGAAGATATATTTGTGTTGCCGATGCATGGCGCAATCGGTTGAAGAGATCATCACTGGTGTCACTCTGCGCTGGGTACCTTTTTTAATAAAAAGTAAATGATAAAATAATGTTAAATGTTATTGGATAATTAACTGATTAAGTGATTATTCATAGTAATTATGTAATCATGATTTACAATTAATAAATTAATTAGACCATATGACCTTAATGTTTGTGACACAACTAATACAATGATAACTTTTGCCTCGTTCCTAAAAATTTAAAATTCTTTTTTTTTATCTGCTTTAAAACGATGTTAAAACTTCCTACTGATTGCTTAAATGAGATTTTCGAATTCTTAGAAAATGATAAATTTACTTTATATTCATGCATATTAGTTAATCGTTTTTGGTGTGAAGTTTCAGTGAGAATTTTTTGGAGAGATATTTGGAATTATAGTATTTCGAACTTTAGAACCTTAGTTGCTTGCCTACCAAATGAGTCAAAAGAAATTTTATATAAAAATGGAATTATTATTTCAACCCCAACTTTAAAAACTCCCATTTTCAATTATGCATCATTTTGTAAAAACTTATCAGTTAACCGAGTTCATTACAAAATTGAGAAGCTTCTTAACAATCAACAAAATATTCATAATAAAACACACATAGTGACGCAAGAAATATTTAAAATGTTCATGAAAGAAATCTCTTCTTTAAAGAGTTTAGCTTTTTTTCCGTATATAAATGTAACTTTTAATTTATATCCAGGAGCAAACGATTGTTTAAAAAATCTTTCAGAATTACATTGTAATTCAAATATTCCTACTGAATTTTTTTATCAATTATCTCAAATATGTTGCAATATACAATTTTTTACTTTAGAATTTAACGTTAATAGTAATGTATCGAATGGAATAGCAGATTTAATTTCTATTCAGAAAAACTTGAAATGTTTTGGTATCATATTATCTTATTCTTTAACAGGCCTTGATCTGAAAATATAATTCCTTCATTAATAAAGTTGATAACAAAACATTCTAATACTTTAATCAAATTAGATATTTATGGAGGAGATCATCGCATTCCATTATCATTTATCGCTGATTTATCAATTTTACAAGTACTTGAATTATCATTTGAAAATGACGAATGTTTTGGTGATTTTGAAAAGTTACAATATGCTTCTTTTCCTCAATTGCGAATTTTAAAAATTAAAGCAAAATATCCAAGAGTCGAGTTATTAATAAAATTCCTAGAAAATAATGGGAAAAATTTAAAAGAAATTTGTATAGGTGAATATACAACTTGTTGTGATAATTCATTGAACTTAGCCATAGCTAAGTTCTGTCCAAATCTTAGAAAAATTTCTACTGGAATTGAAAATAATGAATTGGAAACATTAAAAATAATTTTTAATAGTTGTAAAAATTTAGAAAGTGTTAAAATTTGGTGTGGAGGGAAATTTTTGAGCGAAAAAGAAGTATTGGAAGCATTCGCGAAATATTCACAAAATATCTATGAGTTAATATTATATCATTTATTTGAAGTACGATTTGAATTACTTCCGGAAGAATTAGAATCTTTTTTTGTAAGTTTTGCAGTTCGTAAACCGCAAAAACCACTTTCGTTGGTCGTTGTTAATTATGATGCAAATAGCTTAGATACAAATCTCGAAAATATCGACATAATTAACAAATATATTAAATTAGGAGTTATTAAGAAATTCAAAGTTACAGATTTTGAAGATGAAGAATATAATTAAGCGTCGCATCATTTTATTCATATATATATATCTAGGTTAAATTGTTATATTATGTTTATTGATTTTTTCTTATTTACTATAATAAATATATTTATTTATTGATTTACAGTACATATCAGTTATGATTCAGATTTAGGAAGACCTACCTCAATGATTTATCGAGTAATTCGACGTAAATGATAGCGCCAACCATGTGATAGTTATGCACAATTAATAAATTAATGACCACATGACCTTAATGTTATATTATATAGTGATGATGACTCGTAAAACTTTTATTTTTTAAAAATGTCACAACTTCCCGTTGACTGTTTGAGTGAGATTTTCGAATACTTGAAAGACGACAAAATTACTTTACATTCATGCATATTAGTTAATCGTTTATGGTGTAAAGTTTCAGTGAGAATTTCTTGGAGGGATGTTTATGATTACAGTTCTTCGAATTTTAATACTTTAATTGCTTGTCTTCCAAACGAGTCAAAAGAAATCTTATATAAAAATGAAATTATTATTTCAACCCCAACTTTAAAAACTCCCATTTTCAATTATGCATCATTTTGTAAAGTTTTGTCAGTTAATCGAGCTCATTACAAAATCGAAAAGCTTCTTGAAAATCAACAAAATAATTCATCATCAAGTTTTAACGATAAAGTACATATTGTGACGCAAGAAATATTTAAAATGTTCATGAAAGAAATCTCTTCTTTAAAGAGTTTAGTATTTTTACTATATTCAAATATAACTTTTAACTTATTTCCTGGGGGTAAAGGATTGCTTAAAACATCTTTCAGAATTACGCTGTAATACAAAGTTTCCACTGATTTATTTTATCAACTAGTTCAAATATGTTACAATATACAATCATTTACTTTGGAAGCTGAAGAAATTGTATCAAATGGATTAGCAGATTTAATTTCTGTCCAGAGAAACTTAAAGTACTTTAATATGACGCTATGTTATGATCTGGATAATAACAGTTTGACTAGTATAATTCCTTCAATAATGTTAAAACTTCCAAATACTCTAGCCAAGCTAGAACTTTCTGGAGCAGATTATTGTATTCCATTATCATTTATTGCTAATTTTTCAAATTTGCAAGAACTTAAATTATCATTTGAACGTAATGAAAATTATAATAATTTTGAAAAGTTACATGTTCATTTTTCACAATTATAAGTTTTGAAATTTGACCAAATATATTGATATCCAGAAATTGGGTTATTGATAAGATTTTTAGAAATCAATGGAAAAAATTTATATAGATGAATATAAGCTTGTTGTGATAATTCATTAAATTTAGCTATTGCTAAGTTTTGTTCAAGTCTTAGAAAACTTTTCATTGGAATTAAGCATAATGAATTAGAAACATTAAAAATAATTTTTAACAGTTGTAAAAATTTAGAGAGTATTAAGATTTGGTGTAGAGGAAAATTTTTGAATGAAAAGGAGGCACTTGAAACGGCTGTGAAATATTCACAAAATATTTATGAATTAATATTATATCATCTATTTGATGTACGATTTGAACTGCTTCCAGAAGAGTTAGAATCTTTTTTTATAAGTTGGACAAAATCATAAATCACAAAAATCATTTTCGTTGGTCATTGTTAATTATAATACAAATAGCTTAGATACATATCTCAAAAATATTGAAATAATTAACAAATATATTAAATTAGGAGTTATTAAGAAATTCAAAGTCAGAGATTTTGAAGATGAAGAATATAATTGAGCGTCGCATCATTATATATATACAGTATATATGTGAAAATTTCTATTTGTACATGGTGTGTCTGGACACTGTATTACATGATTTTATAAAAAAAACAAATCTTCAATTTTATTTTAGATTTTATTGGCTAGTTTTATGATAAAAAATAAGTTGCATCCCAAAAATTTGCATAATTTTAATTGTATTGTTAATGTCGTAATGCTGTAATGTAAATGCAATATATAGAAAATACAGTAAGGAAGGACAGTGAAAAAATTTAGGAGAGTGAAAAAAAGGAAAGATAAATGAAAAGGGACGAAGATAATTAAATAGGAAGTAAAAAGAAAAAAAGGTGAAGGATAGTGAAAAGGAACGAAAAAAAATGAAGAAATAATGAGATGAACGAAAAAAAACAAAAGGGAAATGAAGGAAACAAAAGGAGAAGTGAAAAAATGAAAGAAAAAAATGAAAGAAATGAAGGAAAAATGAAAAAAATAAAGAAACAACGAACGAAATGGATAAAGGAAAGTAAGAGAAATAAAGGGAAACAATACAAGAAAGGCCGGAACACCCACCCATAGAAAAAAGGAAAAGAAAGTCAATTAATATCATTTTAAAGAAAATAAACAATAAGAAAGAGATGAAAAAAACTAACTTGAATATTAGCTGAGATGGTATACGTCTAAAAAAGAGATAAAAAGGTTAATAAAAAACAAAGGAAAGGATGAAAAGAAACAAAAAAGAAAACTCACCTTGAATTTCCGCCGAAATGGAATTAAAAACAGCTACGCCTAAAAAAAAGAACGAACAAGTTAATAAAAGTCAAAAGAAGAATAAAAGCAAAAAAACTATCTATTACCTTCCCAAAGCTAAAGGAGAGCTAAAGGTCGTGCCTAAAAAATCTAAAAAGAAATGAAAAAAATAAATAAATAAAATTACATTATTAAATCATGTGTACCGTGTTCGGACACTGCGTAAACTAAGAAATTTTCTAAATTTTAATATCTAGGTTAAATTGTTATATTATTTTATTGGTTTTTTTTATTTACCGTAATAAATATATATCCGTGATTATTTATAGATTTACAAGTGGTTTATATTTAGGGAGTTTTCAAACACCTACTTCAATGAAATGATTTATCGAATGCTCTGATTAACTAAAAAAAATCATCCCTCTTCCACCCCCTCCAAGGTTTTTACCAACAAGTCCAAGTCTTCTTCTGGATCTTCAACAAAGCCATCCCAGAATAACAAGAAGACTGTTCCATCCAAAACACGCCCTGCTAAATCAAATAAACCTGCGAAGGACCCCAAGAAGACTTCCCAAAAGTCGAAAGACAAGAAGAAATCAAAGAAGTCCTCTGACAAGAAGCCTCAGGATAAAATGGATATCGTCAAGCTCTTGTTACAATTATTAATCTAACATTTAGCAATTGGCGTTTATTTTTCTTTTTTCAGATTTTTTTTGATACTCAGTGAGTTGACTTTTCAAAGACCTTAAGGGTCTACGCAACTTACTTTGTTCGTTTGTTTGTTGGGTGGGAGGTGATACTAGGTGTTGATGCCTCTGGTGGAGATGATTCTACTTGATTAAGTTCGTAGTTTCCGCAGAGTCAAGATGCTTACCTTTTTAAGTTTTCATCTGAGGGTAACACGATAACCTATTCAAATTTTCTACCTATATGTAGTAAAATGATGGTTTGACCGTTATTTAGTGGCTCACATCTTTGATGTATCATTATAGAATCTGTATTGCTTTTTGTAGTAGAGTTTTCTCTTTTCTCTTATGATTGTTATAATAAAAAAAAAAAATAACTAAAAAAAAATCAAGTGTGATCGTCATTTAAATTAATAAAGTCATCATTTTTTTTCCAGAGTAGCGCTAGTTGACTAATTGGCTAGGCGTCAGAATGTTTAAAAGCAAAGGATAACCAATATTCATCATCTCTATCTCAGCGTTTCCCTATTTAATAGATGAGAAGGTTAGTATTCTTATTGCCAGCATTTCGCATTATTCATTCTATTTTTGTAACTAGATTAGAAATGAGAATGATTGTTGTACAGGCATTTGGTTGTTTTAAGGGGTGGTGGGAATGGAAATTTATTGCACCCTTACAGAAATTCAGAACTTCAGTTTTAAATTTTTCGAACTACAACAATTATTTGTATTATTAGGAAAGTCAAGAGTGAAAGCATGTGATGAAATGATTAAAATATGACGGTAATTGAATATAATGAATCTTGTAGAAAAGGATGGCAATTTTTTTTTTTTTTAGAAAACGATGTCTCATATGATCTTAAAATTAATTGTTGTGACTGTTGTAACTAATCAAAATTTCACGAGAAAATTATTATTGTTTACACTGGAACTTGTAAAAGTATAAAATCCAACGCATTTCTCTGAGACATAAGAGAAAGAAAGGAATTTGCTTAATTATTTACCTGGATTTGAATAAATTAATCATGATTATAAATGTAGCATTATCACGAGAAATTTAAGTATGGTAAATATCCTATATTGATAGTACGTCATTTAGTTAATTAATTAATTTGACATCTGCTGGTTCTTAAAAATTTTAAATAGGTATTTACAGATTTACGAAAATTTTTGCTATTTAAAATTTAATTATTGATGAAGACAAAATACAGTATAATGCAAAACATTATTAAAATTATGGATAATAAGAAACAATTAAATGTTTACAAAATAAATTTATAAAATATTATCAAAAATCAATTCTTGGCGGACTTTGTTTTCTACTATACAGATGTATTAATTCGGGCAATAACAGATGAAATAAATGCAATTTGAAGATATAGTATGTTTACTACCATTTTAACTTGCCCTAAAAATAGTAAAATAATGATTTTTAATGATAATTCCAGCTTAGTATCAATGTGGAATAAATTTAGAATACAAAACAAACAAATTTGACAGACGTGTCTTATATAGAACAAACATTAACACATAAAAATGGATCGAAGAATTTTTAAGAAACCCTAAATAGAAGTACGAGTAAGGCAAAATTGGCATGTCAACAGAAATGAAAATTAATATTAAAAACATGGGATGGTAATATAAAATTATAAATCATTCTGGACAAGGATAAAGCTATTAATCGATTAAAATACGGCTCTCACCAATATTGCAATATTGAAATCTTTGCTTCCCAATAGATCATACGTTATCAATGCTCTTTCTACTATGTACAACATTTAATAAATGAATACCACGACACAAATAACGATAAGATCAATAAAATTTTCAGTTACTGTACATACTGAACCAGTTCTTACAAACGCTACCATCTTCAAAAACATTACAAGAAGAAAACCATAAATTTACAAATCTGAGATATCGAGAACAATAGAAGGCTGGTCACACATATGGATGTGTGAAAATAAAGTTCAACAATCAACGTAACGACGAAACGTTGTATAAAGTTAACAAAAAATTTCAAGAAATAATACCAATGGACCAAACATAAATCATCATGCTAAAATTCTAGAGCTTCTATCACAAGACTCAAAAATAATACTAAACTGAACATGTTTGAATTTATTACAGAATTTCAAGTTCAGTATTAATCTACATGTGGAACTTCAGATGCAAAGAAATTAATAAATGGGAGAGCGACAATAATATCACCTCGAAGATCAAAAAGAAAAGAACTTCAATATACCGTGTATTAATTACAAAGAATATAACAAACACAAGTTCCACTTCATCAATAGTTGCATAGATAGATGGATAGGTTTCTATCTACAAAAGGGGAAAATATAGCTACTTATGGAAGTATAATAACATTAATGATTTATAGACCCACAATCATTATAATTATCTTCATAATTAATTATTCTCTATTCATTTTTTATTTGGTTTTTTAATTTAAATATATCGGATATATTTTTTTCTAGTTTTTTTCATATTGTTATTCAAAATACTTGGATAATTTTAGATTTTCGGATTTCCTTTGTTGTTGTATGGAAATATCTTCATATGTTTACGTCGAATTTGGAGGATAACGTGTATAAATTACAATGTAATATTACTTGACAAAGTCCAATAAAGAGAAAAAAAAAAAAAAGAAAATTGTAAAAACTGTGCCAATCGTATGATGATATGCTCTTATGCTCTACAACTGTTAATGTTTGTAACACGAGTTACACAATTAAATACAATAATAACGATGATGATGACTTTCGTAAAATTTTTAAACTAATTTATTCCTTTATTTCTTTTAAAAAATGCGCAAACTTCCCATTGACTGCTTAAATAAGATTTTCGAATACTTAGAAGATGAAAATTTAGTTTACATTCGTGCATATTGGTTAATCGTTTTTGGTGTGAGGTTTCAGTGGCAATTTTTTGGAGTGATGGTTGGAATTACAGTACTTCGAATTTCAATACTTTAATTGCTTGACTTCCAAACTAATCAAAAGAAATTTTATATAAAATCTAATTATTTTTTCAACTTCAACTTCAAAAACCCACTTTCAATTATGCATCATTTTGTAAAGTTTTGTCAGTTAACAAAGTTTATTACAAAATCAAAGAACTTCTTAAAAATCAATAAAATACTTCATCAAGTCTTAACAATAAAATACATATATTGGCGCAAGAAATAATTAAAATGCTCATGAAAGAAATCTCTTCTTTAAGGAGCTTAACCTTTTTTTTCACACCTAAGATATCAAAATATGACTTTTAACTTATTTTTCGGAGCGAAGGGTTGCTTAAAAAATCTTTCAGATTTACGCTGTAATTCAAATATTTACATCGATTTATTTTATCAATTATCTCAAATATATTACAGTATACAATCATTTACTTTAGAAGCTAAAAGAATTGTGTCAAATGGATTAGTAGATTTAATTTCTGTCCAGAGAAACTTAAAGTACTTTGAGATGATACTATGTTATGATCTGGAAGATAACGTTTTGGCAAATATAATTCCTTCACTAATGTTAAAACTCCCAAATACTTTAGTTAAGCTAGAACTTTTTGGAGAAGATTATTGTATTCCATTATCATTTATTGCTAATTTTTCAAATTTGCAAGAACTTGAATTATCATTTGAAGATAAAAATTTTATTGATTTTGAAAAATTGCAATATGTTATTTTCCCACGGCTACAAGTTTTAAAATTTAGTGGAGAATATCCAAGAGTCGAGTTACTGATGAAATTCTTAGAAAATAACGGGAAGAATTTAAAGGAAATTTATATAGGTGAAAAGGGAATGTGTTGTGATAATTCACTAAACTTAGCTATCGCTAAATTCTATCCAAATCTTAGTAAACTTTACATTAGAATTAAGCATAATGAATTAGAAACATTAAAAATAATCTTAAATAATTACAAAATTTTAGAAAGTATTAAAATTTGGTGCGGGATGGATTATTTGAGCGAGAATGAGGCATTAGAAACGGTTACGAAATACTCACAAAATATCCATGAATTGATTATATTATCAATATAAAGTACAATTTGAACTTCTTCCAGAAGAATTAGAGTCTTTTTACATAAGTTGGAAAAATCGTAAATCACAAAAATCACTTTCGGTAGTAATTGTTAGGCGTAATGCGAATAGCCTAGATACAAATAATGAAAATGTTGAAATAATTAACAAATATATTAAGTTAAGCGTTATTAAAAAATTTAAAGTTACAGATTTCGAAGATGATTAATATAATTAAAACAGCACATTTATTTAAATATTAATATCTTGGTTTTACGCACGCATATTTCCACATCTAATTAGTTAGATTTTCTTTCTTGTTTTTTCCCGAATAGATAATTTACTGAAACAAATAAAAATAAACTGTAATAATTCCATATGATTTATAAATTATATAATAAGTTATTAAAAAAAAAAGAATTTATAGTTACGAGTTTTATTGTTCGAACATACTTATTCAAATAGATCAGACGACAATAAAAAACCTTTAAGTGAAATTAAGTTTAGATAAAATATTAAGCTAACTCTTATTAGATATTTATTAATTTAACATTATACATATGGAAAAAATTTCTACCTGAACACTTATCTATGAAATGACGCTAAATACTAAATTTTTCTAATGCAATTTTTAGTTAACCATAGTTATTAAGGTATATAAACGTATGTTATATTCATAAAATGTCTATTATAGATAGATATCGGGGTTTGCGAAAGTAAAAGAATTTGGAAAATTGGATTCCAGAAATTGGATTCAGAAAATAGGCATTCAGGAAACGGGGTTTCGGGAAATGATCCAGTTCGGGAAATGGGTATTCAGAAAATTGACTTCAGGAAAAAATATATTCGGGGAAAAGGCATTCAGGAAATCGTACTCTAGTTCTAACTTTTATTTTAAATAATTTTTTTTTTTTATGATATTTATTATACAGAAAAAACTATTAAAAAAATTATTTATTAAAAAAAAAAAACAAAAAAATGTATCGATATTAAAAAAAATACCGTTGAAAAAATAAATAAAAATATTTGTATATAAATCGTTAAAAAAAAAAAATTAAAATAAAAAATAATGCAAAATTAAAAAAAAAATGTTAAAAAGTATCGTTAAAAAGTATACCGCTATTTTTAGAATGTTATGACTACAAACTGGTTTACCTACGAAACAAGATATTACAGTACTCTACGTCAGTATATTATTTTAAATTTTTGTTATTAATATATATAATGTAGAATTATACACGATTGCAACTTAATATTCGTTTCTTCTAATATTTTTCGCAATGTAGTCTCATTAACAGGTTTTATGCATTACATTCAATATTGAGCAATTCTAGTAAATATTTCTTTGATTCATCATTAGTATCCCATTCATTATTTTTAATCATTTCTTTAATTTCTTCACGAGTCTTATCGACACTAGCTTGATAATAACTTAAAATAAATTTATATGTTAGTAAAAAATTATCGAAAAATTTAAAATAAAATAAATAACAAGTTTTCACATACAATACTTCAGGAAACCATTTCTCCCAACGTCTTTGATTTGGTAGTAGGTAAAATAACTCAATTTCGGCCAAAATCTGGGTAAATTAAAAATTTTAGTGCCTTTGCTACAACTTAACAGATTTATATCAAAAATAAAAAAAAAAATGGTTAAATTATACTGTACCTCAGCTTTTTGTATTAAAAAAGAGACTTTATTATTGTCTTTTTCAATCGCACTATTGAGTAGCCCAATCAACAAATTCATAAGATACACAACAATCAATAGAGAGAATAAGACAATCAATATCGCAAGTGTTGGATCATCTACGTATGACCAATTGGACAATGCACTTGAATCACCTAGTAATAAATTAATAAATTTAATAAAAAAATATCAGGAAAGAATATAATTATTCTCAAATACATACCTGTTAAAAATTTATACATTGCAAAAACAGAAGTTCTAAAATCTATAAACATATTTGTATTTTCATTAGGTGTTTGAATAATATATGGATTTGGATTAAGAATTCCATTTTCAAATACTTGATAAGTATTAGCTACATTCCAAGGATTATTAGGATCATTATTACTTGTGTATTCCTTTAAAGAAAAATCAGTCCTTGGTGATAATAAAATGTAAAATGCATGTGCAAAACTTATTATAATAATAAACAAAACTACTAGAAAAGAGATAATTTGCCTTGCAACACTGATAATTATAGCAAAATATACACCAAAATATTCAAATGCTCTAAAAAATAACAAAAATTTCATATCTAAAAATAAACATGAAAATGAAAGTAATGGAATTATATTCATTTCATTTGTTCGAAGCCAAAGATAAGAAGTTATAATTGGAAGAACAAATGCCATTACGTCTGTAATGTTAAATTAATAATATAGTTAATTATATTATTTTTTTTTTTTTTTTTTGTTTCTCAAAATATTGTAAAGATATTAAAATAAATAATATATTTACCAAAGAAATTCCAAAAATCATAAATCCATTTAATAGGATCATAAATAATTTGACGAATTTCAAAACTAAGATGAATAAATCCGAGTATAATTGAGGTAAATAAAAGTTGATTTCGGACATCATCGTCAATATATTGTTGAGGAGCTGTTGCAGCAACAGTGAAGCAACCAAGAAAAGCCATAAAACCAGTCCAAATAATTGCATAATAAAATTTTCCATATTTCTTCCATTTAAAATTAATTAGTGCTTCTCCATTCCACGTTTTATAAATGTCTTTATTCTTTGTTGTTTCAACAAATCCATTAGATTGAGGTTTAATTAATTCCCAAAACCAATTATAATCTTTTGGGTAAGTAACAAACTTAATATAAGGATTTGTAAAAATAATCACTGTTGTGAATTTGCACTCTGAAAAGATAGTAGACTTAATATAAAAATAAACATTAAATAAATTAAATGTGCGATTATACCAATAAATGAAATTAAATTTTTCTAATAAATAACATGTAGCGAAATAAATTGGTGAAAGGGGTAAAATTATTAAAATCTGAACAACATTTAATAACCAAAATATTATCTTATGATTGTATTTTAGTCGACTCATTAATGCATTGTATCTTACCCACAAAGAAGAATTAATTGCTTCAATTTGAAAAGGATCAAGATGTAAACTATCATTATAATCTATAGGATGAATGAGTGAATTCATAACCATTGTTGTATCAGATGAATACTTTGAAATATACTCTGGATAATGTTCATTTAATAAGTGTATTGTAGAAGTAAAGATACTTAAAAACGCAATATTATTGTTTTCTTCTTTAAAATAACCTATACATTTTTTATAGATGTCATCAACTAATTCCAATTCGTGTTCTTTTATTGCATATTCTAATAATTCAACACCATATTTCAATATCATTTCCTTATTATTCTTTATAGATGAGACCCAGTCACTTATATAATTATCGTCATTTGGATAAGGTAGAGTAGGTCCGGAAAATTGTTTTTTGTAATTATTTAAAAATTCTTCTTTAGAGTCGAAATCTGAATCCATAAAACAAAAATAAATTAAAGAAATAGATTTTCTATTTTCATTAAGATGGTAAATACGGAGACAATATCTGCTTAGTATAACGATAGTACTATCGTTAATTAGCTTAATTCCAAGTAATCTCTTTACTTTAACTTGGTACTCTTTAGTTATCCTACTAATTAAAGACCATTCACTACTATCATCAAGTTTTTTAAAAACTTGCACTTCAAAAGTTAGTCCTCTATTTATAACTCGCCATCTTATTAAGTTTTGAATCACTTCTAGTTCTTCTTTATATTCATAATCTGACAGGACTTCTTGAAATAATGCATGTATAATATCCATATGCGAATATGGATTAGATAAAATAATACTTAAACGATCATCTGTTTCAAACGTCTCATTATCAAAGTACCAATTTTTTATAATTTCGTCAGAATTACTATTATTTAATTCATCAGAATTTTTATATAAAGTATTCATGTTTGATTTTATTTTTTCCAAGTCAATCTTCCAAATATTTCCATCTAGAATTCCAAATGCATATTTGTTTGTAATTTGAATGTTATCTTGAAAAAGTTTTTTTGGCAATTGGTCACTCTGTCTTAAATGGCTTAGGCACTTTTCCCAAAATTTACTACTTGATATATTATCCGATAAAGGAAATAATAAAGGAAACAATAAAGGACATAAAACGGGATGTTTTATGAACATATTTAGTTGAGTAGCTAAACAAAAAAATAATGTTAGTAAACTTAATAATATAATACGGCGATTTTTAACTTTAATAAAACAATACCATCATTTAGATGCAGAGAAGCAACATGAATTCTTAATTCGGTCGTGTAAATATGAATTCTATCCTCGATTCTTAAACAAACTAAATTTTCATTATTTTCATCCCTGGAAATTCTGATATTTTTTTTGATATATTTCCGAAGCTGCCACTTAAATTACAAAATAGACAAATAATAGTTAGTTTAAGGATTCTTAGCAAATAGCTTATTATATTTATTATTACCTCTTCAATATATTTCATCCCCTTTATATTATCAAATATTTTTATAACTTTTTCAGTATTAAGATCCCATTCATAAATGGAGTTATTAAAAAAGAAGTAAACTTTATCATTCAATGATATACTAATAAGCATTAAATAGAAGGGTATCCGGTACGCTTTTTTATGATTCCATTTGTTATTTTTGGTTTGTACGGAATAAATATAAATTATATCGTCAAAATATAAAATTAATTCATCTTTTAAATTAAAGGTACAGTAACGACAATATTTAAATTCACAATCTACTTTAATTTCACTATTATTATTCATCATATCGTATATTACTAATAAAAATATTGATCAAATATTTAATTACTGTAATTAGATGCAACAATTCTTTTAAATATGCATTAATTAATTATTTACCTCCTTGTTCCACTTGGTCCATATATCCATAAGTATATACAAGTTTCTTATCGTCAGAAACACACATTTGCTGTAAAAAATTATTTGTACCTTTAATTGTATCATTTAAGTCAAGAGTTTTGTCTAATTTAAGAGGACCCTCATCATTGTTTTCAACATCCCAAATGGCAATTGAATTATCTTCATGACTATAAGTAATGAGATATTTTTCATTTGGTGACACTTCTAACTTCGTAATAGGATTACCTTTATGTGGTACATCGCTATTGCTATCGTAGATTTCTACAGAAAATTCGTCTGTTTGACTCATTTAAGAATAAAGGATTTTTTGAACAGACAAGAATCTAATAACGCTGTTAGCCTGTTACTTAAAAGCGACCCTCTATTTAATATAAACCAAAGTAACACAAACATTTGTTATTTGGAAAATAAGCAGTATCATATTTGGCATAAGCATTCTTGCTCGAAAGTCATGCAAAAAAATGACTATTATGTTGTATTAAAAATTTTTAATTGCAACATTAAACAAGTTATTGTATGAAACAAACCAAACTCCTGATGTTTATTCTTTTAAAAAAAAAGAAATAAATTTACTAATTAATAATGATCGTCTACTTAAAATGATAAACGTGAATGGTGTGTTTCGCATATTGCCATGCTTCATTACATTGAATCAGTGTTAAAAAAGTAAAATAAGATAATGACACAATAAGATTTATAAGTAAGATAAGAGTATTGTTATACCGAAAGCAGTAATTCATTAGTAATAATTAGCAATTTTATTGATGATCATTAAATTTTGTGACAAAAATGTATTGCCAAAGTTAGCTTTAGGCTGAAAATTTTCAATAATTAATATGCATGTTGATCATTTTCTAATCGGACTTTGAAGCTCCGAGCGAACCCACAGATGTTCGGAATTTTGAAATTTTCATATATGCTGATCATTTTCTAATCGGACTTTGAAGCTCCGGGAGAAGCCACAGATGTTCGGGCGAAATTTGAAACTTTTACAGTATATTATTTAAGTATTCAAAGACTCCACGGCTAAAATAACCATAGATAATTTTTGATAATCAAAAAGTTATTGATAAATAAATACATGCAATTATTATAAACCCAATAATTATTAGTTGATTTAATATAAACCTTTAAGACGTAATAATTTCGTCAATATTATTTTAATATTTACCATCATTTGAATTGCCTCACTAGGATGAATCTAATGATATATGATTCACTGAATACTAAGATTAAAAATTTGAATTTTCATATAATTCATTTATTATTAAGATGATTATTTAATTTTTGCTAATTTCAACTATTTTGACCTTTTAAATGGCCAAATTAACAGTTTCTTGTATCGTAGAATTTGCACAAATGATTAGTAATAATGTGATAATACGAGAGTAATGTAATTTTATTTTTTATTTTTTTATATCATTAAGCATTTAATTGTGTTACTCGAGTTTGTACTTTGCATTACTTATCGATATTGCATTTTAATTTTCTTTTGTTTGCTTTCGGAAACTATTAATCGATAAATCATCAGATTACACTAGTCAATAAACTAATCTTTTAAAATAAAATTTCTTTTAAAAAAAAAAAAAAAAATTCTAATCACAGAAAATTCTTGTCAAACTTCTTTTTTAATTTAGTATCTAAATACTAATCTGTAGAAACATAAACATGAGCGTATGATGAATGACACTCGAGTAAGGCATAAAGCCGTTCCAACTTGATTGTTTGCTTAACGTCCCTCACCCCTCTATTTTTTAAAAAATTATGTTTAAATACCCATCTAAATTAAATTGCAATTTTCTAGGTTCGTTTGTTTATTTAGAACCCTCCTCTCCCCAAACTTGTCTCAAATCTGAGCATTAAACAAATACTAATCAAGTTGAAACGACATAAATTGTAATAGTAATTGATGAAGTATAAGATATTATTATTTAATACAAATAGTAATGCAAGGCACATTTATATATGCAAAAGAGCGGCATTATCTAACATACTAAAAAAATAATGTCCGCGTTTAGATTACTCCGTATAAATAAAGCTGATTTGAATTGTGTAACATACATCATGTGACGCAACTGACACGTATTACGTCTGAATTGAGTAAAATGTACGATTGGTTCGTCACAATGCGAAAATTGCAGGCAAGTTCCATTTACTTGCATAATCAATTAATCGATAGGTGAATTATAATTTTACTTTAATTATAATTACTTTTATATCTTTTTTTTTTTTCTCTTGACTCAACTTTATCTTTCAGGTACAGAGTGGAACAATCGCGAAATTTCGGTTTGTGCGACGTTCGTTAATCGCGAAATTTCGATGTTCGTTAATCGCAAAATTTCGGTTTGTGTGACGTTCGTTATCAGGTGAGTTGATTTTTTTGTTTTTACCTTCTATTTTCGGTTAATTATGATTGATTACTAATTTTTTTTTACACTTTATTTCTTTTCTTTTCTTTTCTTGATTCAGCTTCGTCTTTCAGGTTCAGAATGGAACAATTGCGAAATTTCTATTCGTGGCTTTGTGCAATGTTCATTATGATTCTTTTTTTGTTTTTGATATGAATTTTTTCTTTGGTTTTCTGCTAATTACTAATTTTTCTATTATTTTCTTTTATTTTCTTTTAATTTCTAGATTCTAAGTCAGGAGATTTTTTTTACACAAAATAATTTAGTATATAATATCAGATGTCAGATGTTTCAACTCTCCATTATTATTTATAAATAAATTATAGTAAAAAAAATATATAAATAAATAAGTTTTTCTTTCCTACTCAACAGAGAAAAATATAATTTTATTTATTTTTACAATTACAAAAATGCCTTGCAATTTAAATGCAATTTGTTACATAGACCAACACAATGAAACTTTGGGAAAATCTAGCTTTGTAGTTACTGCTGTTGGTATAGTTAGTTCTCAACATCAAAATACCAATATCTTCATTCATATAATTGCATTTTATCCAAAAGATGTTACAAGAGATTGTGATTTAGAAAGATTTAAGAAAGGTGATATTATTAGAGTACAAGGAAGATTTTCAATAATTGAAACTGAAGTTGAGGAGAGCAAAATCAAACTAATAAAGGTATAAATTTACATATGTTTTCTTTGTATATTTTAATTTAAAAAACAGATGTGAAATATGAAATTTTATTTACTTTATTTTACTTTATTTATAAAATTAGATGGTGGCTTCGGATATATGTGTACTTAATCTTAATGAAGAGGACCTTCCAAAGTCATCATTGTCTGTTGTGCTGGTTGGCACAGCATCTGACAATTCAGAAGTTAATGATGATAAAATCACTTTGAATTTAAATGCTAGAGAATACATTGATAACCAAAATAATAAGTCTCTTTTGTTTAATTTGTATCATTTTCCAAATGATACACATTTATCACCAATTACTACCAAAGTTTCACGTGGATCATCATTATATGTTACTGGTTACTTATCACTTATTGGAGAACTTTTACTTATCAGATTCACACAAATTAATTTTATTGAAAATACTTACTCATCATCATATAAATCATCAAATTTTGCCTGGGAAAAAAAGCAAGCAGACAATTCAACACCATCTACTTTAGTACAATCTACTCCATCAGCATTTGATATAGCTAAATCTCTTTTGGAAAAGCCTAATAAAAAAAGGGTAAAACAAGCAACAACTCCATTAAATTCCTTAAAGATTCCAAAACTTTCCTCCTTAGCATCACCTCAATCAAGTGCAAATAATGAAGATGAAACTTTACATGAAAAAGAAATTCAATCTGAAATTTCTAATGAAGAGAATAAACAAGAAAAAGAAGAGCAAATAGTACAAACACCAACAAAACCAAAGAGAGGAAGAAAAACAAAATAAGGCTAAATATTTTTTTATTAATTGTATTTGTATTTTTTTTCTTTCATTTTCTTTTTTTTTCTTTTATTTTCTACTTCTTTCTTTCATTTTCTTTTTTTTTCTTTTATTTTCTACTTCCTTCTTTTATTTTCTCTTTCTTTTTCTTATTTTCTTATTTTTGTATTAGATTAAAACAGTAATTAAAAAATTCATTGTTTAAAAAACTATAAATACAAGCTATGTAATTCAAGCAAAAAAATTTTATTAAAATAAATATAAGATACTTTTACAAGAAAATGTTTGAAAGTGAAACTTCTGAACAACGTAAAAAAAGATTATATAAAGAAAATAAATCTCGCTATCGAAAAAAGCAAAAAACCAAGCATTCAGATAGACAACAGTATAGTAATATAATGCGTCATGAATTGGGAAG
The DNA here is from genome assembly GCA_015698045.1 of Rhizophagus clarus. Lineage (NCBI taxonomy): Eukaryota > Fungi > Glomeromycota > Glomeromycetes > Glomerales > Glomeraceae > Rhizophagus > Rhizophagus clarus. The sequence goes on from BLAL01000285.1 coordinate 3,219,757, forward strand.
AATGGATCAGATTTGTATTCATTGTAATGCCAAATTTTGGATTGATGAAAGAGATCAGAAAAGTAGTCAGGCATCATCATCTTTTGCTGTTTGCTGTGCTGGTGGTAAAGTTAGTTTACCACCTTTACTTAAACCACCATCATACATATTAGATTTGTATACTTCATCAAGTTCTGATGCAGCTTTATTTCGAAAAAATATAAGAGGATATAATAACATTTTAGCATGCACTTCATTTGGAGCCAATATAGATGAAAAATTTCAAGGGCAAGGTGTATCAAATTTTCGAATTCATGGCCAAGTTTATCATAGAATTGGATCATTATTACCAGAGAATGAGCATTTTCCAGCATTTGCTCAGTTGTATATTTATGATACTGAACATGAAAATGAAAATCGGCAAAACATCATGCAAGATTTGAATAATGATATTTTGCTAAATTTACAGAATATGCTGGATGAATGCAATCCATATATTAGAAGTTTTCGTCAAGTAAGAGATATCATTTTGTCAAATGCTACTTCTCAAATTTCAATGGTAATTCATAGTGATAGAACACATAATCCACATTGTTATAATGCTCCTACCTCTTCTGATGTAGCTGCAATTATTATTGGTGATGGCTATGATGTAAATCCAACTAATCGAAATATCTGTCTTAGATTACATGATGGAGGTTTGCAAATCATATCAGAAACTCATCCATCATATGATCCATTATACTATGTACTTTTATTTCCAAGAGGTGATGATGGTTGGCATATAAATATACCTCTTATAGGATTGTCAAAAAGAAAAAGAATAACACCAATGCAATTTTATTCTTATAGATTGCAAATTAGAGATGGAGATTGGTTACAATATGCAGGACGTTTATATCAGCAGTATATTGTTGATCAATATGCTAAAACGCTTGAATTATCTTAAATTAAATCAGACAATACTTCGTACTGAAATGTATTAAGGTACTGTAGATGCTATAGATGCTGGAGACATTAGTAATAATATTGGGCGTCGCATAATTCTCCCATCTTCATTTACTGGTGGACCACGACAAATGTATCAGTTATATCAAGATGCTATGTCTATTGTAAGTCATTTTGGAAAGCCAGATCTTTTTATAACATTCACATGTAATCCAAAATGGCCAGAAATTACCAGAGAATTATTACCTAACCAAAATGCTGCTGATAGACCTGATTTAACAGCTCAAGTTTTTCACTTAAAATTGCAAAAACTATTAAAAGATTTAAATATTAATCATTGGTTTGGTAAAGTTATAGCCTATGTTTATGTAGTAGAATTTCAAAAACGTGGTTTACCTCATGCACATATTTTATTAATATTGGCTCCAGAAGATAAGATATATTCTATTGAAAAATATGATTCAATTGTTTCTGCTGAAATTCCAGATCCAGCAATATATCCTCTTGCTTATGAAACAGTAACAACTTGCATGATGCATGGTCCATGTGGTATTTTAAACCCATCTGCACCATGTATGAAAGATGGTAAATGCCAGAAAAATTATCCCAAAAATTTTCAAGAATGTACTAAAGAAAATGAAAATGGATATCCTATTTATTGTAGACGTGAAAATGGCAGATTTGTTGAAACTAGAAGTGGAATTCGATTAGATAATAGATGGGTTGTTCCATATAACATTAGTTTAGCTACAAAATACAATGCTCATATTAATGTTGAAATTTGCAATTCTATTTTAGCAATTAAGTATTTATACAAATATGTTTATAAGGGTCATGACCGAGCTACTATTACTCTTTCTCAAACTAATAATACTCAGACATCAGCTAATATTGAAACAATAGATGAAATTAAAATGTATCTTGATGCGAGATACATTTCTTCTTCTGAAAGTATTTGGAGAATTTTTCATTATCGATTGCATAATCATATTCCAAGTGTGCAAAGATTAGCTGTTCATCTTCCTAATCAACAATCTATTACATTTCAAGATGGAGACAATTTGCAACATATTGTAGATTATGCTACTACACGTATGACAACTTTAACAGCTTGGTTTCAAGAAAACTTAGAAAATATTGCAGCACATGAATATAAATATACAGATTTTCCACTTTATTATACTTGGAATAAATCTCAATGCAAATGGAATCCTCGAAAATCTGCAACAGGAGCTATTGGAAGACTTTATATGGTTCAACCTTCAGAAGGAGAAAGATACTACTTACGAATCTTATTAACTCACATCAAAGGTGCCACCAGTTTTGATAACTTAAAAACTGTTAATGGATATACATGTAGGACTTTTAAAGAAGCCTGTATTCATTTAGGCCTTCTTCAAAATGATAATGAATGGGATATATGTTTATATGAAGCAAGTAAAATAAATACAGGACAGCAATTACGTCATTTATTTGCAATGATTCTTTTATATTGTCAACCAGCAGCACCTGAAAAGTTATGGAATAAATACAAATCAGCATTATGTGAAGATATTTTATATCAATATCATCAAACTACTATAGTAAATAATATAATTGAATGTAGAGCACTAAATCAATTAAACCAATATTTACTATCAAATGGAAAATCTCTTAAAGATTTTCCAGATATGCATCTTTTATTAGAAAATATGCCAGATGTTGATAATGATAATAATAATTTAGATCAGTTAATTCAGGAAGAAAGATTATTATATAATATCATGCATTTAGAGAGTATATTACATAATAATATTCCCTTATTAAATGCAGAGCAGCATGCTATATATAATGCTGTTATACAAGCATTTGAGCATAATTCTTCTGAGTGTTTTTTTGTTGATGGACCAGGTGGTACTGGCAAAACATTTTTATATAATACTATACTTGCAAAAGTTAGATTATGTGGTGAAATTGCATTGCCTGTAGCTTCTTCTGGAATTGCTGCACTTTTAATAGATGGTGGTAGGACTGCACATTCTCGATTTAAAATTCCAATTAAATTAAATGAAACTTCAACATGCAATATTTCACAAAGAAGTAAAGAAGCCTGTTTGATTAATATAGCAAAGGTTTTTATTTGGGATGAAGCTCCAATGATGCATAAATTTGCATTTGAAGCTGTTGATCGAACACTTCGTGATATTACACAGATAGACAAACCATTTGGAGGAAAAATTTTTATTTTTGGAGGAGATTTTTGACAAATTCTGCCTGTAATACCACATGCAACCCGTGCTGATATTGTATCTGCAAGTTTAAGTAAATCATATATATGGAGACATTTGAAAATTATGAAACTAACAATTAATATGAGACTTTGTCAATCTCATAATTCCCAAGATGATAATTCAAAACAAAAAGAATTTGCAGAATTTCTTTTAAAAATTGGAAATGGGGAATATTCAACCAATTCAAATACAGAAAATATGATAACTCTCTCTGCAGATATGACTATAACTAAGGGCAATTTAACTGATCTTGCAGATTTTGTTTATCCTAATTTGGCTAAAAATTCAGGAAATGTAAATTATATGGTTGGCAGAGCAATATTAACTCCTAAAAATACTGATGTTGATATAATTTCAGATATGTTAATGAGTAGATTATCAGGTGAAACCAGAGTATATCCCAGTTTAGATTCTACAGATTCAACAGAAAATACCTATAGGCAGCAATCTCAGATATATTCACCTGAATTTTTGAGATCTTTAAAGGTGTCTGACCTTCCTCCTGGTGAATTAAAATTAAAAACAGGAATTCCAATTATACTTTTACGAAATCTGAATCCATCAGAGGGACTTTGCAACGGTACCAGGCTAATTGTTCATGATCTTCAAAGTAAAGTAATTGATGCAGAAATTATTACTGGCTCTCATATTGGTAAACGTGTCTTTATACCTCGAATTACATTGAGTCCTTCAGAAAGCAGTTTACCCTTTACTTTAAAGCGATTACAATTTCCAGTACGTGTTGCATTTTCAATGACAATAAACAGAGCACAAGGCCAGACATTAAACAAGATGGGACTTTATTTACCACAACCAGTGTTTTCACATGGCCAACTATATGTTGCTTTATCAAGGGTTATATCATATCAATGCATTAAGGTTCTTATATTACATAATGATTATCAAAAAGACTGTCAAACTAAAAATATTGTATATAGGGAAATTTTTCAAAATACTTAATTAACACTATTTCAATAAATACTATAAATATAATTAAATATAATTTGGCACATATCATTTTATTTTAAACTAATTTACATTCTTATTTTTTATACTAATCAATAGCTATTACATTAAATTTTTAATTATAAATAATATTTAATTTTTCTATTTATTTATAACTCAAAAATTTCTTTAATATGCCATATTGGGACGTTGATTTACATAAATTTACAGATTCCGGCGCAGCGCGACGGGTGATGGCTAGTTTATTCTGTTTTCAAATGATGTCGACCATGTAACAAAAAATAAAAAATTTTGTACTTCAAGGCTAAATTTTTATAGTTCTCTTAATATGGTATTCCAATAAACATACATGTACAACTCTAAATAAAGTTTTTACTTTTTTAGCTCCAAGTTTTCATTTGAATCACATTTAATGGATTTATAGTAATTTTACATTATATGTGCAGCAAATTTAAGTCATAAGTGTGAAACATTTATGGTATATTAAATAGTTATTGTTGGTCCATTAAGAACAACGCTAGGATGGATGGATTTAATTTTGTGGTTTCACATTAGTTGATTGCATTTACTTTTTTGTAACCATGGAAATACTATTGCAAAAGTTTCATCCAATATAGAAATTCAGTGATGGCAAATGACCTTCAAAATAAGTTATTTCACAAATGACATTGTAGATTTTTAATGTCAAGTGTAGATCTGCAATATGCAATGTGATATACAGTAGTAATGATAGTATGAGCGTTATAATAATCGTTTACAACATATGATTAATGTTAAATGTTACTAGTAATTAAAAAAAGAAAAGAAAATGTAGCCATGTAGGCGTATTAATTATAATAAATAAATCCAAAAAAAAAATTAGATATACTACACATCATTTTATTATAAGAAATTTTATTTATTCTTATTATGAACTAATTATTAAAAAACATAGTTCTTAGTAAAGTAAGAAAATTAGATATTTCAAATTTGCTTGTATTACAAACATCCGGTCAAAATCTAATCAAATTTGGTTAAAATTCGGTCGAACCCTAAAATTACAAATTGTTTGTTCAAAATCAGATTTCACGGACGCCATGTAATTTTTTTTTTTTTTTTTTTTTTGAATAAGTTTCAAACAAAGTAAAATTGAAAAAGTTTTTTTTTTTTTGAGATTTCATTACCGTTTCATAGAATTTCCAAATTTTAAACATCAGTGTTGGAGATTTTTAAAGTAAAGATGGTGAAAATGACAATGAATCCTTAATAAACGAAAATAAGTTATATGAGTTATATAAAAAACGATTGGTTTAGAAAATAACTGTGTCATTTGTCATTTGAGGTCATTTGGGTCACTGGCAAACACTAATCTGTAGAGTGTGGGATATTAATAAAGCGAGGACTTTTCTGATGTAGTGGAGAAATTGGCTAGTCGAAGCAAGATGGTATTATTTTCCAAAAATTTTACGAAAAAAAGCCTGGCGCGTGGAAAATAATATGAACGCATAACAGTCGCATAACTCTATTCGGAAATTGAATGTGAGTGTTTAAAACTCATTAGGTTGCTTAGATTATGTATTTTACTTTTTTACATAAGAAAGTGCAAAATAGAAAGTAAAAACATTTTCGAAATTGGGAAAAAATCAAATGAAGGTGCGACAAGTTTTCTATTATTAAGATGACTGATGGAACAAGAGATTGAGAAGCTGAAATCTGTCTACAGGATTGTCAGAGATGCATAAAGTAAAATTTTCTTTCAGGTTCAGGTTCAATTTTGAAGTATTAACATGATAATGTTTGAGTTACGATTTCTTCGGCGTGTGGTATACAATTTTTTTGAAAATTACACCTCTACCCTTTATCATACCTGTATCGTAACTTTTGTGGCTTGAAGACAGGGAGTAAGAAGTAGTGAATTTTTTTTTATGTTGTAATCTTTCTCGCTAACCAGTCAATGTACAGTATATTCCTAGTGAAGTTATCTGAAATTGAGGCTAAACTATAACGAGTTATTCTTTTATGTAGTAAGGAATATTATTTAAGGCGTAATAAGTAATGATGTAATATTTATTTTATTTTTTAGAAATGGTTATTGCGTATTTATATGGCATAGTAAATTAAGAAATAAATAATTATTTTTGTCCAATAAACGAACTCAGAAATCGCCTGATCAAAAAGGTGATTTCGCGTTAATGATCATAAAACGACAAACAAAAGCAATACCAATAAAAAATTAATTAATGTAAGTAGAATCTGGAACGCAAAAAACAATTGGGGTTTCAGTATATACCAAATATAGATTAGGAATCAGTCAATTGCAACATTTGAAATTTGAAATTAAAGTACTATGCACGTTTGACAAATTTTTTTAGATATACTTAAAAATAATAAACGAAAAAAAAGAGATTTTACAATTATTTTTTATTATTATTTTCTTCCAACGCTTATTCAATAATTACGCTTTTGTTTTCATTATAATTTATATGAAAATAAAAAAAAATAAAAATAATGCAAATGAAAAGCTAGTTCTCAATGTGCGGATCTTTTGCCACTATAGAAATTGACATCATTAATCAACACTATTACCATTAAAATATTTACATAAAAAATTTAATAATAAAAGAGGGGAAGGGAAAAATGAAAGTTAAAAATTTTGCTATTTGAAATTTTAAAAAAAAATTTTCAAAATTTTAGCTGATAATGAAAACTAAATTTGGCTGTGGCTGCAACTTGTAATTTTTAATTATAAATAAACCAATTCACAAATTCAACCAACAAACCCATAAACACGATCTACCCACAAGCCTATAAAAACAATCCTATAAACGTGACACAACCCATAAACCTAAACCCACAAATCTAACGGAAAGCCACGTGCTCACACCAGTCTATACAACTCACCTTCAAAACAAAAAGCACTCAATAAGATCACTAAAAATGCTATAAGAAAACATATAATATTAGATCAATACTTTCAATCCACAAGCTCACACCAATCCACATAACTCACCTTTACAGTATATCTAAAAAATGTTAGATCAGCCTTGTCAAATATTCTCCTTGTTTTTACCGAAAAACATTACAAGAAATACAAAGTCATTCTAAAAAACAATAAAAGGCGTGATAACGTTAGCTATCAACAATACCCATCCCACTTAAGCATCATTTACTTTCACTAAAACTTAAACAATGATGAATAAAATTCCATAAGTCAGAAATGCCTTTCACTTATATTCCCTCCGTATACCAAGTGTGTTCGCAGGCTTGTGATATGCAACCATCAAAGATGGAGGTGTGTTCGGTCTCTACCACAAGGGTAGGATTGCGAGGTATTTCTCCCCACTCACTACTAGTAGTTACCGCTGAAGGACATCATCAGGAATACTTCGCTCTAAGGCAAATTCACTTATAACCCTCTGTATACCACCATAAACTCAGCCCATAAACCCACAAACACATAAAATTTCATAAGTCAGAAATGCCTTTCACTTATATTCCCTCCGTATACCAAGTGTGTTCGCAGGCTTGTGACATGCAACCATCAAAGATGGAGGTGTGTTCGGTCTCTACCACAAGGGTAGGATTGCGAGGTATTTCTCCCCACTCACTACTGAAGTAGTTACCGCTGAAGGACATCATCGGGAATATTTCGCTCAAGGCAAGTTCACTTATAAACCTGTATATCATAGGCTACAAACCCACAAACACAATACCCATAGCCACAAACCCACAAACACAATTCACTCGCAAGCCCATAAAAATAAACCTATAAACCTGGCACAACCCACAACCCACCACACGCCCACACCAGCCTATACTCACTTTAATAAAAAGCATGCTTCCTCTTCCTATAAATAAAATAAAACACACATAATATTAGATCAATACATCCAATCCACAAGTTCACACACCAATCCACGCAACCCACCTTTACATCATCAGTCTTACTATTTATTTTTCTTATTTTTACTGAAAAATCGTCACAAGAAATACAAAGTCGTTCTAAAAAGCAATAAAAAGCATGATAACATTAGCCATCCATACCACCCATCCACTTAAATATCGTTTATAATCACAAACCCATAAAACAAATCCACATACAACCCACAAAACCCGACCCATAAACCCATAAAATCAAACTCATAAAACCTGAATAAAAACAAACCAAAACCACAGCTCTGACTCACAAACTCATAAACATACCCATAAAACCGACCCACAAATCTATAAAAATCAAATCACCTAACTCGACACAAAACACAGACACAAATTTACAATCGCGCAAATACAAACCCATAAACATAACTATAACCTACAGATACAAACTCACAAAATCCCCATAAACCCATAAACCCGTAGACACGAATCCATAAACTCAAACTCGTAATCCTCTTTTTTTTTAGATGTTTTGTGGCACTTCTATATAAGCTGACCAGGTTTAACTTACCATGGTGACGAAGGACATGTTCACAGTTGTTTTTTTTTTCACTACTTCCGACCTTGAAAATATTCTTTAAGGAGTAATAATCCCTTTCCATCTATCTACGTGATCGTAAGATAAAATATTCAACTTGCGTAAAGAATATAAGTCTGCTAGGAATTTGGATAAATAAAAATCATTTTTATCGGAGACTTTCAGGAGACTTATAGAATATTTTCTGATACGAGACGCGTATTTATATATCATTATAGTCTGATAATCAGTTTCACATGAGTCATGTGCTTCGTTTTTCTCATGAACTGGCTTTCAGTTTATTATATAATTCTAACTCCGTAATACAAAAAAGTATAATTTTGTCTGTTGTATATCTAAAAAGTATTTAAATAATACAGTACTAGGTATTTGGAAAAAAATTTTTGTTTAACTAAAAATGGGAGGTTAATTTTTCCAAATTAGTTATCGTTTCAAGTTGCGGTAAATTTATATAATTCTCCGACTCGGGGCATCTCCCTTAATGAGATTGGCTGAAGTCTTTGACATGAAAACACAAGTCCCGTGATTGTCAATCGCATCTTTTTGAAAACGGCTATATGACTTTACTATTGATATCACATGTATACGGTATGACTCTACTGAGCTTTTATCTGTAAAAAAGTATGAGTACTTTTTTTTTATGACTCATATGATATTTATAAAGATTAATTAAAAGATATCTTATTTTGTGAAATACACGATTTCCCCAAAAAATTCTTTTTTCAATCATATTAAGTTTGAAAGAATTTACATATTAGTTTATTCACACAAAAAAGATTTTGAATGAAAAAAAAATCATATCTGCGCAAATTCCAAGTGTGATAAATATGGCAAGCCATGCTGGTCAAAAGTGTTGCGCATTTTACGGCAAAAAGTGTCATCGGAATATCGGAGTATATTTCATTGAAATTATTTTTTTTATATCTTGTATTACATTTTTCGCAACGTATAAAACCAATAACGAATAGGAAAAAACTAACAAGTGTTTTTTATAATACGATAAATTGTGATAAATTGTCTTAGTTTTTTTAGACGTTTATACAAGTACGTACTACAATGTGAATCACAAAACAAACATGCGATACTGGTGTGTTATCCAATTTGACTCGTTATTTTTGTAACATGACACGGAGCAAATAGTCACTATTCACTACTCTGTAATTAAATAAATTTTGTATTTTATTATGTGTTTGTGTTTAAAATAAATTTAATAATTTATTTCTCCTATTATTTACATAATACTATCATACGATTCGTATTTTCAGAAATCAATGAACTTATTATATACGACGAGATCTTTAACGGAGCTCTTTAAACAGGTTATTAACGAATCGAATAGTTTAAACAAACAATCATTCAAATTCTCGAGAAATTTACAAAATCTGATTTAAATCAGTTATTATAATTTCCTTTAGCAAATTAATGATATTATTTTAAATGTAATAACTTGTAAATTCATTCATTGGTTATTATATCTTTTGTTGAGTGCATAAACAGATCGTGACATTTTAAATTTTTATAAATAACTCTTTTCTTATTTTATTTTATTATTATCATAGTGATAATTTTTTGCAATTGTTTCCATAGATAGTATAAAGTTATGTAATAATTATTTCAAAGGGCAACCTGCTATTTATATTTGTTAAAAAAATGAAATTTATGGCGTTATTAGGTTATTTATTATATTTGGAAACTATTAATCAAAGATTTAAACAATTGTTTTAATACTATTTTGTTTTGAAGCACGTTTTTCAATATTAATGTAATTAAAAAAAAAGTTTCGCAACGTTTTTTTTTAATACGTTACGAAAGTGTTTTCAACATTAATTTTATTCACAAGCAGTTGAAATTCTATTTCTTTCATAAAATGTTACTATTTTAAATGTTATTTATTTCATAATTGAATTCATTCGTTAATATTCCATGACGACATGATTTTTTTAGTTATGAACTAGCAGCCGCCCATTGCTTCGCACTGGGCATTTAAATCAATATAGTAATATATGTTATGTAGTGATTCATGTAACTTATTAATTACTTATTCGGTTAGTATTAGCAAAAATGAGCTGCAATTTTCAGTCTATCTAAAAAAAAAATATCAAAAATGGAATAACTGTACTGTATGTATAATAAATATTTTTAAATAATTAATTCTTCCTTTTAATCTCATATTTCTTTCGTTTTCCTTTGATCTTGTTTTTCTTTTCCCATCCGATTTTGTTTACCCTTCGTTCTCCCTTTCAATTCGTTCTTACTTTCTTTCATTCTCATTTCCTTTCACTTTATCCTTCGATTCTCCCTTTTTGTCTATTACCCTTTTTGTTTTCACCTACCTCTTTCGTTTTCGTTTGCCTCTTACATTTCGTTTAACCCCTCCTTTTTCTGTTTACTTTTCATTTTGACTTGTCTTTTTTATTTTATTTATCTTTTCTCTTTCCGTTTATTCTTTCATTTCCGTTTGCCTTTCCATTTTCATTTTATCATTTTCGGTTTTATTGTTATCATTTACTGTTAGTTCTGTACAAAATTAATAAATAATTACTTTAAATATTGTTTGACATTGCATTTGACATTGCGTTTGACATAGTGTTTGATAAATAAAATTGTAAATTTTATTTTATTTTTATTTTTACTGGAGGATCACCTCGTACATGTGAAGACATAAATACTTGTCAAAACAAGCCCTAATGTCAGATTACATGAATACAACTAAATATAGAAACTATAACTATGTCGGGATCCGATTTAGTTATTATCAATATAAAAGAGATAACCTAAATCACAAAAGCACTAATCTAAAAGAATAGCCGTATTTTTCTTTCACACAAAGTGCGCCTGGTGTAAATACTGTCATACCAGGAATGTTCCAAACCCTATTTATAAGTTGTAATGGTAAAAAAAAAAGGAATAATAAAAACTAAAATAATAAAAAAAAGAAAATACAATAACTAAAAACTATAATATATCACGTTATTTAGTAATCACGTGATCAAAATTAAAACAAGGTCGTTTAGAAGTTCTAACTAAATGATAATGATGATCAATATATAACGGACTATGATAAGGACGTTTGAGTCTAAATTCATCAGGGTCATAAGTATGGTCATGTTCATCAGGAGCAGGTTTCAAAGTATCGAAATATCGTGCTGAGCTGCCAGGATAACTATCCCCATCTAAAGTTTGATCAGTTAGGAGACGCCAATACTCTAGACGTCACCATGTAGGTGTCTTCTTGGACTTCCTATCAAGTTGTCTTAAAGTTTTGTTAAAATTAGTAAAAGCATAATGTTCATGAACGGTATTGGTGATTTCCATCAAATAAATCAAATTATCCAATCAATGATGATAACGATTATGTGTAGTATTCCAATCCGGAAAGCGGGGTCGAACACAAGCTTTCTTCAATTCTTCTTGATGATTATGGTAGTGATCTTTAACCCATTGCCACCACTTATCAGAGCCAGGTGTTAAAGCAAAACGCCTTTTGCCTTTCCCAAGAAAAACAGGTTTAGTCGGAATAAAATCTTTATATTTCATATAATCGTCGTGACTCATTGATAAATGGACATTCTCAGGTAATGGAATATATTCAGTTTGATCTCGATTAGCACGAGTAATCCTCGTATCTGTGACAACAGGAACTGCTTTAGCTATAGGTAGATATTGCGTGAGGTGTGGACGCTTGTCATGAATGCCTTTTTTCAAATGGTTAACATGACGGGTAAAATTGCGGACTGAATCACATAAAGTTTTGTGTTTGGTGAAGAGAAATTTTTTAGTTGGAGTACGTATAGGTTGATTAGGATTGTCAGGAACTGTTGATTTATGTGAGTTTAAGACATGTCGCTCAAAGTGTTGACGCCTCTGTGCTTGCTTTTCGAGAGTACGAGATGTAAAGTTGGAGATATTTTGAGTACGATAGATAATTTGATAGGAGTTATAATTCTTGGTGTAAAAAAAATTCCATCGGGAATATACAATTCCATCAGAAAGTACTGAGATCTTTGTACAATAAGAAATACCTCTACGAGTAGAATAAACATAATTAGTCGATTGAGATGACCATTTTTGGTGTATGTTGGTTAAAGCTGCTATACGCTGTGCTGAAGGAGTTATAGTAATAATATTTGAAGGTTTAGAATATTTCAGAACAAGTTTATTGTGAAGGCCACATCCTACATGACGAAAATTATTATATCTTGAATATACTATAGGAGTCGGTAAAGTGCAACAGTTATTATCTTTGAGGTCAGGTGATGATGAAAGAAATCCACAGGGGTAACAACAGGGGATAAAAATACCTAAAATGAATCTGTATTTTTTATAAGTGAAACGAATAAAAGTACAGGTGCTACGATTATTTGTGTGGGTACTGTTGTATCGTGATTCTATAATAGATAAACGTTGATGTAAAGAGTCTCTTAAAAAGGTAAAATATTTGTGTTGAATACGTTTCGGAATTACTTTTTGTAGTGTGAAAAAATGTGTTAATAAAAGAGAAACTTTAAATTTCTTGTTTAAATATTTACTCGTGGATTGATAAACTGATTCAGTTAGTAAAGCTTTTTTATTATTAGTAATGATACGTAAAAAAGGAGTAGGATTTCTATAAGAGATAAATTCATGATGATTTAAGGGGTCTAGATCAAAAAAATAGGATTTACTGCGTTGTGATTCGTACACAGTGTTAACGCCACATCGATCAATATTGGTCACGTGAAAGTGAACCGTTCAAATAGGGACAGGGAATGATTGTAAAGGAAAAGAAATGGGTTGAGAAAAATTGACCATAGTAAAAATAAAAAAAAAATTATATAGAAACTATAGTAAAATTTTATAAAATATTTCACATAAAGAATAAGAGAAAATATTAATACTCCCAAAGGGTTATGCCGCTAATGGGCGGGAGAATAATATAGAAAATTATAAAAAACGTAAAAAGGTTTTATAAAAAAGAAAAATAATTTTGTATATAATTTTTATGGTGACTTAATAAAAAAGACGTAACCAAGGGCAGCAGAAGACTGAGAGGCCTTACCCTGTTGATGCCTGAGGATGTAAAAGGTGTTAAAGGAACTGTTTAATATGAAGGATATATGAACTGTCTTCTGCGAAAAAAATGGTCAAGGGATTGACGGGACAAGAACATTAAATAAAATTGTAAAAAATTTTTTTTGTCCTCTAAATATCAAAAATTACAAATCACGTGACACGCGAGATTTAAGCATTACACGGGGGGTGCTAGATCTAAATTTATCCAAAAAAAAACTCTCTCTTCTTTTCTAAAATTTTATTAAAAAACCGCAGTATAAATTTACAAATAAATAATATGGAAAGTAAAAATACATTTTCTTTATTGGCTCCTGATGAAAATGAACCTATAAATGATAGTCCTGTAGTGGATAACGTACAAGAGATTTTTTTTACAGAACAACACACTATTTTGGACGGGTCTTTAAACCCTATAAAAAATAAATGTCCAGAAAATGTTATCAAAATGTCTGGAAAATGTCCGGAATAAATCTAATGTGTCCGGAAAATGTCCACTTTTTTGGTACATGTCTGACACACTTCTGATACTTAAAATTTTGACATGTCCTAACTTTGTCCAGAATTCGTCCAGTATTTGTTCGGTATAAAATTTTAGACAAATTCTGGACAGTTAAATCTGGACAAATTCTGGACATAGTAAAAAAACCAGATAGACAAATTCCGGACATGAAAAAGTTCAGGACAAATTCTGGATACTATTTCCAAAAAAGGATAAATTAATTTTGTAAAAAAATGCAAAAATCACAAAACTGACATTCAAAATTTTTTCTGTCGTACTAATTAAAATTGCAGAGCAGGCAAAAATACTATATATCTATGATATATAAATTTTAGGTTGAGGAATAATGATGATCATCTATCCATTGATCATCTTTTATGGCAAAATTTTACAAAAATACATTTCCAGACAATTTCAGGACAATTTTCTAATATCCCAAAAATGCAGTGTTTTCGGAACAGTTTTCAGACACACAGTATCCAGAATTTCCAGACAATTATTTAGACAATTTTTCCAGACATTTTCTGGACATTATCCAGACACTTATTTTTTATAGGGTAAAGAGCATGCCTCAAGGTTTTTTCCAACACCCATACGATGACCAAACAAAGCTTTTAGTATCGCAGTTTGGAGACCAGGCCCACCCCCAGAACTACCAACGTTATTCAGAATATTTAGCTATTCCTGGAACACTAATATCATTACTTTTTCACCTCAGCGAGCGGGTTGCCCATAAGGTCTTCGAGCCTGTAGATGTCTACCTAGCCATGTTAGTGGATGAAACGGCAGACGACAAAGACCCTGAAAGTGAAGATCTATCACATGATGAGATGGATGATATAATAGTAGATACTAATCAGCAATCTTCTAGGATAATACTGGAGGTCCCTCCCAAACCTACACCTGTTATAGCTACTTCTTCGACGATGACTGCCAAATCTAGTAAAGATAAGTCAGGAGAAAAAATACCGCTATCTCAGCCTACAAAAGGACGGGATCGACCTAACCCAGGCCAGAAGTCACATGACAAAAAATCCAGAAGGATCGATAAAATTATTGTTATGCAAGAATTCCCTGTACATCTCAAAAATTCAATCAGAGACGTCACCTTGTATGATATCCTAGCGAAATGGTCCCATGAAACACTACTCACACACCTAACCACATGGGCTCAGGTATAGCAATGTCAATCAAAAGACAACAGAAATACTAACAGTCCGTGTCAAGATTGCATTCAATCAATTTACACTTCAAGCATTCGATGGAAGGAGATGGTGTCATTGGCTACACAATCTTGAAGTACGCTGGTTTTCAGGACGGTGGATGTTAAAACAGAGAATGAATCACTCTATATTTTCTGCCAAAGTAGATGGATTACCAGTATCAGTAACAACTGATCCTCTACTAGTCCAGGATTATGACAAATGTGATTCTTTTTTTAAGGATCAAGGCATTCGTGCCTACAAATTCCTCAAACAAGGTGCCAATCAAGTTACAATGTTGGGGTTTTTTGAAACATATGAGGACTTAAAAACAGCTTTGGAATCCCCCTTTGTATACGAAAGAACAAAATATAAATGGTATCATTCGAGCAGTTGCCCCTAAAAGAAGAAACAATCTAGGGTTGTTTTGTCAGGGTCATCTTCAGAATGCACCAGCAGGGATAATGGTGCCCAAGGTTCCAAGAAGTCAGGGTACACTACGGTCAGTACCGCGTACTTTCTCCCACGGGGACAAGAAGCAGAAGACAGGAAAGCAGGTCTAGACAAAGCGGACATCTTGAAACTTGTCCTTTCTCTTTTAGATTGACGTGTAGTTTAGAAGTTTTTTTTTAGTTTTTATTTTCATTTTCTTAGTGGTGTAATGTTTGTTGTTCTCCCCTTTTTTATGAATCCTTTTATCCCACCTGAATTTTTTGGTAATGTTACCTTTACTTTTTTTCTTTCATTTTGTAGGATAAAGCTTGGTTCGTGGCTTTCTTTTTTTTTGAAAAAAAGTAAAGTGTATAGTTAGCTGGCCAGGCTGTTCTAAAATATCCTGGCAGAGCAGTTTCTTTCGTAAGATGGGAATTTTGGTTTATCTTATTATATAGTGTAGGTTTTGCATAGCAAAATTGTACTGTATCTAGGTAATCCATGCGCTATACCGTCATTATCATTAATTAAATAAATAAATAAATAAATAAATTTATCCAAAAAAAAATATATAAAAAAAATATCCAATAAATTATAAGTAAATTTTTTCTATCGAAATTAGGATAGCAAGATCAATTTTACTTATCAAAATTTTTGATTTTTGTATTCTTTATTTTGTGAATCCTTTGATGCCGTTCTTTGATCTTCATTTTATTTATCTTTAGAATATGATTACCGTTAACGTTAATTTATCATTGATCTTCATGTTCTTTAACTTTGGGATGCAATTACTCTTCAAATTGTTTTTATTTTATGAATTCTTTATTGCAATTTCTTAAGTAAAATGTTAACATGTATAGTAAGCCTATTGTAAAAAATATACATAATAAAAGTTTCTGAAGTCATTACCGTAATCATTTGGTCAAGAAAATGATAGATTGATGCAGACGAATACGTCAAAAAAAGTTAATTATCTACTACATTAGTAAAACAGCTAATGGGAACCAAAAAATAACTAATAAAAATTTGCTGATCAATTTCCTAACTATAAAAATAGGGAATAAGATCAGGCGCAGACTAATCACGCATTGCACGATACAAAATGGGTAATCTAAATATGACATTTTCTTTTTTAGTTATATTGGGTATAAAATTTTCCCTTAACAGTTAAGTTTTATGAAATTTGTATATTTCTTCAAAATATATATAGTATATTATAATAACATTTGTCTACCAATTTTTGCAAAAAAAAAAAAAAAAATTCTAGTTAGAAAATAATTTTTTTAAAATTAGTATTCAATATATCTGTTATATTTAAACAATTCAAAGTTAATACTGAAAAAAATCAAATAATGTGAAAGTCAATAAGACTTGATATTTATTTATTTATTTATTTATTTATTATGACTTAGGAACATAGGCAACGGGGTACGAACATATCTATCAGATTTTTCAGACATAATACGCTATGCTGCTCCCTAAAACACAATCCACCTTAGGCGAACCATGCATCCCAGTCAGATTTTTGCCACTCCCCTCTTTAGAGGTTATGAAACGCCTGGCGCCAACCTAGCAAACAAAAATCACGAAAACCTAACTACAAAAAGCAAAAGTTACGAAATCAATAAGACTTGATAAAATTGATGTAGCTGGTAGTATTTAAATATGCATGTGACCTGGTTAGCTGAGTTAGTTTATTTATTGAGGAAGCCAGTCTAATAGAGGTTAGCTGATTTTATTTTTACCAAATGAAATCATGATCCCAAATCACGTGATACAAAAATCTTCCATTATTATTGAAAAAAATTTTTTTTTATATATTTTTCTTTAGTTTATGTTAAATAAGATGATAAATTTTTGATATCAGTCATGTAAATGACAAATGACAAATGACTTGTCATTTGGATCATTTGTCATTTCAAGTCATTTGCCGAACGCTGATTTGTAATCATTTGTAATCATCCGGACATGTCTTTAGTAACTCAACGTAAATAACTACGCCAACCATATAATAATGATGCACAATTAATAAATTAATAAGACCACATGACCTTAATGTTGAAATACAATAATAGTGATGATAATGACTTTTCGTAAAACTTTTATTTAAAAAAAAAATGTCTCAACTTTATTTTGACTGCTTGAGTGAGATTTTTGAGTACTTGGAAGATGACAAATTTACATTACATTCATGCATATTAGTTAATCGTTTATGGTGTAAAGCTTCAGTGAGAATTTTTTGGAGGGATGTTTGTTATTACAGTTCTTCGAATTTTAAAACTTTAATTGCTTGCCTTCCAAATGAGTCAAAAGAAATTTTATATAAAAATGGAATTAATATTTCAACTTCGACTTCAAAACCCCCTACTTTCAATTATGCATCATTTTGTAAAGTTTTATCAGTTGAACAAGTTTATTACAAAATTATTAATCTTCTTCAATCACCAAGTCATAAATGTAAAGGACATATAGTGACACGGGAAATAATTCAAATGTTCATGAAAGAAATCCTTTCTTTAAAGAGTTTAGTATTTTCACCATATCACAATATAACTTTTAAGTTATTTCATGAATCAAAGGATTGCCTAAAAAATCTTTCAGATTTACGATGTGGTTCAAATATTTCCACCGATTTATTTTATCAACTATCTCAAATATGTTACAATATACACACATTTACTTTAGAAGTTGGACGAATTGTATCAAATGGATTAGCAGATTTAATTTCTGTCCAGAGAAACTTAAAGTGCTTTAATATGTTACTATGTTATTATCAGCGAGATAACAATTTGACAAATATAATTCCTTCATTAATGTTAAAACTCCCAAATACTTTAGTCAAGCTAGTACTTTTTGTAAGAGGTTGTTGTATTTCATTATCATTTATTGCTAATTTTTTAAATTTGCAAGAACTTAGTTTATTATTTAAATATGATAATTTTATTGATTTTGAAAAGTTGCAATATGTTATTTTCCCACAACTACAAGTTTTAAATATTAGTGAAGAACATCCAAGAGTTGAGCTACTAATGAAATTCTTAGAAAATAACGGAAAGAATTTAAAGGAAATTTATATAGGATCTTGTAGTGATAATTTACTAAACTTAGTTATCGCTAAATCCTGCCCAAGACTTAGAAAACTTTTCATTGGAATTAAATATAATGAATTGGAAACATTAAAAATAATCTTTAATAATTGCAAAAATTTAGAACGTATTAAAATTCGGTGCGGGAAGAATTATTTGAGCGAGAAAGACGCATTGAAAGCGGTTGCGAAATACTCACAGAATATTCACGAATTAACATTATATTATCAATCTAGAATACAATTTGAACTTCTTCCAGAAGAATTAGAGTCTTTTTTTATAAGTTGGACAAATCGCATATCACAAAAATCACTTTCATTGATAATTGTTAAGAGGTACCGTGCGAATAGCCTAGATACATATAATGAAAATGTTAAAATAATTAACAAATATATTAAATTAGGCGTTATTAAAAAATTTAAAGTCGAAGTTGATGAATATATTTAAAATACCACATTTCAATATCTTAGTTTTGGGGGCTATCTTTAACTCTTTGTGGTTGATTGTTGTAGCACTAATCATGGCGATAAACTTGTAGTAACTTTCCTTTGATTGTTTCTAAGTTTTTACCTGTGCATCACTGCTACTTAAATGTAGTCTGTAAACGTATTCTTCGGTCTGTTTTATGGATGAACTTTTTGTATATTTTCTTTTCCCTTTTATTTTTTGTAAAGGCTGCGAATTGAAATATTGTTTTAATAAAATATCAATATCTTAGTTTTAAGCACGCACATTTTATTGGTAATATCAAAATATTTTTTTGTTTACCCTTATTAATGTCTATTTGGTTATATGTAATTTGGTTCAGACTTTCCCATCTTATCAGTTAGATTTTCTTTTCTTTTTTTATTTATTAAAACAATATTTTTCCGAGCTAGTTGCATGGTTTAAATATAACGAAATAAGTTTTAATAAATAAAAGTCATGTTGTATCTTGGTTGGCTTAGTTCTTTTGAAAATTCAACAATAATTATTCTTGTTTTAAATAGATAAAAAAATATATACTGAAATCGACTTTAACACCATTAACAAAAGTATTACTTTATGAATTTAAATAAGAATGAATTAAAAAGTAATCTGATCTAATTAATGATGCAAAAAAGAATTAATTTTTATTGTGTCATGATATGATTTATTAGCTGGTTAAGCCGCGACTAATATTATATATAATACAGCATATAATTGTATTTTTAAATAAAAATTTTGTGAATATATTAAGTTTCAGCAGTTGATCTTTTAGCTTCAGTGCATTTTTCAGAAAAACTTTACCTGTTATAGTCACTTTTAGAGTTTATTTACATTTGGTTGCTCCTCTTACAATTTAATACGTCGAGCTTGAAATTTTCTTGTTAACAATACCATTATAATAAATCATTGTTTCAATTTAAGGTATAAGTTTTATCAGCAGTGTAAAAAAAATTTTACTGGTTTGGACATATTGATCACAATTTCACTCAAACAATCTTTAAGTTTTATAATTCCGATCAGAATTAATACAATAAGTTCACGTTAGGACCGAAATAATGATTAAGATGACTATAGACAATTTTGCGTTAATAATCACGTAATTGCCACAGGAATTTGTAACACAGATCATAATTATAAATATACGTCTTTTTGTAAATTTCAAAATTTAAAACCCTTTCATTTGTTTCTCTTAAAAAGCAATGTCACAACTAAAATTTCGAACATTTGAGGATGATTTTACTTTACACTCATACATATTAGCTAATCGACTTTGGCGTGAAATTCCTGTAAGATTTTTTTGGAGAGATGTTTGGAGTTATAGTACCTCAAACTTTAACACATTAATTGCTTGCCTAACAAATGAGTCAAAAGCAAGAAATTTTATATAAAAATGAAATTATTATTTCGACTCCAACTTCAAAAATTCCCATTTTCAATTATGCATCATTTTGTAAAATTCTACCTGTTAACCTAATTTATTACAAAATAGAGAAGCTTCTTAAAAATCAACAAAGTATTTCACCACAAAATCTTGAGAATTATACATTTATAGTGGTGCAGGAAATAATTTAAATGTTCATGAAAAGATCTCATCTTTAACTAGTTTAAGTTTATTTCAAAATGCAAAAATTACTTTTACTTTTATCTTACATATATATTGATTCTAATTTTTTCTACAATTGTTTCATGTATGTTAAAAGATAAAATCACTTACTTTAGCACTTGGAAATATTATTTCAATTGGATTGACTGAATTTATTTTTACTCGGAAAAATCTGGAATACTTTGTTACAAGTTTTGTAAGAAGTTATCTATATCAGCCAAATAAATTTCCTTCATTGATTTGAAACTTCCAAATTATTTCTTAAAGGAGTAGGAACTAGACGACAATATGCTTCATTGTCATATTTTCAAAATTACAAGAACTTGAATTATTGATTTTTCATGATGGATTTTTTAGTGGTTTTGAAAAGTTGCAACTTACTATTTTTCCACAACTACAAATTTTAATAATTCGAGCATTATGCCTAAGAGAAGGATTATTAATAAATTCCCTAGAAAATAATGGGAAAAGTTTAAAAGAAATTTGTGTAGATGATATTAAATTCTATAATGACAATTCATTAAATTTTACTATCGGGAAGTTCTGTCCAAACCTAAGAAAACTTTGTACAGGAATTAAAAGTAATTGAATTGGAGGCATTAAAAACAATTTTCAGTGGTTGTAAAAATTTAGAAAGTATTAAGATTTGGTGCGGAGGAAAATTTTTGAGCGAAAAAGATGCGTTAGAAACGACAGTGAAATATTCGCAAGATATTTGTGAATTAATTTTATATCATCAATCTGATGTACGATTTGAATTACTTCCGGAAGATTTGGAATCCTTTTTTATAAGTTGGAGAGATCGTAAATCACGAAAATTGCTTACTTTGACGGTTACTAAAGATTATAGTAAAAGCTCAAATAAAAATTAAAAAATATATTAAACTGAGGGTTATACAGATTGTGAAGATGGAATATCTGAAGAATTTAATTGATTTCTAATATTTATGCAAATTATTATGCTAAGTTCATGTTTATTATTTAATCACCTACTTCGAAGTTTAGTAAATGAAATTACATTATATGAAAAGTGGAGCTATAATTTCAACTCAATTTCATGTCAGTTCAAAATCTTTGTTGAACTGTGTTCTTTACGAGATTTTAGTAAGGAAGAGAAATTTTACTTTTCATAGAAATGTAATCTAGTATATGATTCAACCATATTTCCAAGTACATTAAAAACACCGAAGTTTATTCAAAAAATGAGAACACATGACTCATGATCAGCCAATAATATTTACGCTAATTACGTATGGCGTAAATAATTACGCATTTCCGTATTTTTTAAAAATTCCGGTAATTAATTACCAGGATTATATTTATACGAAAATATGGAATTACAAGGCCATGTATATAAGAGAGTAATTAAGAAGCAGTTCAGAAGCTTAAATTATGTTTTTGTATTTCTTTTTTGAGAAAAACCGTTTTACTGCAAGAAAGAGACAATATTTGAGAATATTTTCGAGAAGGATCCAGAGTTATTTAAAGAATAAAGTTAGAACAATTTTAATAGGAATTTTATTATAAAAACCAATTTTAATAGCTATCACGAGAAATGATCTATCAATAGTGATTTTACCGCAGTCAATACAAATTTTGTTGATTGATTACCCAATGCAGGGCAGTTCACAATTGAAATTTTATTTATTTATATGGCTATTCTAAACGTTACAAATTTTTTAATTATCAGTTACATTATATGGATTTGATTATGTAATTAAGTACAGTAAAAAATATATTGTTTATTTGTTTTGAAAAAAAACGTATCAGGTATCCACTTTTCTGAAGTTGTGGACTAGTCATCTTGACTAGTATCTATGAGCAAATATGTCAATATGATAGTTCTCAAAAAAAAATTATCATGTAATTACTGCGGTACCACGGCACGCGAGTTATTATTATTTGTTGGTAATACTTAATCATGTCATGTTGTGTCATAATAAAACGTTAAACTTATTATTATTCAATATATCTGTAATAAATAAAAATTTGTATTTCTTATTATACTATGTAATTCTTTTTTTTTAAAAAAAAAATAACAGCAAAGAAAATAAAGAAATAATTGCGTCATTTCGATAAATTATGGATTCGATTAAAAGAAAATTTAATCAATTTTTTTTATTAAGTCAATTTCCTCTAACTCCCCTTATTTCTTCCTGTATAAAATAGATAATAAAAAAAAAGATAATACGGATAAGGAAATAATCACGTCATTTCGATGGGATCGATTCAATTTAGCAGTTAGTTTACTATAATTAAATCAATTTATTTATTCATGATGCGTTTAATATTTCTAAATTTATGTAAGACTGTTACGTTCCCTGGGTAATTTTTTTTTTTTTAAGTTTGATAATTATTTTTGGTAATAAATATAGCAATTTTCTTTTTGTTTATCTGTGATCAAAATCTGATCAATATCTCATACCGAAACGGTGGTTTAAAGGAGGTCTTTCTAATTATTAAACATATTTGTCAACCATTATATATATATAGTACTATCTCCAACTTTAAGAGAAAAATCATTATTTTTTTCGTAAAAAATTTAAAAAAAAAAAAATTCTTATAAAAAATTCAAATTCAAAAAAATTCTTTTCGTAAAAAATTTAAAAAATTTATTATGTCTAACAAATCGTCCCAGAAAAAGAAACAAAGTAAGTTATTAAATTTAGGCTAGGGTTAAGTCTGTCAAAATTTCGATCATTAATTATTATCTTATTAGCTTTGAAAGAAATCATTGTACTTGATGCAAAGCATTCAGAAGCTGGAGAAGGTAGAACTGAAATTATTGAAGATGAAGGAAGTAAAGCTAAAATTAATGAAGAAGATTTAGCTGGAAAGAGCGACGAACATATCATATTATGTCGTTTGACTGATATTGAACGAGAACTCTTTAAGTCTTTAAGTGATAAACAAAGAAAAAGTTTACTAAATACAATAAAAAAGGCAATGGCCAAGGCCAAAGCCGAAGGTAGAGCCGAAGGTAGAGCCGAAGGTAAAGCCGAAGGTAGAGCCGAAGGTAGAGCCGAAGGTAAAGCCGAAGGTATAGCTGAGGGTATAGCCGAAGCTAAAGCCGAACAAAGAAGAAAAGGAAAAGTAAGTGATTAAAAAATATTTATTATTTATTATTGATGAGTTTTGTTAATATGTTATTATTTAAAAGAGCGTTTTTCATCGTTGCCTTCGTGGTTTTTGTAATGAATAGAGTGCACCGTACGCTGGTCGTGACCACGATCTGCACAAGGTATTGATTAATTGATTTTTTGTTTAGTAATACTAAATCATGTCATGTCCGTTCTATTATTCAATATTATTATTCAATATATTAGATAATTAAAAGTTGTTAAGGATGACACCCGTCATCCATATTATATAGATTCATTGGATAAGCCCAAATGAATAGTACTTTAATATAATGTAATTCATTTCATCTATTTGAAATCACATTTATTAATTCATGTTAAAAGAAATGGGGAATTGAGGAAAAAAAAAAATATCAGGTGATCGAAATACTTCTTTGGCTAAATAAAAAAAATATATTGATAATAATCACTTTAAAGAAAAATTAGAAGTTATGATGCATTTAATTTTCTTTTGGTTATTCTTGTATTAATGATTTATTTAGTATGTTCACTATAAAAAAAAACAAATTCATTGTTAAAAAAAAATGATTTGTACATGATAAAGAAATAAAAGAAAATTTCTCTTTCTATTATAATGTAATTATATACTGTACATACAGTATATATGTTAACGGACACGTTTTCATTAATCAAAAGATTAAACCAGTTCTTACGTCATTTACCACTTTTGATAAATTTAACATTTATAATCATCGTTTTGTTATTTAGGTCAATAAATTCCAATCTGGAATAAAAAATTCTGAAGAAAATAATTCAAACCCGTAACCCGTAAAAACTTTGTGATATAATGAATCGTATATCATTAGAAATTAATCATATTTCATCTTACATCAGTACATTAATGATCACGTTAATTTTGTTTTTACAATAAATATAAACAGGTACGATTAAATGAATAGTATCGATAAATTGGAAAAAATTTTTTTTTTAAGAGCTTTATTATTATGTTTAAAGAAACTAAATGACAATTACACCTTTTCCAACTTTTCCATCTTTGCTTTATATTGTTCGTAAGTGCATTCGCAATTTCGGGGAGAACAAATATCGCAGGGTTCAAGGAATTGAGTGTTCTCGAATATTATTTCATCAGTTAACATACCTTCCTCAATTTCTCCTAAAAGAAGTCTATGATGAGTAAACTAGTAAACCACCAAACTTTTTGGATAGTGTCACAAATAATTACGTTGAACTTTTTCTGAGATTTTCTTACGAAATTCTTTAATAAAAGCGTTAATTATTTTGCTCTACTCTTCACTGGACACTATTTTTATTATTAAAAATGAGCAAAAAATTAGCATAATCCTTAAAACAATAATGATGTATGATTATAAAATCCTCACGTGGAATCTGTGGCGGAACAAAAATACTTAATATATTAGAGAATATGAAATATTAGACTACTGAAAACATCAAAACGAGATACATCAAAACGAGATATTAATAATTATCGTATCTCAGGATCACTAGGCTCGCTTTTATTATTAAGAAATCGATGGAAAGTATAAAACTTGTAGTTTTGAATGAGATCCTGAGTAATGGTTTTAAAATTTCACTCCAAATAAAGCGTACGTTAATTAATCTTTCCAATCAAGTTAAAAGAAATTTTATGTTGTAATATGTTGTAATATATACTGTATATATTTCTACTCCAACTTCTCCAGCTTCAAAAACTCTCACTTCAACCAAGTTTATTACAACAACTAATGCATTCACTAGTCAAAATTTTTTTTGAATTTGTAAAGCTAAATTGTGAAATTTTTTTTTTTTTTACAATAAATAACGACATAAACGACTGCGCCGATCATATGTTTTTATATAATCATGATCTACAAATAAATTGATACCACATGACCTTAGTGTATGTAACACAACCAGTACAATAAATAGTAAAATGGTCTTAAAAAATTTTCATAAAAAAACTCTTTTGCTTTGTTATTTAAAAATAATGTCTCAACTTACCTATGATTGTTTAAATGAGATTTTTGAATACTTGGAAGATGACAACCTTACTTTGCATTCATGCATATTAGTTAATCGTTTGTGGTGTGAAGTTTCAGTGAGAATTTTTTGGAGAGATGTTTGGAATTATAGTATTTCGAACTTTAGAACCTTGGTTTCTTGCTTACCAAGCGAGTCAAAAGAAATTTTATATAAAAATGGAATTATTATTTCAACTTCGACTTCAAAAACTCCCACTTTCAATTATGCATCATTTTGTAAAGTTTTATCAGTTAACCGAGTTCATTACAAAATCGAAGAGCTTTTTAAAAATCAAAAAAATACTTCATCATCAAATTTTAACTATAAAGTACATATAGTGATGCAGGAAATAATTCAAATGTTCATGAAAGAAATCTCTTCGTTAAGGAGTTTAACCCTTTTTATATATCCAAATACAACTTTTGACTTATTTCAATCAAAGGATTGCCTAAAAAATCTTTCAGATTTCCGCTGTGGTTCAAATATTTCCACCGATTTATTTTATCAATTATCTCAAATATGTTACAATATACAATCATTTACTTTAGAAGCTGAAGGAATTGTATCAAATGGATTAGCAGATTTAATTTCTGTTCAGAGAAATTTAAAGTGCTTTAATATGATACTATGTTATGATCTGGATAATAACAGTTTAACAAATATAATTCCTTCAATATTGTTAAAACTTCCAAATACTTTAGCTAAACTAGAACTTTTTGGTGCAGATTATTATATTCCATTATCATTTATTGCCGATTTTTCAAATTTGCAAGAACTTAAATTATCATTTTATTTTTGTAGTAGTTTTATTGATTTTGAAAGGTTACAGCATACTCTTTTTCCACAATTACAAGTTTTGAAATTTAAAGAAAAATATCCAGGAATTGGGTTATTAATAAGATTTTTAGAAAATAATGGAAAAAATTTAGAAGAAATTTGTATAGGCGATTTTGTTTGTTGTAGTGACAATTCATTAAATTTAGCTATTGCTAAGTTCTGCCCAAGTCTTAGAAAACTTTCTGTTGGAATTAAGCATAATGAATTAGAAACATTAAAAATAATTTTTAACAGTTGTAAAAATTTAGAGAGTATTAAGATTTGGTGTGGAGGCGAATTTTTGAATGAAAAGGAGGCACTTGAAACAGCTGCGAAATATTCACAAAATATTTATAAGTTAAAATTATATTATTTATATAAAGTACGATTTGAATTATTACCAGAAGAATTAGAATCTTTTTTTATAAGTTGGATAGATCGTAAACCGCAAAAATCACTTTCATTGGTTGTTGATAAATTTGATGATGCAAATAGCTTAGACGCAAATCACAAAAATATTGAAATAATTAACAAATATATTAAATTAGGCGTTATTAAGAAATTTAAAGTTACAGAATTTGAAGACGATTAAAACATCACATTTCTTAAATTTAATATCCAGACTAAAGTAAATTATTAGATTATATACTCATTCTTTTATTGGATTTTTTTATCTACTTTGATAAACAAATGTGTTCGCTTTTTTATTTGCAGATTTTGCATGTAATTAAATTTAACAATAAATTTAAGTATATAGTAATCAAACTAGGTTTTAGTTTCTGGGTAGACCAAGTTTGAGTTCTGTAACTAACTAGTAGAACAAAAGTCAAACCTCTAAATTCACTAATACTATACTCTATAGAAACCCAGTGTGTATCAGAGTACAGTACATAGTTTAAAATTCGCATCGACTATGTGATTGAATGTTACTTCAGCAAGATCGTTACGAATCGTTACGAATCGTTACGAATCGCAAAAATTATGACGGCATTATAATAATTACTGTATATTTTAAAATAACAAAAAACAGAAAATTAGCCACATAAAAAATTTCGAATTAGGTGTAATCGAAACAAACCTTTTACGTCACATTATCAATCACATTATACTAGTAAATCATTTTAAATTAAAATAAATGTTTTTTTTTATTAGAAATTATGCTATATTTATTGTTAAATATTGCACTTTCAATAATGCAGGTGAAAATTCAAAATGGTTATGGTTTAAGTGTCATTCGTTTGCTAACTTTTTGTCGTTCACTAATAGGCATAATTATTTAACTGATGTATGACATGATATATGATACATTCAAATAATGGTTTATCCTATGCTTGGCCTAATTTAAGAATGGACAAATATTTGGTCAGACTTATGCTTTACCGAATTAGCAGATATAATGAATTTTGTAGACAAAATAATATGGTCTAAAACTAATAGTTATAAACACGGTCTGCACGGGAACCTATTCAGTTGGATTGAAGGAAATATAAATAATGGGAACTTAAGGAATAACAGTTAAATAAGTTGCGGAGGAATTAATGCGACACAAATTAGAATTTGTATCCAGAAATTTAAAAAATCATAAGCAAATTTAATCTGCAAATATTTGTTTATTTCAGCACCAGCTGCTAATCATAGTATTAATTGCGATTACGATACGGTATTTCACCAAGCCCGATGCCCTATTATGCTCACCAAAGGGTAACCGTTTCCCATTTAAGGATACTAATTTACGACATACAGAATGCCGGAAATCTTCACGTCTTTCAATCACAATTACGCTGTTAAAGTTCATGATAAATCGGCATTGTTATTTTCGAGCCACTCTTATACTGCAGTCTTGCCACTCTGTCAATGCCCACACAACAGACAGAATTTGTAATCCAAATATTCGACAATTTCTTTATGTTCAATTGAATAGTTAATATTCTCAAACACCCTGTTAGAAGATGCGAAAGTGCGACATCCTATATAAAAAAAAACTTATTTGGTTCAGATATCCATCAGACAAATTTAATGAACTTTTTTGCAAAACAGGTTATTCACTTTTCATGACAATTCTTTTTTTGACGCAACATCCAGATCATCCCGGTTCTTTTTCCTAATTGAATAAAAAAAAATGAGATAACGCGAATTTCTTATTCGAGAGATAAAACATTAGGAGACATTTACCAATGATGTGATGTGGATAGTGGATGTTATCATCATTGTCATCCTCCTCATCCTCCGGATATTTGGAAAATATTTCGTTAACTTGCAGTTGAGCATCACCTCCTCGTCTTCAAATTCATCTTAACGCTTTTGAGTTTGACTATATTAATGGGAGCGATTTTATCCTCCAAAAGTTTCATCGAATCAGGATCATCTAACCTTCAGAAAGAATCTCTCATTTGTAGCACTATCATAACATCCAACTCCATCTATTATATAAGTAAATTGGTTAAAAACATTTTCTTTATTATCCCAAATAGTTTCTTGAGGTGTGAACCTTTGAGATCCTCTAAGATGACTCCATTTTCACTATAATTCTGTAAAATAGTAAAATAAAATGTATCTTATTCCTGATCATTGATGTGTTGTGGTAAAAAATTTATGCGGAAGGAATGATTATGTCATCTGTAATTTATTATTTTTTGAACTAAAATAATGAAACCTAACTATTTATATAAATATAACATAAAATGGACTATTAAATAAATTTTACAGATCTAATATTAACTCTAAATTTATATTATCTCTGTCTTGCTTTAAATTATCACCTTGCTCAAACTACTTATCCAAGATTTGATACAATAAATCGATTAATCAACGATTTAAAATGTGAGATCTTAGGCTAGAATCGAACTAGCCGAAGCACTGGCTCTCCACCAGGATAAGATTTAAAACTAGGATATATCTGTTTTCTTAATCTTTTAAGCACATAGGAGAAAGAAAAGAAACAGATTAAAAGAAAAGAAACACCTGAATCTATCTAGAGCTATGACCTCGAACACCAATCGGCAAACTCAGAGGGATGCTATGGCTGACCAGCCGGGAGACAGGGGCATTTGCTATGGGTTTATCACGTTTCCAATAAACCAAGGTCGTCTACGGTCACATGTGGTCTAGATCTTCATTACAACTGGTGACCAGATGTAAAACTTAGACATCACCAGAAATAATGGGCGTTTTTGCTAATAAAACTGCAAAACAAACTCTTTTTTGTACGAGAGAGATACCTCGTTATTGGCGACGAACTAGGTGCAAAACCTAGACATCGTCAAGAGTAAAAAAAAAAGTCCCAAAGGAGTCTTATATAGAAAAAAATTGTTTAGACTATAAGTCTATGACTCAAATGTTATGTTACTAGATCAATATCGCGTGATTAATAATAGTATAAAAGTTTGTGACTCAGAATTATCCAGATCAATATAATGGTACAATAGTGACTCAGAATTATTATCAATATTGAATATATCGATAACATCAACATAGATCAATATTCGCGTGATTAATAATAACAGATTGTATAAAAGTTATGACTCAGATTTATCAAAATTACTATAGAAGGTACTATGATTGATAATGATAATAAAATATTTTCGTTTATTAGAAGTAATGTATTCATGAAACTCACACTTTAATAGATGATTTCATAGTAGTCAAAGGATTAATCACAAATAGGAGAAATATTAATACTTCAGTTTAAGAGGAAAAAAATTTATGACGTAAAATTAAAATCAAACAGTAATTTTGTTGAAATACTATTTTCGAAATTAAAAGTATGACGAAACAGTGTACTGCATATCAAAAGTAACACGTGTTGTGTCAAAAATACATTTTAAGTTCAGTTTTCATTTATTCTTCTCCTTAATTAATTTTGCTTCACTATTCTTTTACAGCTACAAATTTCAATGCTAACTACAGCTTAAATATTTTTTCCTTTTTCCATTATTTTTTCCTTTTTCCATTATTTTTTCCTTTCCTTTTTTCGTTCAATTAAATTGTCTGTTTACCAATGGAGTGCAGCCCTCGGATTTCAAAATTTTTAATTTTGATAAGCAGCCTTTCTCTGGGATATCTGTTCTTATGAAAAAAAAATAGTAAAACAATATCATTACCATTTTCAAATAGAACTAATAGTTCACTTATTTCCTTCGGAAAATCAATGAAAGTAAACATCAAATGAAAGAAATTGAAGATATCACAGCCTGTGTTCCACTCTTAAAATACTTTGTTATGATAAGAACCGTTTAATTGAAGATTGGGAAATTAGTCTGGAACAATTTTTATTGGATAAAATTACACATATAGTCTGATTCTCTCTGTTTAAATAGATGATGACATCGTTCATCACAAATATTAGACTTCCTGCTGTTCATAAAAAGAGGATTACGACTTTACTTTTATACTGGTACCAAAAGAGGAACTGAAATTGTCTGTGGGCTGGCGTGAAATTGCATGGCCAAATTTATAGATAAAGTGGATTAGTAGCATGAAAATGCTTGACCGTCGGTATTAAGATTCTTTATGGAAAAGGCATGTATCGCTAGTTTTAGAAATGGACTGATGGTAGATAAGTCAATCTTTTAAACCTGACGGAACTCCAGTGAAAATAATATTAATGTTAGAGAGAAAAAATGTACGTTTTTCATATTATAGTTGAACTATGATGCTATCGATGGACTAATACTCTAAAACGAAAAAATAAAAAAGAACAGCGATGAATCTGTCCATGTTATTCCAATACAAGTTACCGTTATTACAAAGCCCAGTAATAATTTAGATTCTGGGAAAAAGTTTTTTGACAGTGGCTTGAAAGAGAATTAACAAACTACAAAAACTTAAAGGTATGATTTGTATGGATTACGTGCAGAAATGAAGCTAGCAATAGGATTGAACAAAAAGTGATAACGGGGAGATAATTTTCATTCCGGATTGTCTATCGATTGATGAATTTCTTTTCAGATTGTGATATTTGAGTCTTTGCGTGATCAATTAATTAATAGTTTTTATTCACAAATTTTTTGTTTATAATCGTAAATTAAAAAGCAAATATGATAAAATAATGTATAATAGCAGAAAATATTTGCTTCTAATATGATACTACTAAGACTTTTGACATGCTGCACCGAATTTCACATTAGCTTGATCGTGACAATTTGTCATGGTCTTTCATAAGCTAAAATTTCGTTAGCATAGATAACACTCCAAATAAAATATCGGAAAACATCTATTCTTCTTTCAGGAAATAATGTGTAAATATTGTAAATATTGTTGAAATTTGTAATAATAGAATTAATAATTAACTTATTTTCTATATTATAATCTTTTAAACAAAGTATTAGTTGTTAATTATATATAAATATTATATGAATTTGTAGTAAGATAATTAAAATGATATTGATTCGCTCCATTACGGCCACATCTGGTGGTAATAATGCCTTCCTTTGCTATTATCTTTTGTTAATAATTTAAGGAGTTGCAACTTTTTTTGTGATCTTGTAAATTATCATTCCTTTAAGGCCAACCATTTCTATTGTTTTTCTTTTCAGTCATGTTTAAATTAATTAATGTCATGATCAATTAATTATTTAACTGCGGAAGAAACTTCAGATATTAATTAAGTAAATTAAAATAAAAACTATAAGATACCCTATATAAAATACTAAATTTTTTTGTCTCTTCAATTATTTTTATATGTACAATATATACTAAGCTACTTTACCAAAAAATAATATAATTATATTTGCAATAAATTTGTTCGAAAATATTTATGCAATGTTGGGCCGAAAGAAATTATTAATGCAGCGTGAGAACACCAAAAGAGAAATTCAACTAATAATTGAGATATTACATGCATGATTGCTTAAGAAATTTTATAATTATAAGAAATTAATTGTAATAAAAGACAATATCCTTACAGTATGTTTGTTTATTTCATATAAAGTACTACATTTTAATAGTAAATTTAGATTATAATCGATGAAAATTTGTGTAATTCAATGTCGAAATTTTCAATCATGAAAATACTATATATACGATTTATTAATTTGGTCTAGAATAATAAATAAATTTTTTTTAAGTCTATTTAAATTTTAATTCTTAACTTTTAAATAATTTAATGTATTGATTTTTGTTGTTTATTTAAATTTTAATTTTATTTTGTCTTTTTTTTTTTTTAATTTTTTTAATTTGTTATATCTTTTTATTTTTCGTGAACTTTTTCTTATTTTTTTTTTTTTAACTTTATTTTTTTCTTTATTTTCATTATTTTCCTTAGCTAAGGTAACTAGTACTGGTAAATCACGAACTATTAACGTAATGTAATTTGTCTCGTAATGTTATTCCACGATTTATGAGAGTTGAGCATTTTTATGAGTCTAATCCAGAGTAAATAATTTATTAAACCCCTTATTTTCTTTATCAGGAGCGAAGCGTAGAACTTTATACTTTAATATAATTAATTTCACGTGAATCTTTTCGATTGATTACAGGCAACTTCTCTCACGAGATCAAACTTGGAAAATTTTTAATTGCTTTTATTTATTATATTAAAAGGCTTTCATATATTTAATTAATGCAAAGAAAAGGCTGGTACCTTAGACGGACTTCTCAGAATAATTTCATCTTCAATGATTAAATACCATGAATCATATGTCAAAATTTATAAATAATTAAATGATTAATAATTATAAAGGCACAAGTTTATACATAAAAGATATCTTTTATTTATTCAAAAAGAAGAATAAGGGCAGTGACATATATTAGCTAATATTTTTTACTATAGGCGCTTACCCCCCACCCCCTAAAATATTAGCTAATATATGTAACTGCCCTAAGTATATAATCTAATAAATTTTGGGTATAGATATTAAGTAATGTGATGCTTCAGGTATATTCTACATCATCAAAATTTGTATTTTTGAATCTCTTTATAACACCCAATTTAATATATTTTTTAATTATTTCAATTATTTCCATATTTTAATGATATTCATCTAAACTTTTATGTGAATCAAAATTAACAATCACTAATGAAATTGATTTTTGTGGCTTACGATTTGCCCAACTTATAAAAAAAGATTCTAATTCTTCTGGAAGTAATTTAATTCGTTCCTCAAATAGATGATAAAATATTAATTCTTGAATATTTTGTGAATATTTCACAACCAATTCTAATGCTTCTTTTTCGTTCAAATAATCACCTCCACACCAAATTTTAATACTTTCTAAACTTTTACAACTACCAAAAATCATTTTTAATGTTTCTAATTCATTATGCTTAATTCCAATGGAAAGTTTTCTAAGATTTGGACAGAACTTAGCAATAGCTAAATTTAATGAATTATCACTATCCCCAAAAAAATCACCTATACGAATTTCTTTTAAATTTTTCCCGTTGATTCCTAAGAATTTTATTAATAATTCGACTCTTGGATATTTTTCTATAATTTTTAGAACTTGTAAATGTGGAAAAAAAGCATATTGTAACTTTTCAAAATTAACAAAACATTCATCATTTTCAAATGTTAAATTAAGTTCTTTTAAATTTGAGAAATTTGCAATAAATAATAATGATAAATGATTACATCCTCCATCAATATCTAAATCGATTAAAGTATTAGAAAGTTTTGATGTTAATAAAGGAATTATATTTGTTAGATTATTAATTGACAGATTATGACGTAAATACATTACAAAATGTTTTAAATTTCTCTGAACAGAAATTAAATCTACTATTCCATTTGTTACAATTTCTTCAATTTCTAAAGTAAATGACTGTATATTGTAACAAATTTGAGATAATTGATAAAATAATTCGGTGGAAATACTTGAATTAAAACTTAATCTTGAGAGATTTCTTAAGCAATCTTTTGCTCCAGAATATAAAGGAAAAGTCAAAGTTGGATTATATGTGAAAAAAATTAATTTTTCTAAAGAAGAAATCTGACACGTGAACATTTTGAATATTTCTTGCACCGCAATATTTAAATAATACCTTCTAAGATCATGTGATGAAATAGTTTGTTGTCTACTAAGAAGTCTATCGATTTTATTATAAACTTCTCCAATAGATAGAACTTTACAGAATGATGCATAATTGAATGTTGGAAATTTTGTAGTAGGAGTAGAAATAATAATTTTATTATCATATAATATTTTTTTTGACTCGTCTGGAAGACAATTAATTAAAGTACTAAACATTTTGATACTATAGTTATTAATGTCCCTCCAAAAAATTCTCACCGAAACCTCGCACCATAAACGATTAACTAATATGCATGAATACAAAGTACGTTTGTCATTTTCCAAATATTCGATAATATCATTTAAACAATCAACGGGAAGTTGAAACATTATGTTTTAAGTTTAACAAAGAGAGTTTAAATTTTTAAAATAAGAAGAAAAGTCGTTTAATTTGTATTGTTTGTGCTACAAACTTAATAACTATGGAAGCACCAATCATTTTACCGTTTACGCCAACGATGCAGATTTAAGAGATGACCACAATAGATTTAATTTTTTCCTTTTAGGTTAGTTACATCTTATATGTATTGAAAATTTCTTTCCCGTCGATCCTTAGACAAAATTTTTTTTTAAAAAAAAAGCTTAAATGAAAAGGACGTCACAGTATTTATATAAAAGATTTTTTGGACTTAAAAATGGAAAGCACATACAACGAGACGGAATATGGATATAGGTTTTGTAAAGACATAAGGTTTTTTATGATGAAACACCTCAAAAACATGACTGACTCGGGCTCCAAAAGGAAGGTTTTCGACAAAATGGATACCTTATGTCCATACAACAGAACATAAGGATAAGCTACGACATAATAAAGATAATACTGTCGTGTGCTAAAAATATATCATGGCTCATATGTAACGAAGATACTCGTTCACTTACGAAATTGGCTGCGGGAGGCGCAGCATTCGACGAAAGATAGCACGAGGAAATTAGCGGATATGGAAAAAAAGGTAGTAGCAAATGAACAAATCATATCTCAAAAAAAGATGATGCAATTCATGAGTGAAAAGATCATCCCGGCAAAAATAAAAGCCGTAGAAATAAGATCGACCGGTATTAGAGGTTCCGTTTTTACCGAACGAATTAAATGCGAGTAGATATGACAGTCAAGCACGTGATTTTTTTATATAAGATATACCTAGGGAGAAGATAAATATAAAAAATTTACGGCAAATAGGCTTATTTTGGAGTGTAAAAATCAAGAACAATTTAAATATTACACAGTAAAAGCATCCATAACTCTTCACAAAAAAGAAGACGAAGAGTTTAATAAAGGTTCTTTTATGCATGTAGATGTATAAAGGTGATTCGAAAAACTAGATCTGTTGGCAATTAACGCGTGATATGGATGAAAAGATGAAAGATTTATATAATGTGGGGGAAGATAATCTTCAAGAGTTCATGTCAAAAGAATATGGTTCAAAGTTCGTTAAAGTGTTAAAACTAAAAAAAAGGATGGAAAATCCTATCGTATTTTGAAGCCGAAGAAGTCATTAGTTAATACTAACAGTAACGGACCAGGGGATACGTGGGTCTTTAAATCCTTTAAAAAAGACATATCTTTTATGTAAAATCGACGATACCGAAGACATCCGGGATGATTGATAAAGTGTTAACGGACTCCCCATCTCCGGTGCCAAGAAAATTTCTTAATTCAGGGAATTCTCTGACAGATTATGATGCTAAGAAAGAAATTGTTAGCCCGAAACGGAGTAGATTTGCTCCACTATTGGTGAAGATAACAGATTTGGAAAAAGAAAGAAAGACGGTAGCCCGTCCGAAGAAGTAGTGGTAGATTTAATCGGACGATATAGAAAATACGGCTCAGCTGAGCCATCTCCCACAAAAATCTACAACGGAGATAGTAGTAGCAGCAACATACTCAGAACTCGGTCGTTGATATGATTGCTGATTGGCGACAAGAAGAGAAGATAACCAAGAATAAGCAGTATCGTTAAGTACCCAGAAAATAAAATTACAGCAGATAGCGTTATGTTGCCGTCAAAAGAAGTATTCCAGAAGGTAGGTACAATTGGAAAGGAGAGAAGAATTGTCGTCTAGGATTATTGAAGCATCGTTGAAAGTAAAGGAGGAAATGAGGTCTGAAGAGGTGGAAAGGAATGATAGCCCAAAAAATAAACATGAATTCGTCAATAAATTTATTGATATAGAAGAGATGGATTATTTCTATAAGGGCGAAGCATCACCTCATGCAGCGGGATTAAGGAAAATTTAATGAAAGAGGTAAACGCGACGGTGGGGAACCAATTATTAAAGAATATAATAATAAGTTAAATGAGTTTTTTGTGAGAAATTTAGAAAAATTAAAGGAGAATGCGAGATTAATGACAACTCGAAACGCGTCCAAGGATCACCACAAAAAGGTAGAGCGAAGTTCTACAAATGGGAGTTAATTTCAGGATAGTCTTCGTTATTCTGTATAAGAAATTTAGTACTGTTTTTTATTATTTTAGTTTAGTTTTTGGTTTGTTTTAATGTTTAGATGGTCATGTATTTACCATATGAAAATATGGCCACAGTATATACTGTAATTCGTTCTTGTACCATGCGTTAATTTATATTGTATCGGTTAGTGCGTTTACTGTGGAAATAAATAAAAAATCTCATGTATTTTCCTCAATCGACAATTTCCCAATACTAAATATTTTGTGTGATTTCAGGATATTGTAAAAGAAAAAATTAACCGCAGTCAAAATCGTCACTATACCGCAGTGATAATAATAAATATTCCATAGTTCGAACCGTGATATATGTGTTCATGAAAAATGCCGCCCATGTAACATCCGAAAAAAGGCGACGTTGCAAAGATATGGTCAACAAATCTCATGGTAAAGGGCGATACAATCCAAGAAATATGAAATTTTACAAAGATAAACAATTCGATCAAAGTAAAAAGGGGTAATGGTATCAAGACAAACCTTTATTTAAGGACAGTGGTATTGGTATATTTTTTTAAAAACGAACGATAAAGAATATTCAAACTTGAAATTTGGCGTCTTTCGTTCTAAACAATAAGTCGAACGATGTAGAGTTGCAAATTAATGTTCAATCAAGATAAAACAAGCGGTTGGTTAGGCCGCACCAACCCTATGAAAAAAAATTTCTCTAAAATATACTAAAAATATACTTAAATCTTAAAATACGTAAAATGTACTTAAAATTGCAATTTTGGGTATAATTTAAGTACAAAAAATTTACGATTAAAATATACTTAAAATTGCAATTTTAGGTATAATTTAAGTACATTTTAAAAATTTTAAGTACATTTTAAGTACATTAAGTATATTTTAAGTCGTGATCCGCGAATGATCGACATCAGATCATATGAGTCGTGTATAGTAAATTTGGGGATAAGATACATAACAACCAGCTATAATAAACTCAAATCTCTCGTTGACAACCTTTAACAGCTGTCAAAATGACTCAAAATTTACGTGTTACTTTAATAAATCCAGGTTCTATAGTACCTGAACTTCACTATGGACCTTATTCTTTTTA
Organism: Rhizophagus clarus; assembly: GCA_015698045.1. Taxonomy (NCBI): domain Eukaryota; kingdom Fungi; phylum Glomeromycota; class Glomeromycetes; order Glomerales; family Glomeraceae; genus Rhizophagus; species Rhizophagus clarus. The sequence goes on from BLAL01000285.1 coordinate 3,258,180, forward strand.
TTGGTGGATAATTTCAAAACTTTATTTCCGATTAGACTGGGGCAACAGACTAAAGTTCTACTTAATGAAGTAGATTTTGTTTTAACAATACAAACTGGTTCTGGCAGTAACAAATTAATGCCAATATATTGTTGTCAAAGCGGTTTACATGTTGTTACAGAGTCAAGTCCTACAAAGGCTATTTCTACAGTTTATAAAGATTGTTTCAATACTTCAACACGCTACTCAGGATATCAAGTAATGGGTTGGAATGATAAAAATATTCTTGAAACTTTAAAAAAAAATATTCAATATATTCCCGTTAGTATAAATGTAGAAAATTGTAGAGTTTTTATTTATGGTATTGGGACATCTTCACGTAAAAAATGGGGTTATGCGGGTTCAGGTTTTCAATCATCCCTTCTTCATTCGTATGAAAGAAAGCAATCAATTTATGTATCACGAATTGAAGAAAAAAAATGTATTGTTGAAATTTACCGCGAATCCACATTAATAAAACAATTTATAGGTGCAACACCAGATGAGGTGTGGAAAAAAACAGGACAACTAAAAAAATTTACTGGCGCAAAACTTTTTGGTCTTGATAATCCGATTACAAAAAATCTAATTCAACAGTATCAAATACCCAAATGTACTCTTAATGACTGGAATAATGAATATATTCTAGAACAGTTATTTGATTATTACGTAAAAAGAAGAACTCTGGCAAATGCCAATTGGAAATATTTTTTTACAAACTGGGCTGAATCTAAAAATCCAATAATTGAATTTGAACCTGCCTTGCATGCTATATACCCAAAAGGATATGAATTTAGCGAACGTGAATTAAGTGCATGGCAAACTATGCTAAAAGCAGTTGGTGCAACAAATATAACTCCTTGGACACATGAAGAATCGCAGGTTAGTAAATATGATATTTTTTTTTGTTGTCTCCTATATCTGATATTCAAATATTAAAATGGAATATTATTACATTAGCGTCAATTATGGACAAAATCACCAAATGGAGAAGCAGATAAAGTAGCATTTGCTACTTTATATCGAAGTGGTTTCCTTACTAGTACTCCAAAAAGTATATCAAATACAACACACACATTTTGGATGTGTTTTGAACGTGCACTTGCCAACAATAAAAAAACTCCTAATGGAAAACGACGCATACTTTCTATAATTTCCAATGAATTCACCTACGATGAATTAAAACAAAATTTGAATGTAATATTTGCTTTTTTTATGAAATCTTTATAATTTTTAAAAATTATGTAAATAAACTTTATGTAAATAAACTAAATACAAAAAAAAACAATGAAAATTTTGCAAAAAATATTACTGATATAATAATTGGCAAATCTTATACAATAATCAAATACAGGTTGGTTCACATACTATTGCGGAGTCTCGCAAATATGCATGTATTAATGGTTATGGAGCTCCTCCACTTGTAAAACCAATAATTCGCCGACAAAGATTTACACCTGAAATGCTTGAACAAATTGACACATTTTTAAATGATAAAGAATTTGTCAATATGAGTTCATATAAAACTGATGCCAAAACAGGAAAACCAATCAAATACTTACAAGATACTAAAAAAGCATTATGGGAAAGATTTACAGAAGAGTATCCTAATGGTATGCATCGTACATCTTTTATGACATGTCTTAAAGGTGGTCAATATGTGTATCGAGAAAATTTAGGTGGCTTATGTTCCACTTGTAATGACTGTGGTTATATGGTTTTTGGAGATATTGGGGTAATAATTTCCGCCCATGTCACAGATGAGTCTCTAAAGGTAAAAAATAAAGTTTATTAATATTAGCAAGTGTAGAATATAAAATCTAATGTGAATTTGATTTTATTAGAAACATTTATTAACAAAATCACAAGAATTGCGACGATACATACGTCGAGAATATCCAAAAGAACTGGAAGTTACTGCAACTGGTACTGCAGTTCATAATTCCTGTATTAGTCACTGTATACGGCATGCTTTTGGAGATTGTAATCTTAATCATCCAGTTACCTGTTCAAAATGTGAAAGTCTTTTCAGTTTTTTTCGAGAATTAAAAGCAGTAACAAGTGAAAAATATTTTGAAGTTCTTGATGAATATCAGCAAAAACTTATAGCATGGATGGCACATCATGCTCGAAAAACATACTTGAATATTCATGTACGAACAAATTTAGAGGAATTAGATGGTGAAGGTGCTGTAATGATTGTAGATTACAAAATGAGAATACTACCTCAAAGTTCACGAGAAACTAAAACAGAATTCTTTGGAAAACGTGGTTGGAGTTTTCATTCTGTACTTGTATATACCAAAAATATGGAACAAAATCAACTTGATATTCAAATATTTGATCATTGGTCCAATGATACACGCCAAGATGCATGGTTTACCGCATCTTCTCTCCACACTGTAATTGAAACAATGAATCCAAAGCCTAAATGGATAACAATAATGTCTGATAATGGAATGCATTACCACTGTTCAGAATTAATGTTGATTATTGGACATTGGAAAGAGTGGTATAATATAATACCTCGCAAGTGGATCTTTCTTGAAGCAGGAGAGGCCAAAACTGCAATTGATTCACATCATGCGCAGGTGCATTCAACTATATTATCACCTTAAAAGTCAAAGATAATACTGATTGGTCAATTTATTGATAATAAGGTTTCGCAAGCAATAAAAAGATACATAAAACTCGGGTATGATGTTGATTGTGGAGATGATATTGAATCAGCAGTAAAAGACATAGCAGGTGTTCGAGTTGCTAACTTGAATCCTAATAGAAATAACGGTAAAATAAAACTCTATTTAGCACGCTGTTAAATTTGAAAAAAATCACATTTATTATTCCCTTTAGATAAAGCAAAATTAGGGACTATTACGGGGATATCCAACCTTCAAGAATGGACTTGGCCCACCGATGAAGAAAAAGTTGGTTATATTAACGCACGTGCACTACCAGGAATTGGAGAATGGAAAGAATGGTCACCTGAAAAAATAGAAAAGATTGTTAAAAAACGAAAAATTGAAAAACCAAATCCTATTTTTACACCCCATACACAATGTATTAAACAATGGACCATGCCAATCTTAAATAAAGAAAGTGAGTTTACCTGTTTGCTATATTTATTTCTAATAAAAGTAACATATTTGCTTGTTAGACAAACGTGATCCAATACAGGGTGAATTGGTAGGTGATATTCATTTCTAGAATTTTTATTATATAAATTCTTTGATTATAAATCAATCCAATTATTTATAGAACCAAACACTTGTTAACATGGGAAATATTGTAAATAATGGATTACCGGAAACTAAAAGGTACAAATAATATCACTCACATTTTTATTTATTAGATATACTAATTATTTTTTTTTTGAATAGTCAACAGATATTTACCAGTGGATGGGCTCTAAAGGAAAATGAAAAAACTCGTCAGCGTGGGCCAGTAAAAAGAATAACTCTGCAAGTAAAGAATCTCTTAGAATCAATGTTCCATACTGGAACAGCAAATCCTCGTCAAAAATTAAATGCACAACAGATGTATGAAGAACTGTTGAAGCGTGTAGAACTTGGTGAAATTGAAGAAAATGACGTACCTAAAGTATCTACAATAACAAACTGGATTTCAACTTTTTCTCGCAAATGGAAAGAAGCCATGGCATTGCGTTCTTTGGAAGAAAATATGGACTCCGAAAATTCATAATAAACACTTGTAGCAAGTTTTTATAAAGAGTGAAATATAAATAATGTTCAATAAAAGTTTAAAAATTCATAAAATGAAAACTGTTTTAAAGAGTGAAATTAGTATATTATATATGTATGTATCTCCGAAATCTACAGCTGCTACAAGAAAAGTTGGTTTCGTCAAGTCGGTAAAATGACTTTTTTTTGTCAAACCATATTCTTACATTGTTTACGCAACTTGTCATGTGATTTGGCGGAGCAGTGAAATGTTTTCGTAATTTTTATCTTATTGCTATTGTTAGCAATTATTATAATTTAATAATTGATCGGCAAATTTTTACCCCAAAACTTAATAGTAATTTTGTGCCGATCTTTCACGGATCACGACTTAAGTACATTTTAAAAGTGCATATGTATATTTTAAGTATATTTTTTTTTCATAGGGCAAAATCTGAATCCAATATCCTTTGATTATAAAACTTATACGCCATGATGTTCCAAACAAATATCAAGAATAGAAAGATAATTATACAAATACCACAGAAGAACAGGCAAAACACTTAAAATCCTCAATTCCATATATTTTGTGCATTATCTTAGTATGTTGTAATCCGATGTCTTCAAGTTGTTTACCGGCAAAAAATAATCTTTATTAATCAAATGGTGTCCCTTCTTTATCCTGAATTTTCTTTTACGTCATAAATCATACATTTTATCTATTATTACGAAAATAATAAAAAAAAAAAAATATTATTTCACAATTTACGTCTTACTTATATATAACTTATGTTGAATAGCAAAAACAAAGCTTTTAATTGCAAGAGATTGTGAATCCGCGTACCCGCGATAATCATGATAGGATCATATACATGCACTGATAAATTTGAACCACTTAACAAAAGAATTTTCTTTCTTTACTAACCGCCTTTAATTTAGGATTTACAAATCTTTCATCAAAGGTTAATATACACTTTTTTGTTAATTTGAATCTCAAATTTTTCAATTTTAGTAATTAAATTGTATAAATTGTATATAATGGATAATGATAGAACAAAGTTAAGCATTGGTCTGAATTAATTGGACTCGTATCTTCGACATTTCAACCGATAGATCTATGAATTTATGTCGTATATAATTGGCATTTACTATCATTATTCAATTGAGGTTGTTAAACTCAAAATTATTTAAACACCAGACTTCACGATGAGTTTCTGCATTTCATGATCTTGCGAAAGATTAATTTTTTTCAAAAAGATCCTTTGATCCAGTTATGTCAATATCAAAGGTGGTTTAGTAATTTTGTTACCATCCGTTGATCCACTGGGTCGGGTCATGAGTCATTAAAATTATTAGCACCAACATGATTTAAAAGTTGAGTCAGGTCAAATTAATTAGTTTCTTTCGGTGCATTAGTTGTAATTCTAGTATTTCTTTTGAATTTTATTAACAATTTCGAATTTATTATAATGTATTAAATCCTATACACGATAAATCAGGATTAAAGGTAAATCGATCTTTTAATTCAAAATATTCATATTTCACCTAATAACTTCATCACTTCTGACAATAAATTTTTCATATAAACTTTGATGAAGTTCATCATATATTTAAATTTAGGTATCACTAAGTTTCTGTACAAAACGCAGAAAATTGAGATCATTGAAAATTGTTTTAACCGATTATTTATTAATTAAAATTTAGTAATGCAACGTATTTTGAACGAAAGGGAAAGCGGTTGTATTATGTCATTAACTTCATTTACAATCAAAATAACTTGCTTTTGGGTGGATTAATTTTTCTTTGTAAGTTGAACAAATAGTATACCACAAAAATCGGTTTTTTTAGTGATTATCAAAAGATTCGTAAAGCAAATAGTTCAGGTACAATGATGGAAGCATGAGAGTAATTGAAAAAAAAACATTAAATTAGGAAGACATTCAGGGGCAGATTTCTTATAATTTGTTACCACTACAAAGATGCAAATGATTAAATGATGAAACAAATGAGATTGTATCATTTTCAAAATATAATGACTGCTGCAATAAAAATATTTTTATAATCTACATTAATATGTATATTTTTTACATTATCCTTACATATTTCTCGATGATGGCATTTGAAATTAGTATACTTCGAACGTAGAACTAAAATAACTACATCACTACTATATCACCCGATAAAAAAAAATGATAGTTTAACGTTTTATATTAATTTCTCATACCTATTATTAACTCACTTTATTTTTATAGTATTTTACGAAACTAATTATCTTTCCTGATACAAATACCATAGGGGCGCAAATTTTTTCCATCAGGTGAAATCCAATATTCACCAATTCCAGTTGCTTTTTTTGAAATTCTAACTAAATTGGTTGGATTAACTCTATTTTGAATAACAACTTGATATTTATTTCCTCCATGAGTAAATTTAGAAGCATATTTTGATGCGACATCAATATCTGGAGTAGAATAAATTCCGTGTCCAAATGAGAATCGTTTTCCCTTACACAAAAGATATCCATCTTCGGCAATTGAATTACAGTTATAGTTTGCGGTTCCATGATAAGAGACTAAAATTTTAATTTGTTAAATATTGAATAAACAATAATATCAGAAAATAGGCTGAATGAAAAGAAATTAGTATAAATACCTGGCCACTCATTTTGTATTGGATTCGTTGATTTTCCCCTTTTACGGGCACCAAGCCAAGTGTTATCTTCATATTTATCAAGAACATTGAGAGCCACTCTTTTCCAGCCGCAAGGTCGTTTATACTCAAAATTTCCTCGCATAAAAGTTTTTCCATCATCATTTACATTTGTAAAATCATAATCAAATTTTGGTGCGAGTTGATCAGGTTGAATATAAAAAGCCGTAATACTACTATGTGCACCACCTCTTAGTCTCAATATCAAGTGTAATGTGTATTCTTTTTGTATGTTGTAATCCGATAAAGTATATCCATCTTCAAGTTGTTTACCGGCAAAAATTAATTTTTGTTGATCTGGTGGTATCCCTTCTTTATCCTGTATTTTTTCTTTTATGTGATAAATCGTATCACTAAAATCAACGCATAATGTTATAGTTTTGCCAGTTAATGATTTAATGAATATTTGAGCACTTCCACCAAATCTTTCAATATGCGTAAACACTTGATGGTTTACTTTAAATTCTCTAGGAGGATGATATACATTAGATTTTTTAGAAGATAATGCTGGTACTTTACCACCAACCAAATGAGATTGGTGAAGTGATTTTTGATCCAATATATCATAAGAAACATTATCGCCTATTTTTTTTTCAACATAATCATCATAAGTAATAATGGTATTATTCGTAACGGCACTTAATGCTGCGGCTAAAAGTGAATTCGACATTTTATCTTTTATTACGGAAAATAAGAAAGGAGTTATTTTTTTTTACAATTACGTTAACTTATATATAAATAAGTAATTTACACGAAAAATGAACTTTTAACTTATTAGGATTTTCCTCCCATCGTGTACCAATCATTTAATTTATTGATAGGATCATATGATACGATTATGCACAAGCCATTACAATTAAAGTCATAATGTTTGTTACACACCATATAATAAAGGAATATTGTATAGTCATGGATGCACATTTTCATATGTCTACTGCGTTCATTCTTTATATAAATTTTCATTTGCTATTTCTATTTTTACTCCACTTTATTTATAAACTTCCCAATAATTTCCATTTACATCTTTTTTTAATCGATTTAATATAGTTTCAATTCTATACAATCATTCATTATTGATATGCTTAATATAGATATTAGCTTATAAATCTCCATATTTGGCCGAACAATGAAATGTATACGTCTCCCCGTAAATACGGTGTACCATAGGGGCCAAAAGTGCAATTTTCTTTCTTTGAATTTTTGGTTTTTGAATTTTTTGATTTTTGTATTATGTAATGATTATGTAATGTCTAAATATAGTAATTTAATTATGTAAGCTTTCATATTTGGAAATCTGTGTAACTGGAGTTTACACAAATTTCCTTATTAGGAATGTCTGATTATATAATTGTATTATATAAACATGTATTACATAAGCAATTGCTCACATAATCAATATTCTGTATTATTTGGTGCTTTTTTTTGGCATATGATGGATGATGTGGCACTGTGGCTTTGATTTAAATCTTTATGATATTATCGTAATAAAAATAATAATATAACATAAATTTAAATAAAATTATCAATAAAAAATAATCTATGATAAGTAGAAAATTTTGATTTTATTAATACTGTAAAATTTAAAAGCAATGATTTTTTATTAAAAAATTGAACCTGCTGGTTAATTTGAAAATTGCTAAATAATTCATTAACCAAAATCTTTTGTATTCATTAATAAAATAAAAAGGATTTTTTACACTAATAAATGAAAAATCGTTTTTTTTAGTAATAAAATTTTAAAAGAAGAAATAATTTTTGTTTAAGAAAGCTTGTATTTGCAATTTGCATTAAGATTTTTACGATTTTTTTTAATATAGTATGAAATGATATAATAAAATTATTTGACCACCAGTAAAATAAATTTGAACAATTTATTGAATTTTTAAATGTTTCTTTAATTATTTAATAATATAGGGAGTAAGATATTTATTTAATTCTATTATTACATATTTATATTATATTTACATATACTAATTTAAACTAACTAATTTCTTTATTTAAAAATTGTTTGATGATTTACTTTAGATCCTTGTAAGTTATTGTTTGTTATTATATTTATATAATACTTATTAGTTATTTATAGTTTAATTAACCAAATTCAATCATTACTATTTGTTGCTTTAGTTGGTAAGTTATAAATATAGACTATATATTATAAATACATTTGACAAACTAAATTTATGTTTATTAAATTTATTAAATTTCTAATTAAATTAAATTCTAGGGTAAGTCATCATTATTACTTTTTTTTTTTTAGTTTTGAATTTTAATATAAATTTTAACATGTTCAATTATTATTAAATCATATAGATTTGAAAAAAGTGAAAATGCAATTTTAGATAAATTCATTATTACAAGAAGATTAAAATGGGTTCCCTATAAACAATTTCAAGATGTTGAATACCTTGATAAAGGAGGATTTGGCACTATATACAAGGCCATTTGGCTAAAAAGTGGTGAAAATAAAGCAGTAGTTCTTAAATGTCTCAATAATTCAAATGAAAATAATTTGAATAAAAATTTAGATAATTTTTTAAACGAAGTATAATAATATATTTATTTATTTTATAATTTCTATTATGAATCATTTGTACTAATAATCCAATTTTAATTTTTCTCATAGTGGGATTGTCATAAAAAATGTTTAAGATCAACCTTAATCATTAATTTACATGGTTTTACAAAAAGTCCGAATACATGGCAATAATAGATTATGCAAATAAAGGTAATTTAAGAAGGAATTTAACAAAAGTAGTTGAAAATAATTGGAATCAAAGATTATTCATGTTATATAAAATTAGTTCCGGCCTTAATGAAATACATAGCAAAGATCTTATTCATTGTGATTTTCATGATGGTAATATTTTAAATCATAAGGATGAAAAGAAGGATGAAGAGAATGATGATGATGAAAGTTTTTATTAGTGACTTAAGATTATGTCAATCTGCAAAATCATTTTTGAAAAAATATGATATTTATGGTGTTATCCCATTTATGGCACCTGAAGTTTTAAGAGGCAATCCATATACTCCAGCTAGTGACATATATAGTTTTTCTATGATTATGTGGGAATTTACATCTGGAGTTCCTCCATTTAATAATAGAGCACATGATCTTCAACTCAGTTTAAGTATTTGTAAAGGCGAACGTCCTAAAATTATTGAAAATACTCCACAATGTTATGCAGATTTGATGAAAAAATGTTGGAATGAGAATCCATTAAAAAAGGCCATCTGCTGAAAAAGTGTCCAATATTATTGAAAATTGGATTTACCACTATTCTAATATTGATGAAAAATTAAAAAGTAATATTATGGAATTTATAAATGCAACAATTATTCATAATAATCTTACTGTTGAATCACATCCACAAGCATGCTATACAAGTCGCCTGCTTGATTTTACTAGTAAAAAATTGAATGAAATTCTTGAAATTGAATGTTTGGATTGTTTAGTTAATGACATAAAGTCATCAGGTATATAATATAAACAAAAAAAGTAATTTTAAAATTATCTATATGAAATTGATTAATTTATTTATTTGTTTATTTGGATATTAAAACAGATGAAAATTAGTTCATTATTTGTCTATGAATTACATTTAACAGAAATTGTTCTTATTTTATTTTTTTAGTATTATTTAAACACTTAGGCTAGAGTAGTAATATATTTTACAAGCTTCTTAGTTTGTAATTTAAATAATTTTTTTTTTTTAACTTTTCCATATTAAACATGTATTTTCTTTTTTAAAATTATTTAAACACTAAGGTTAGAGTAGTAAAATATTTTACAAGTTTATTAGTTTGTAATTTAAATAATTCTTTTTTTGTATAATTTATAAAATATTCAAAAATATCATTATTATTAAATTTTTTTCTTTAAATTACAAAATGTGTTTAAATTAAAAATCTTAATATATTACTTAACTAGTAAACATCCAAAATTAATTAAACATAATCTCAAATAAACCTGATCAGACTTGATGCCATTTTTAATGTTCTAGATTACTTTTTAAAACCAGTGTAGCTTTGCGATATGGTCAAATTTAGATATTGGGATTCAAATTAAGATGTGTTTATTTCAACATTATTATGAATCATTAATTTCCAATTATTTAATTTTTTTAATTTACTCTTACCTAATATCATTTTGTTTTAATTAAATAATTCATTTACATAACATTCTTTACATTATACATAAATGACTTAGATGGATTTTAACTTTAAAATTTTAAATTTATATATACAAATATTTATTAGTTACTGCATGTATGATCTATAATTTTTATACTGTGAGCATAATAATAAACCTTCAATATATAGTAAATCAAATAAAAATATTTGCCGATATTATCGATATTGCTAAAACAGTGATGATCAAAACTTAGCTATATTCATGTCGGCAATAATTTTCCTGCTACATTTAAAAATAAAGCCTGATGCAATATTTGATTCCCTTATAATCACAAAATTTTCTATTACTTCATTTTCTTTATCATACATTTTCGAGTATTGATGCCAGTTATGTGGGATTAATAGGATTATTCAACATATTACTGCTGTACGAACTAAAATTTGGGATTAAAGCCTCAAGAGTTTATAAATGTCACCTTTACTTTCCATGCGGGCCAACACTTATAAGAATCTTCGCAAGATTGGGAACGTATAGTATGTCAAATTTTTGTTATTTAGTAGTTCTTTTCCACTACTCATGTTATTATTATACCCATTTGCTAATAACTAACCTTACTGTACAGTTTGTACACCATACTTTTTATTCATTTGTCATAATAAAAACCTTTACAGCAGCCCTCCCAATCTTTTTTCCACAGGTTATTGACTTGATTAGATAGGAAGGAGATTCATTATTATGTGTGTGAAATCATAATATGTGAGATTTGTAAACTTACACTTAATATTGGTAAAAAGAATGAATTGCAAAATCAAACGAATGTATTTTCTCATTTTTTTTTTCTAAAAAAAAAATTTTTGTTATCGTATCAAAATAAATTTATCCAATTAATAGTTTTAATTTTGTTTTACGCTAAAATTGTAAAGATTTTATTTGATTAATTATATATAGTAGTTTTATTCGTGATCAAGAACTCCAATAATTAAAAATATATAATTTTTAATTATAAAGATATGCTAAAGTTTATAGCAAGCATTTTTACAAATTCAATCGGAGAATGATTTACCAAAGGAAATAACTAAGAAATAACATTTGATTAACGTCAAGACATATTCCATCATAAAATACAAGTACTAGGAAACAAGAAACCGTTAGTTCTGTTTAAAGTTTTATTATTCTACATGAGCTGGTCATTTTATGACTTCGGATTACGATAGTAAGAATGAACCTCTGACGGTAACTTATTTGATCCCTCACTGAAATAACTACAAAATCATTGTTAGCAGTGCTTTTTTAAATTTTAATTTTATCTTTTTAATTTTGGTACAAGATAGAAGATGATTACAATATATAATGGCAGATTCAGAATTTGAGGGTGATAACTATTGATTATTATTGTAAAAGGTTGTGATACCATGCGATACTTCAAAAAAAATGCCCATTTTCATTGTTTTTAAGATTCACGGATTTCAATTTCTTTAAAAATAAGTAAAAAAAAAAAATGTTCTAGAATTTTATTTTTTTTATGCTATAAGTCTATTTATCGATGAATGAATTATTATTGAAAAAATTTTTTTTATTATTGATGGATATTCGGCCCGCAAAAATTAATATACGCATGACATCAAATGTGAAAGTTACACCGATTTTATTGATTAGGCGTTTTTTTGTATAACTATAACTAGATTATAAAAAAAACTTTTTTACTTCCTTACATCTTTTCCTTTTCTCTGCTACTTCTCTACTTCATTATATTATTATACTTCACTATATTTCCAAGATTTGACACTAGTAAATTCAAATCAGACTCCTCTCAATTTCCGCTTCACTCTTTTAAATATTAATACTAGCATTGGATTTATTTATAAAATTTTGTTAATGTAATAATTATTTTCGTTTGTAACAGTAACGTTTAAAATACTTATTTATACATGTGCACTATTATTGAGTTATACACGTGTTAGACCACGTATGACGGTAAACGGCTAGTTTTAAATTACAAAATTAAATAAATACAAGAAGTATCGGCCTTAAACATGGAAAATCATATGAAAGATACGTAAATTGATATTTTTTTTTTTTTATCGCTCGTTAACGGTTAAATTTATATAAAATTAAAACTCTAATATGTAAACATATTCTTTTAGACTGCTACCTAATAGGCAAACCGACCAGGCCTTCCCCTCGATGTAAGCCCTGTTTTCAATGAAAAAACAACAGGTTATTAATTAACATTATTGCCATATTGTCCAGACTTATTTCACGTGATTTGGAGTAAGAATATTAGATTATTGGAAAAATTTTGTGCGTGTGATTCCACGTTTTATGTAGATAGTTGGTAAATACCAAGAAATATTTGTATTTCTTGCTAATCAATAGACATTTAATGAATTACTTTAGATCATTATACTTGTAAGATGGATCTTTAGATACATTGAAGAAATAACAAGGGCAACAAGGTACATAATAATATTTTTATTGTTTTCAAGTATCTTAAGTATCGTCAAATTTTTAAAAATTTTTCTTTTTTCGAATAATGGAAATAACAAATCCGATTAAGGTCTTCCATGTGTGCTACATTATTTTAGGTAGATAGTTAGTTAATGGCGAGACGTAACACCCAGTCATAGTAATACATTAATAACCATCTGTTTAGTATCAGTTCTATAAAGTTTTCTTCTGGATGATCTCTCAAGTTTTTTTATTACAAAAAAAATTTTTTATTATATTAAATAAAAAAAAAAATAAATATTAATATCTTCAATTGTAACTGTATAATGGAATTTTTTTTGATTTATCGTGTTCAAAAATAAATTTATTTCATTATTATCTCATTGAAAATGTATAAGTAAGCTTATCCGATCAAGAATTGAACTTAAAAGGTAACTATAGTTACGAATAGCGAATACAGTACGAACGAAAATTTATGAATAGATCAGATCATACAGATTATAGTACACATTAAAATTTGATTTTGAGAGTACCATAAGTTCGTTAATGATACTATTATTAATTGCATAAATTTCAGTCTAGCATCATGCATGTTGGTGTGTTGTTCAATAGCCACAAGAAAACTACAGTTCCTAAAAACATGAGAAATAAAATAAAGAGTTAAAACAAGTATGGTTTCCAAGCCGATGGTATAAATTGATAATTAACATAAAAACAAAAGAAAACAAGAATAACTAATACAAATAAAGGAACTGTTCACTAACCTATAGTTTTATTTTATTTTTAAAAATTTTCAAAATGGAAAACAAAGTGAAATAAGACATTTATGCATTATTACATATTAAGGAAATTAAGTTTCTGAAAAGAAATTTCATATTTCACATACAATATATTCTGTAAAGATAAATAAATTCTAGTTTTTTATTATTAGAAATTCCCGTATAAAGATACAATAACTCAATGTTTTTTCAGTTTGACTTGCATTAACAAAATATAACCAATTGAATTTGTTTTAATTTTTTTTTAAAAATTCGTGCTGTTATAAAAACATCTATAACTTCATTCAAAGCTTATAAATGGTGTATTTATAGGATACAGATTTTTTAAAGAATATTGGACACGAGAAAAAAGCCTTTACACATCACAGATCACATGTGCGAGCTTTTTTGGTAACACTGGGAAAGATTGTCTCTATCATGAGTCGTTACAATGTAATTCATTTATAAGATTAGTTCGTTAGTAGTTAGTCCAACTAAGTTCCCGGCTTGTACTGATTCGACACGTTTTTCCGACTAACTGTATATGGAAGCGATCAAAGGTTAGATTGATCATTTAATAAATATATGGTCAAACAAAAGTAAGTGTTAGAATCAATCAAAGTTACAGGTCACGAAAATGTCGCATTATCAAATAATTTAGTATGCTTTAATTTGTAAATGAGGTGAGATTAGGCACTTCAGCGCTTAATGACACGCTTATGCCCACCATGAATACAATAAGACCTAATTTTGTTGATTCAAAATTAGTTTTTCCGCAAATCTGTCCCTTTTTCGCATTTCGCGCCAAATGTAAACTAATTTTCTATATCTTCGAGGAGATCTTAAAAGGATTTCCTTATAGCAAAATTGAAAGTGCGTATTGAGATTATAAGTATTATTAGTATTTAATAATCCAAATCAAAAAAAAAGAAGCAAAGAATATACAATAGAATATACGCTTTAATTATATTTGATTATGTGGAATTAAATCTTATTTGATTTTAGCAGTTTTCAAGCTAGTGTAATCATTCTATTTATTATATGTTCGCACGGAATGTTTGATTAAACACTCGGACGTTTGACAAAGAAATTAATATATCACGAATCAGTTTAGCATGTGATAATATTATAATCACATGTGATTAAATTACATCACTTCACATCATGCTTTTTTTTTTTAAAAAAAAAAAAAAAAAGAAAAGAAAAGAAAAAAAAAGGAAAATATAGATTTATAGGGTTCTAATATTAGATAAGAGATTTATATTAATGTTACCGCTGTAGGGTTAATAACAGTACTATGAAAAGTAAAGAAGTTTGGAAATTCTATTATCACTAGCAATTTGTCCATTCGATAAAGAATTTTCTCTCATTTTTCCATATTTGATATATTGATAAATTAATAAATGGAAAATTTTCTACAATGAAATATCCTAAAGTAAAATTTTAGAGAATGCAATAATAATTATGACAATACGATATGCATAGCGTAAAATGTGGGGATAAAGTTCAGGGGTTCTCAAATTCCTTGTTTCACATGGTAACACAGTGTCAAAATGAGTTATTTTTCGATATCAAACAATATCTTTCAATTTCTTATTCATTTTATGAAAAAAAAAAAAAAAAAAAAAAATTTTTAACTTGCTTCTCTACTGTTATCAATGAGATTAAAAGGAGAAAGTGAAACATGTTAAAGTATAATATTGGCGTAAAAAATTATTTTACACCCGATGTGATTAATAAAGCTAAAAGTGGAAAATTTTCCCCACACAAACATGTCATTCATATAATTTCCCCACACTGTGTCAAAAAAAAAAAAAAAATGATGTTGATTGTTTAATTAATTTTAACTTTAAAAAAAAAAGGCGCCGGAAAAACTAAATATATATCGTGTAACAAAATAATTTTTAACTTCTTTTTTAATTCTGTAATCTTTATTTATTATATAAGGAAATTCATTTTCTTGCTTATTTATTGTTCTTCGCAACTTTATGACAATCAAAGATTATCAAAAATTATTTTACCTTTGCTTCTTTGGTAAATAATCATTTGAATGGCGTTTAGATAACATATTATTGGAGTTGTGTAACATAAATTTTTGGATTTCTCTGGTTAATTTTTTTATTTATTTGTCAGAATGAAAGTCTTTGCTTATATAATCCGGAAATCGACTCCGTTCCAAAAAGATTTACTAAATATTTATTTGACATTTTATTATAATCATATGATTATCAATCAATCTTCCACAGTTTGAAAGTATGATGTCAAAGATTGTCAACTTCATTTCAAATAATTCAAAATATTTGTTAGCCAAGCATTTTTTACGACGGCCGACATTATTCTACAATCAAACAAATACATTTTTATAAAACATTAGATTAATAATCTTTCAGTTTTTATTCTTTGATATTCAATACAGTATTACAAACGGATAGCATTCAAAGCAACAAGTACGCCCATTAAAACTGCATACAATAAAATCATTACCTGTATTCTTTTTACTAAAATTTCTCTTTTACTTTATACAAAAGCTAAACCTTAAATTGACATTCTTTTTTTTTCGAAGTTTCTGAATAGAATGTTGAAAAAAAAAAAATCTCCTTAATAACAATAATCGGAATTTGAATATGGATACAATTAGGAAATTTTTTTACAGAGTTTTAATTTTCAATGATTTAACGAAAAATTTTTATGATCAATATACAATTGATATTACAATAATAATTCCTGTTCGAGTTCAGGATCAAATGTTAATTTCATTCAATTATTCTTTAGAGAAGATTGATTGTAACACATGTGTCATGTCGTCGTTACAAAAAATGATTTTCATATGAAACACGATATGATTGGACGTTGAAACTTTAATTTGGTTTGACATTGCACTATTATAGTAAAGGTTAAATTTAAAATTTAGGGATTCATTAATGTGTCGCTATTTTTAATTCGTCAGTTTTTTTTTTTCTTTTTTTGATAAATGTTATTATTAGTAATCTTTATTTAACGGAAATGAAAGAAATAATAAATGTGTTCAGTTTGTAGATAATTTTATAACTTTAGTATCACAGTATAAATCCCATTTCATAATAATCGTTATTTACCCCACAACATTAAATGACACTTCTGTTCCATTTATCATGATGAATGGTTCTTTTTTTTTTTTTTTTTTTTTGTTTGTTTATCCGAAAATCGAAAGACAATTATTATTCAATTTAATAAAGTACAATGATTGTTGTTTTTCCTTGTTTACTTGAGTTTTGGCGTTTCATTAAAGTTTCTCTTTCTTCTCTTTCCTAATTTTGTCATATTCTAAGATTAAAGATAAATTTGATAATGAAAACGTAGCAGGGTTCACTTAATATTGTCTTGATACTTTATATTTATGAATCTTTTCTATATAGTTAGAGTAAATAAATAATATAAATTCATTTTATTAAATGATTACAAATACAGTTTCTTAGTTCTTAAACATGTGAAATGATGATATTCCAATTCATATGACATAACACAAGCGCGCAATTTTACTATATTTGTTATTGATTTAATGCAAGTTTTTTTTTTGCACATTTTTTTTTCTTTGTCCAATGAAACAAATAAAATCTGGCGCAATACTGCGGCATAAAAATTAAATTTCCCCAGTAAAGTTCCCCCCACAAAATGTCAAAAAAAAAAAAAAAAAAAAAAAAATTCTCACAGGAGGCGTCATTCATTAAAAAAAAAAAAATCTCTTCCGTAATTTCTTTATTTGTTTACTTAACTATATTTAGACCGGAAAAACCGGAAAAATGAGAACTTTACTAAATATACAGAGTATAAAGTATTAGACGTGACTCGTATTCTATCATCCCTAACGAAACATTCCCCTTATAGTAATCATCACTTTGTGAATTTATATTTGTATTATTTATAATATGGACATGTATTACTACATGATATCTATTGCACATAATTATAAATATAACCGACTCGAGCAAAAAAAAAAAAAATTTTTTTTGAGAACAAAAAAAAATAAAAATAAAATAATAAATAATAAACATACATAATTACAAATTAAAGAATTACCTATAAACACGCTTTAATTATGAATCAAAACGACGATTTTCAATCTTTTCAAGATAATAATAGCTCATCCATCCCCTCTTCTCAAACAAATGGTTTTATATCACAAGAGAACGCTAATTTACGCCAGGACGTCAACTTCTCAAGTCAATATGATTCGACTTCAATGGGGCCTCAACAAACTCAAATTAACGTTCCAACTACAGACTCTCAAATTCAAAGTCATCCTAAAAAATTTGATTTTCGGCCATATGACGATTTGGTCACTTATCACATTGAATGTGAAAGTTTGACCGGCGATTTTATTTTAAAATTATTGAATGATCAACATGATCAACCATCTTATATCACACAATTTAAAGAAAGCAAAAATCGATTCATTTTCTTTTATAGGCAACTTTATGATAATCAAATTTTTCAGATAACTTGTGAAATACTTCCTTCTCCTTTGAATAATAATTGTTTGAATCATTTTTGTAATATTATAACCGAACAGAATATCAAGGAGCAGTTAACCTTTGCACCATATCAAAAAAAATATCTTAAACATCATTTAGAATCATATTTAGGTAACAATTTACTTTAAATCTTTTATATTTTACAAATGAAAACGAATTTGTGAAAACTTTATTAGGATGATAAAGCAAAATGTATTATAAAGATGTGTTAAAAAAAATATTATGTTATTTTATAGTTTATTCATTATATGTTGTATGATGTGTTATTATATGTAATTGTTGTATTATTAGTAAACATTGTACATTTATTAAGTTTAATTAATAAATAATTATTAGTGTTGTTATGCTTTTAAATATGTAATATTTACAACTTAAATATTTAAAGTGCAATAACAAAACTTATCGACCATTATTAGATTGTAAGTATATATTTGTTATTCCCTGGATATCGAATGAATAACTAAAATACCACTGATTTCTTGGGAGGAATATTTCAACCAGTAAAGTTGGGTGCAATGCCGATTGCTAGAAGTAACTAACAGTAGTCAGGCTGAATTATTAAAAAAAAAAAAATTTTTATTTTATTTTTATTTTTACTGGAGGATCACCTCGTACATGTGAAGACAGAAATACTTGTCAAAACAAGTCGTAATATCGGAGTACATGAATACAACTAAATATAGAAACTATATCTATGTCGGGATCTGATTTAGTTATTATCAATATAAAAGAGATAACCTAAATCACTAGTATAAAGAACTACCTAAAAAAATCCCAGAATCATAATAAAAAAAAAAGGTGATACGTTAAGCGTAAAAATAAAATTTAAAACCAGACAAAGAACCAAAAAACTATTATTATAAAAATAATGATGAAAATTAAAAGAAGAAAAATCTATATTAAAAATGTCATTATGCTGTCTATGCGTGTGCCATGAACCCGAATGTAAAAAATTACAACTGGTGTATCTAATAAATGTGTCTTGTTTAAATCTAGCTAAAGGATTATTATTTTCTATTAAATTAAAAGGATCAAATGGAGCATGACGTGAATTATTGTGAACCTGATGAGGGTCTGTCAGAGAATTCGAAGACTTCCCTTCGTTATTTAAAATAGTAAAAGCAGTGTAATGCGAACGCTTTCGATTGTTTTTTTGTCAAGCGGAAAGTTGAACGGTATGACTTTTTGTCTCTTTTAGTGATGCTGAGGATAGATCTTTCAAAATTGTGAATATTTTGGGCATGTGTATTCCAAATTTCTTTGTGAATGTCATTTTGTATGGCTGCGAATATATCTAACATGACCTTGTTTCGAAGGTGAACGTGTCAAGGAATTAATTGAGAAATCAATTCTACCAAAAGTTTTGGGAAAAAGTTGTGAATAAGCAACCGATGAACGTCTGTAATGAAGTCGGATGGATTGTCAGTAATCCTGGAAAAAAAGTTAGATGAAGTGACGTGAGCAATTAGGTCAGTCTCAATCAATGCGTCCCTCAGAAGAGAGTTCAATGTGTCAATCAATGTGCTAGAGTGTTTTAGTAATATGCCAAATAAGGCGTTTACAGAGTTAACACAGTGTCCAATGTGATCGTTTGTGTCAGGTTCCTGGCCACAAGTAGGACAGAGTAAAGGTTGCTTTGGATATAAAGCCGGATAATATAGTTGTCATTTATCCAAAGTTGGCAGATGAAAAGTAGCTGATTTTACTTTGTATGATTGAATAGCCGAAAGTTTCCAACTTATTGGGGAGTCCAAGGGGTTACATTTAATCCATTTCGATGTAAGGTCCCAGTCAATTAAATTAGCCAAAATACTATCAGTAATAGGAGCGTATGATGAACTATTCATGAGTCTAGTGAATTCAGCTGCCGCTGTAGGCATATTACAGAATTTTCTAATATTTTTGGTAATAGAAGCCATTCCATTCCAAACAAATGTGGCCAGTTGAGCGGATATAAACGAGGATTTATTAGAATGAGATCGTTTCTCAGAACACCGGCTTTAGCTAAATTGTCAGCTATATCATTATTTTTGATGCCATTATGAGCTTTCAGCTTAATAAAGGTGACTAATAAGTATTTTTGAAAGACCAGTTCTCTGATAGTATACCATAGATCGTAATTGTTGATTTTTAATTATTGCCTGATGGAGAGCATACGATATTCGTTAATAAAAGTGTAAAAAGTATGAATGCAGTTCTGTGAGTCAGTGTTAATGACACACGAGCTGTTTGAAGGAATACTAAGTAGGACAGTTAAAATGGAAAATATTTCAGCATGGGTAGAAGAAGGTGAAAAGCAAGAGCATTCTTGAAATTGTAGTCTGGGTGTGTTTGGAGCCACTTGAATCCATCCAAAACTATATCGACATTCAGGGGTTCCTATATGACTTAAAGATCCATCTGTAAAAAAATTAAAAGATCGATAGGAACTAAAAGTGATTAAACTATTCTTAAATTGATTAACATAAAAAGGTGAAACTAATAAACATTTAGAAATAAATGAAAAATCAAAATCAAAAGTATAAGAAACAGATGAGTGAATAGTGGTAGAAAGTGAATCAATACTATTATTAATATTGTATAAGGTAGGAGTGGTTGAAAAGAGGTTTAAATAATTATTGTACGAAGTGAGACAAATTAAATGTAAGAGTTTGTTTAATAATAAAGAAGATTTAGGTAGATATGTCGAATTAAATTTTTTAACCCATTCTTGCGTGTAAGGTGTAGTTTTAATTATGTTGCACAAAGAGGTTTTGATACTCCTGATACAAGTATATTTCCAACCATGATGGTAATTGGGCTCCCGTATATGACAACCTGGATATGGGTAAATAGTGTGGTGACTGCTATTAGGAGTACAAGAAGCGTTCGAATTGTGTGTTGTGGTTAAAGGTATCAGAATATAGTGTTGAAAAAAGGTGATTGATGTACTGTAAGTGTTATCCTGTTTGATAGTTTTTTCTAGAACCAAGTCAACTTTTTCTTTTGGACAGTTGTTGTTCCAAAAAGCTATGAATTGTGAACAAGAGTAATATAATTTGTTGTCCGAAGTATTGCTTGGGATCTGCAGTCAGGTTATATTGTAGCTATGAACAATAATATTTTCTAAAGGAGTAATAAGTCTTCTGTGATTGCTAAGCGTGTAATTGTCTTCTATGTGTGAAAACCATTTAGGTTTAAGTCCTTTATAATTGTTTTTATTAACAATTTTAACTTCTTCTCATGTTAACAAGTGGTATCCCAATAGTGAAACCAGTTGATCCATGTATAAGATATGTTTCTTAGCCAAAGATTTAAGTGCTTTAGAGTTCAGGTCGGGAATGTAATTCCTAATTGGGTATTTTCCTTGCAAAGTGGTTAAATCAAAATTTGGTAAAATGTTAATGTTGTATGAATTTAATAATCGGATAGCTTTAGTTAAGTAAGTAGGGCGTACTAAGGTATTATAAAAAGGTATTATAGATAAGGGGAACGAGGGTAACCAAAGTTCTTTTAATGTGTATGTAATTTTGTGAAGGGTTATCAGGGATAATATTGGCGTATTAAACAGTGCTGTTAATATACTGCTTTGCGCCTTTACCTGGTTTGCAAAAAGGTCATTGATATAAGGGAATAAAGAATTGTATATAATGTAATTAGGAGTTGACGTTGAAAGATTAAATTTGTGTTTAAAAAGTTTTTTAAGGGGTGCCATGATTTTCTTGAACCTTGGAGTAAGGTAATATAGTAAATTGCATCTGATATTCCAGATGCGGTAATAAGATTTTGTTAATAAGATAGGTGATATGATCATGGGTTATATCCTTTCTCATGATGGTGATGAGCATCGCTCTAACTGTTGCTTTTAATTTCTTGATAATAGGAGTGTATGCGTTGAATCCATTGATTTGGATGCCAAGTAATCTTTCACTATCTGTTTTCTTGGTGACGGGCAAGGAAATTTGTTGATCGTTTATGGATAGTGTAATGGTATTGGTTTTAGGTACATTAGTAATAATTTTGTATTTGTTGATGTTGACTTAAATGTCAGTTATTTTGTAAAAAGAATTGGCAATGTTTAATTTTTTGTTAAGTTGATCGAGGTTGTTGGTTATCCAAGATGTATCATCGAAATAAGCCATGACCGTAGAGCGATAGTGTTGAATGTTATCAGAGTCTGGATGAAGAACATGATGCATTCGATTAAAGGAACATTGAAAGTAGAGATCTGACTGTTGATGTATGTATATAAAGAGTGGATTATAATAAAGGATCCAGAGTAAGGGAGAGATGATTTCTCCCTGGTGAATTCCTTGGGTCATGGAAAAAGGAGAGGTTAAATTGTTGTCTGGTAAAATTACTTGATTGGTACAGTTGGTGAATAAATCACATAAAATAGAAGTAATTTGAGAAGGCATTTTAATCGACAAAAGTGCCAGGCGTAATAGACTTATATTCATCCTGTTGTAAGCTTTACTCAAATCCTGTAAAGCGAGCCAGAAGGGAACGTTGAGTTTATTAACTATTTCTATGCTATGTTGAATTTCAAATAGAGGCTCTAGACATGATTGTCCTAAAATTCCTGCTCAGTTATTATAAGTCGTAATGTGATTGTTGTTAGCTAAAATGAAATTAAGTTGTTTCGATAAGATGGATACATATAGTTTTCTGGGCGTTTCCAATAAAGTGATGGGTCTGGTATTGCTCAACTGGCTGTTCCAATCCTGAGGTTTAGGTATTGGGAAAATATAGGCAAGTTTCCAAGCTGAAAGTATGCAGTTGTTGTTAAAGCAGTAATTATAAATGTGTAATAAATAAGAGCGTCCTTGGTGACCCAAGTGTTTGATATCCTCATAGGTGATTTTAGAAGGACCTGGAGCTTTGTATTTTGCCGCGTCATGGATAACTAAATTTAAATTATCCATTGATAGAGGCTGAAAAAGAGGAGACCATATGTTATCGTTAATGTCTTATCGTGGTGAATATATCTCGTTCCAAGGTGATGGAAGGTTATTGGGTAATGTATAGTAAACACTATGCGGTGAACTAGCATAGGATTGAAAATGTTGACGAGTTAAGGCCTCAATTTTGTTTGGATCTGTGGTAAAAGCGATCACGTTATTTTTGTCAGTGTATTGTAATTTTGTGAGTTTGATTTTTCTAGGTTGTCTGTTGAATATAGAATATAACATTTTAGATTGGTTATCAGTTAAATTATTATTGCGGGCTTCTACAAAATATTCGATGTTGTTTTTTGTTATTTCGTTTTTTGTTATATTGTAGTTGAAACGTAGAATTTGGAGAAATTGTTTGAGGTATTTTTTTGTAGTTTCAAAATTATCTAAAGTAATACATTTCGGTATTATAAAAGAAGAGATGGTTGGGTTAGTAGCTTGCGCTTTTTTAATATTAAGAAGAAATCTATAATATGGTGTCCAATGTGATCCCCAATAAGTATTCCAATGAGTATTTTCTATATCATTAATTTTCGTATATGTCGGATGAGAAGTGTCGTGAGTGTTGGATTTGGTTAGTAGAATATTACAGGTGTGTATAATTCTTTTGCCATTGAATGTTTGTAGAAGTCTTTGCAATTTAAAGACTTTGTTGTAAGCTTGTCTTAGTTTCAACAGAGCGCTATAAGGATTTTGTGGAGAATTTTTTTTGGGTAAAATTGATTTAAGGTCATCGACCATATTAACAAAGTGAGACCATGATTGATCTAGGTCTTCCTGTGAATTAATGTTTGGTAGCGGTGTATTGAAAATAACCTCGCTATGTTGTTCATAGTCGTTCCAAGTTTGAGCAGTTATATTTTGGTAATTGATTTTATCTGGAGAAGGTACGTC
Organism: Rhizophagus clarus; assembly: GCA_015698045.1. NCBI lineage: Eukaryota > Fungi > Glomeromycota > Glomeromycetes > Glomerales > Glomeraceae > Rhizophagus > Rhizophagus clarus. The sequence goes on from BLAL01000285.1 coordinate 3,282,267, forward strand.
ATCCAGTTTTTTGTATATTAAGGTGACAGGTTTCGTGGTAAAGAAAAATTTATTGATTAAACAACCCACTAATTTATGATCTGTATAAAAGAATTGATGTTCATTAATATTATGTGTGAACGCATGATAAGTATGCGGTAAAAAATTGGAAGAGGCAAAAATGTAGTCAATTCTGTTAACTATGTGTGTTGCTGAAGGTGAACTGTTAAAATGTTTAATTACGTCTTTGAATTGAAATTGTTTTAATAAAGGGATAATGTTATCAATAGGATTTGATTCATTAAAGTTGTTTTTTGTGATGTGGTATTAAAATCTCCTAATATAAGATAATGATCTTGAGGGTTATTTAAGGATAAAAATTTGTGTATATAATTATAACAGTCTTGTCGTAACATAAAATTACTTCTAGTGGCTGAGGCAGGGAGATAAACTCCAATAAGGTGGAAAAAAAGGTGTTGTTTAAAGCCAAAATTTAGGTGTAATATTCGACCGTGTGTTCTAGTGTTTAAAATTAGGTGTTGATAAAAAAATGAGTCCAATATGATGGCAATGCCAGAACCTTTGTTGTCTCCTGCCCTATAAAAAATAAATGTCCAGAAAATGTTATCAAAAATGTCTGGAAAATGTCCGGAATAAATCTGATGTGTCCGGAAAATGTCCACTTTTTTGGTACATGTCTGACACACTTCTGATACTTAAAATTTTGACATGTCCTAACTTTGTCCAGAATTCGTCCAGTATTTGTTCGGTATAAAATTTTGGACAAATTCTGGACAGTTAAACCTGGACAAATTCTGGACATAGTAAAAAAACCAGATAGATAAATTCCGGACATGAAAAAGTTCAGGACAAATTCTGGATACTATTTCCAAAAAAGGATAAATTAATTTTGTAAAAAAATGCAAAAATCACAAAACTGACATTCAAAATCTTTTCTGTCGTACTAATTAAAATTGCAGAGCAGGCAAAAATACTATATATCTATGATATAAAAATTTTGGGTTGAGGAATAATGATGATCATCTATCCATTGATCATCTTTTATGGCAAAATTTTACGAAAATACATTTCTGGACAATTTCAGGACAATTTTCTAATATCCCAAAAATGCAGTGTTTTCGGAACAATTTCCGGACACACAGTGTCCAGAATTTCTGGACAATTATTTAGACAATTTTTCCAGACATTTTCTGGACATTATCTGGACACTTATTTTTTATAGGGCTGTGCAATCATGGACCATGTATAAGTGATCATTTTGTAATATGGGATGTGGTAATTTTTGTATTTTGTCATTTTTTTGATCTTCAAATAAACCTGTTTCCATAATTATAAGGATGTTATAATTGTAGTATATGAAATATTTGATGATAGTATCTAATTTGTTATTGAAACCCATGTGAATGTTAATTGCGCCTATTTTGACGTAATCGTTAAAATGTTCATCCTGTGAATCGTTGATAGTGTCAAGCGTCATTAAATCATCTGCATTGTTAATAGGTCTTGGAGATTGAACGTTAAGAAAATGTGTAGGGGTTATAATGCGATTCTTTATATGTGAAGAAGATTTGTTTTTGTGAAAATTTTTATTTTTGTTTTTATGAGTTTTTGATGTATGAGGGTGGTATTTGCCATTTGTGAAGGGGTTGGTGGTATTATCTGAAGCAGTATGATAAGATAAAGTTATGTCAGGATTTTGTATAAGGGACTCGTGTTTGTTAAAGGATTTTTTTGGAATTTTGTTTTTAACTTTTTTTGTGAATTTTTTAATTTTTGTTTTAATATTAATATATGTGTCTATTTTTGATGGTGCGTTTGAAGGAATTTTTGAAGTTCCTTCATGGTCCGTATGGATAACTTTGGCTAAAAAAGGTGGTTTCAATACTGTGAAGGGTTTGGCACCCTGTTATTGCCTCCAATATAAGTAGTAAAACGTGAGAAGATTCCCAAGTTTTCTTCTTGAGTATCCATGTTGTTGTAATTTAAAATGTTATCATTATTATTCTGATTGTAGTATTCTGCATCGTATTCTCTTTCCATTCAACCAAGTTCTGAATGCCTTTGGATGGAGTTGATATCCTCCATTGGGTATTGTACGAGAGCAGTCGAATTATTCTAACTGTTGTAGTTAGGTAAAGTAACTATCTGGATTTTTCGTTGGCGTTCTGCAGGAATATTATTATTAGTATGTGAAGTAGGCTTATTTGTCGTGGTAGGATATGATGTGTTAACTATATTCATCGAATTTGTATGGTCTTCTCTAACTATTTGTGAAAGAGAAGTAGTATGGTGTAAAGAGATTTCTTCAAGTTTCTGGATCATGATGTCTGATTTGGTATTAACATGGTTTAATTGCTCTTTCATATATAAGAGTTCTTTGGTGTTGGTTGTGATGCTATCTTTGACCAACTTGAGTTCCTTTTTTAATGATGTGTTTTCCTCGGCTAAGGTTTTTAGTTGTGTTTTTAGTGCATTTATTTCTTGTTCTAAACGATTGATTTTAGACGAGTTGTCTGATATGTGTGGAGTGTAGATAGACAGTTGATTAGATGGCGCAGGTTGTTTGAAATTTTGATGTTTGTTTTGATCCATACGGATAATTCGTTTCCTGTTGTGTGTAGCAATGATTGATTTGAATTGATTGTAGATCTGTTGATTAATAGTTGGCTTCTTGTTTTATTCTCTATTAATAATTAATGCTTTAGGGCGTGTATTAGGGTCTTACTTGTTAGGGCATGCGGTGTATTTGTGAGTAGGATCTCTGCAAATCATACATGAGAGTCGAATAGTTTGTGAGAAAACGTAGATAATGGTATTGAAACATTTTATACGAAAGATTTGCTCTTTGTAATCTTTCTCTTTAACGTAAACGTATGCCAATTTTTGTAATTGTCTGTTGTTCGTAGGTGCGAAGGTGCAAGTTTGAGCGTTGATGCGTGTAAGGATAGGATATAGATTTCCAAGTTGTGTGTTCATTGGTAGACCTGTGATTTTGTAACCAAATTTGCTTCTTTTATCATGTTCTGCATGAGTGTGGTCAGCGGGTAATATACGACAAACCCAGTTTTCTATTTTGAGGCTGTAAATTTCTTTAGTAAAGAAATTTTGTACAGGTTGTTCATCTTTGAAAACCATGTGTATTTATTTGTAATGTGGTGGCTGCGGTTGATAGTTTCTTTGGTTAATTCTTGGCTATTGAGTATTGTTACGTCTCTGTCTAATAATTTCTTTGTATGTTAGTATTTTGCCATATTGGTTTTGTACGATGTTGACGAATACATCAGTGAGATATGAGTTAGGTATGTCTATGAATCTGATACTGCAGTTGAAAATTTTTGTTAATTTTTGTTGGATGATGTTGGGTGTGTTTTCCTCATTAAAATCATGAAATGTGACTTTCAAGGAGCCAATATTAACGCCGTTAAGTGCGCTTTTGTTGACGTCACTTGTAAAGGTTAAAATGATTATGGAAATTTTACATATGGTGTCAATAGAACATTCTTTAAAAGTTTCTTTGTATGCAAAATGTGAACGCACTCTATTGAGAACCTCGCGCGGATTATCATTATTGGGAAAATGGTTGAGAGGGCAAAAGAGTCTAAAAATTTGTTCCCCCTTAAAGTTTGATAAATCAAGTTGTTCGTACATGAGGATGTCTTGATTGGTGTCTGTCATTTTGTTTTTTCCTTTATTGGATAAGTCATTTTTTGAGGTAGCCCCTGATTGATCTGCATTAGGCGCAGTAGTGAAGTTTCTGTCATTCTTGGGTACGTGAAGTGATTCATTCAAAGAAATTAAGACTGGTGTTTTTGGTATTGTTGTATCATTAGTTTGTGTGTGGGTGTCTATAGGACTGATTGTATCAGTCATGATTATGTCATTATTGTTTTCTTCTACAGTTTTAACTCTTTTATTGGAGACTTTATGTTTGTTAGAGTCGTTCGTGGGTGTAGTTGAAGAAGATATAGAAGCGTTGTCTTTTGGTAGGTCGTAGTATACTGGAGTAACGTTATTAACATTGGTAATCATTTCTTGATTGTAGTTATTAACGTTTGAAGAGTTTCTTTTTGCGTTTCTGACAGAACTTCTAGTAGAGCGTGTAGACATAATGATTCTATGTAAAAAAAACAATTTTGATATATTTGTATGCTTTATTTATATGTTTTTTAAGGTAATTTTGATTGTAAGCTTCGAAAATGTAGAGAAAAATGTGTGTTTGCTTTTAAAATAAAATGTTATCTATATATTATTCTTCTCTGAAAATTTTGGACGTGTGATCAGCAGAGATAAATGGTCTTGAGGAAATTCAAAAAAAAATATTAGCCAGTTGACCTGTAGTCACGTGATAATTACATGCCAACAACATTATTGATATGAACGTATGATGATAAAATTTTTTATTATATGGTATATAAATTTATCTAAAAAATAAGCAACTGTAATATAAAAAATAAGTAAATGAAAAATGACATTGGTAATAAATATCACCAATTCAAAGAAAATTTAATCTAAACAAATAATTTTATCACCTATACATATATTGTCAGGGTCTATATTTTTAATATACGGCAAAATATATAATATAAATCAAAAAGAGATGTACCGATTTAAACGTATAAGGAAATATTATCACATGTTCACAATTTTTCACAATGATAACATCATCAGGATTGTTTAATTTGCTAATATTTAAAAAAAATGAATTAGAATTCTGTAATATCAAATATCATCAATATGACACATATTTGGTGATGGAAGATGACATATATTATGCTAAGTAGTTATTGATGTAGTCTGAGTCATGAAAATAATAAGCAATACTGACAAATGTATTTATATTATAGGTCATATTGACATAACTGATAAAAGTTAAGTCAATTGCCCAACATGGCTGTAATAATAATGGTTCAGGTTGACAAGATTGATAAAAGCTGAGTAAATTGACAAAAATGGATTAATTTTTTTATAAGTTAGTTATTTTTTATATTAATATATCAGTCTGAGTCAACAATAAGGTTTATTAAAGTTGAGTAAATTGCCAAATATGGCCTAATTTTTTATGTTCTGTTATTATGTATCAGTCAATTTAATAATGATTCATGTTGTTTATACAAGAAAAAAGTTATATAAAGGACCATTTGTTTCATTTCATTCATTTCATTAATTTGTGTATATTGTTTTTACTCATATCTTTTTGGGCTCTCTTTGGTTTTTTTGTCTTGATAATTATACATGGCTAAAATAAGAAGAACATCTAAATCATCTTCTTATATAAAAAATTCTTTCTCTAGGTTTAAACAACAAAGACAAATAATAAAACAACTTAAGTGGAACACTAAAAGTAATAACGTAAGTGTCTACTTACTTAGTAATTGGAATCACTATAGAAGTTATGGATTTTACTATTATAGTAGCTGAAATCACAATATAATCTTTTGGATATCTTACTAATTTTAGTAATTGAAATCACGATAAAAGTTATAGATTTCGCTATTTTAATAGTTGAAATCACAAAATAATCTTCTGGATATCTTACTAATTCTTTTTTTCTTATGTTTAGTTTAATAAAGATGAAATACCTCAAGCAAAAAGAAAATCTAGATCATCATCTTATATAAAAAATTCTTTCTTTAAATCTAAACAACGAAGACGAATAATAAAACAACTTAAACAAAATACACAACAAAGACAAATAATAAAACAACTTAAGTGGAATACTAAAAGTAATAACGTAAGTGTCTACTTACTTAGTAATTGAAATCACTATAGAAGTTATGGATTTTACTATTATAGTAGCTGAAATCACAATATAATCTTTTGGATAACTTACTAATTTTAGTAATTGAAATCACGATAAAGTTATAGATTTCGCTATTTTAATAGTTGAAATCACAAAATAATCTTCTGGATATCCTACTAATTCTTTTTTTCTTATGTTTAGTTTAATAAAGATGAAATACCTCAAGCAAAAAGAAAATCTAGATCATCATCTTATATAAAAAATTCTTTCTTTAAATCTAAACAACGAAGACGAATAATAAAACAACTTAAACAAAATACACAACAAAGACAAATAATAAAACAACTTAAGTGGAATACTAAAAGTAATAACGTAAGTGTCTACTTACTTAGTAATTGAAATCACTATAGAAGTTATGGATTTTACTATTATAGTAGCTGAAATCACAATATAATCTTTTGGATATCTTACTAATTTTAGTAATTGAAATCACGATAAAAGTTATAGATTTCGCTATTTTAATAGTTGAAATCACAAAATAATCTTCTGGATATCCTACTAATTCTTTTTTTTTTATGTTTAGTTTAATAAAGATGAAATACCTCAAGCAAAAAGAAAATCTAGATCATCATCTTATATAAAAAATTCTTTCTTTAAATCTAAACAACGAAGACGAATAATAAAACAACTTAAACAAAATACTAAAGTAAGTATATTTTACTATTTATAATCATAGTATAATTTTTTTTAAATATTTACTAATTTTTTTTTTAGTTAAACAAAGACAAAATTGAAAAAAATATATCACAAAATCTAATTTTTAATACTGTAGAAACTCAAACTCCTTTAGTATTAGTAAATAACAATATTCGATCTATTAGTTATTATACAGGAAAAGAAACTAATAAACATAAGTATTTTAATAGAATAATTTATAAATTAGATAAACCACAAAAAATAATTAAAGGCAAAGAATTAAAATAATAAAGCATAATAATCGTATATTAATAGGGATTAAAGTATATGTAATTGGTCCCTGATGACAAAATGCAACCTATAATTTTTAATTACTTTTTAATTACATATTTAATGTACTTTATTTTTAAATAATTTATTATATAAAAAGTTAAATAATTTTATTATATAAAAAGTTAAATTATTTTATTGCATAAAAAATTAAATAATAAAATAATATTGAAGTAACTAGAGTTCAGGTTCATTATATGAGTCAATCAAATTGTAATTAAAGGTTTGAGTAAATAATTGAAACAAAATTATTTAAGATAAAGTTCCTTTACAATATTGGTGATTCAATAAAAAAATTTATTTTAACTTTACGTCATAGCAATATCCAAACTCTAAATCAATTACTACAGCATTACAAAAGGTAATTTATTAAAACTTTATCATTATAGATGATTATTTGGCTTAACAACTATTTGTTAGTAATAGTTTATAGTGCTTGTTTTAATTCTAACTTTCAAATACCTCTTATTAACAAAAAAAAGAGAAAGTAATAGCATTTTTGAGTTATGTTATTGCGGTTTGCAAAAATCTGTGCAAAAATAATCAAAATAATTATGATTATTTTTGATTATTTCCTTTTTAGTCCGGTCAGCTGAAACAATCATAATTATGATTATTTTGGCCAAACACAGAATGATTTCTGCAATCCGCAATAATTATCAGTATCAAATAATTTATATTCATAAATCAAGCGATTAATTGCGTATCCTCCTTTTGTGTAATTTTATAAATCTGTAATAAATAAAGATATAACTTTCAAGTTTTTAGAGGAAGAGAGTTTAAAGGTTTATTTGAGAGTTCCAAGATCGTTATATACAGTATATAAAGAGATGAACATGTTATTTGATAACATTCTTGCCCCTTAAGGAGGTCTCTTAAAGACCATAATCTCAAAACACTTCAAAAACATGGTGTTACGATTAAAAGGGTGTTCATCTTAAACTTAAACCTGGAAGTAGCGGGACTTGATTATTATTAGTACTTCTAAGAATTTCACTGATAATATAGTGGTCTAGTTGATCTTAAAAATATCATTAATACTTCTTATATCAACTAGGAGTAGCCCGTTGCTTCGCACTGGGATTGGGTTGATGAATCCAATGAGGATTTGAATTTTGAGAAGTTTATTTCTTTGTTCTTTCAGCTTTTCTGTAAAGGTATGTTCTTAAGTTTTCATTTTAGGGAACTGTTAAAACCGAATCAAATATCAATACATTTTCTTTTACTTCTTAACTTGTGACTTTTTTGAGAATCAAAAAGTAGACTTGCAGCACAGTAGCACGTAATTAATTTGTGAACAGTTGGCTAAATTCAAAGACTTCTCATGTGATTTTAACATTTTTAAAGGGTCAGTGAACAAATCTATTCGCTCTATAGACAAATCTTTCTTCAGATGGCTGGTTGATTACTATGTACTGTATATTCGAATCAAAATAACAAAGACCAATAACAATACTATTTCAGAAAATATGATGCACTAATGGAGCGAATTGTAGTGGACCTCGTTTCCCTGAAATTGAATTTCTAGATAATGGATGATACATCATGTATCACATTTCCTGAACTGTAATATTACTGAACAAGCAACTGATCAAATTCATTTTCATAGATATACCGATATATTAGCTAAAAGTAAATAAAAGATTAAATGGTCAGCATGGATATAAAAAAAATAAAGTTTGAATATTTAATTACAAATGAGGTAAACTAAGTTCAAAAGTATAAATCAAAATTAATGGCTACATAAAAAAAAGAACAATTTTCAGGTACGATTATCAAAATCTTTCTGATCAAAATAAATTTTTGGCAGAGATTAACAAGAAATTTTTGTCAAAATTGATATGCTGGTCAAAGTTAGTCAAACTTAACAAAATTGGAAGATGATCGGATAATAGTGTAGTTAGCCGAAAAATTCAGCCGAAGGCGCAGTCTATTCATCACGCCATTCATGTGATAAACAGCGTGAACCGGTCTAGACCTATCCTTTTTTGGTATAAATATATATGTCGATCATTAACCAGCAATAAATGTCACCCCTGTGAAAATATTTTTACTGCGCCTTCGGCTGAATTTTTTCGGCTAACTACAACCATAATGATGATCGGATCGACCGGATTTCCGGAATCAAGACTCCTATTATATGGTCACACAAAAATATAAATAAATAAGTAAATAATTTCTAAGTTTATAAAAGTTCAAATACTTTTTCCTTGTCTATTAAAAATATTATAACAAAAAAAAAAACCCCAAAATGTCCCAACTTTCAGCCGATTGCCTTAACGAAATTTTTGAATATTTAGAAGACGACAAAGTTAGTTTATATTCATGCCTTCTAGTTAATCGACTTTGGTGTGAAGTCTCTGTTAGAATTTTATGGATAAATGCTGGATATATTAGTAAACACAGGCGTAGTTATGATGTTTTGATTTCTTGTCTTCCATGCGAATCTAAAGAAATTTTATCTAATAATGGAATTAATATTTCGATCTCAACTTCAAAACCTCCGATGTTTAATTATGCAAGATTTTGTAGAATTATATCAACTTATATGGTTTACTTTCAAGTTGAAAATTTTCTTAAAAACCATTCATCAAACGATTTAATTAATGAAAATAATATATATATATTGGCACAAGAAATATTCAAATTATATATAAAACAAATACCTTCTATAAAAGAATTAGCTGTATCACGATTTAGAAATTTACCAATGGTACCTTTTCTCTCTTACCCTGAAGCGAAAGAATCTTTAAAAAATCTCTCAAAATTAACTTGTAATTCAAATGCTGATCCAGAATTGCTTTATCATTTATCACAAACGTGTCATAATATTCATTCGCTTATGGTATTTTTTACGACGAATAAATCAAATGAAATAGCGGATCTTATTTCTGCTCAAAAAAATTTGAAATACTTGATAATAAGAAAAACAAGTCATTGTAGTAATATTAAAGTCCTGGCAAATACAAAACTTCCCAACGCTCATACTATAACAAAATTGATTTATCGTGATTTTAATAGATATAATACATCATTGTCATTTATCACTAAATTTGTAAATTTACAAGAACTTACATTGTGTTCATTTATGTATCAAAATACTTTTGAAGATTTTAAATCCTTACAGTATGTTAAATTTCCACAATTACAAATTTTAACAATAAATTTTAAGACTCAAAGTTGTGAACCATTAATAAATTTCTTGGAAATTAATGGAAGCCATTTAAGAGAATTTTATTTATTTGGTAACAATGGTGATAATTCATTAAATTTAGCTATAGCAGAGTACTGTTCAGGACTAAGAAAACTTTGCACTTCGTTTAAGAAAGATGAATTGGAAACATTGAGAATTGTTTTTGATGGTTGTCAAAATTTAAAAAGTATTGCAATTTATTGTGGTGATAAATATTTGAGTGAAAAAGAAGCATTAGAGTCTATTGCAAAATACTCTCATAAAACTCTGTGTGAAATAATTCTACATTATAAAAGTAATTATTTCGAAACAACATTACTTCCAGAAGAGTTAGAATCCTTTTTCATAAGTTGGAAAAATCGTTCATCACATAATCCACTTTATTTTATGGTTACAAGCGGTGAAAGTTTGACAAGTAATCATAAAAATATGAAAATAATTGAAAAATATGTCAAATTAGGTGTTGTCAAAAAATTTAAAGTTGGTAGTGATCATTGAATTTTTATTTTTTTTTTATTTACTTCAAAATTATTTATTTCTAAATAAAATTACATCATTAAGATAAATTAAAGTTAGTTATTCAGTAAAAGCTATAAATTTTCTTTGAAAACAAATATTGATATCATTACGAGGGGGAACCGGGGAAACAATATAATATAACATATTTATTAAAATTGCGATTTAGCTCATTTTTCCCAATGCATATATTGTTGGCAACCAATATTTCTGTTACATTTAACAAGTTATCCAACTAGTGAGATGTTGTCCCAACTACTGTACTTGATGACTGTCAAAAAATTTTTGAATATTCAGAAATGACAAAGTCAGTCAAATTACATTCATGCTGAGTATTAATCGTTTCTGTGAAAATTTTGTGTAAGATATTTTGTGGGGAAGAATTTCGAAAATAATAGCTTGTTATGAATTCTTTATTTTCCAAATGAATCGATCATTTCCAAAAATGGATTTCGTGAAAGAAAGGTTTTGTTAAATAAGTCAATAATGATATTTAAAATCGTCATTGTCGCTCTAAGTAAATTTGAAGTGCAATCAAAATAATTTTTGAAGCTATATGTTATTAAAATTTTTTTTTCTTTATGATTTTTGTTGCGCCACAATCTGTTGGCTGTGCCACGAACCTGACACACAAAAAATAAATGCTTGAATCAAGTGAATGGCGTACTTGCATGCAGTAATTGGTGCTACTGGGATGTTTGTGATCATCAATGTAGTGCAGTGTTACCTATATGGCTTTAAATTCGTAACACGATTGCATAAAAAATTATTTTCTTCTTTTTCCTAAATAAACTTCATAATTTACATTCTACTTAAAATATTTTATTAAAATGGCCAAACTTTCCGCTGATTGTCTTAACGAAATTTTTGAATATTTAGAGAATGACAAAGTTAGTTTACATTCATGCTTACTGGTTAATCGTCTTTGATGTAAAGTTTCCGTAATAATTTTATGGAGAAATGTTTTTTGGGGAGATGTTTGTAAATATAATAATAGTTATGATACTTTAATTTCTTGTCTTTCAAATGAATCTAAAGAAATTTTATCTAAGAATGGAATTATTATTTCGACCTCAACTTCAAAACCTCCAATGTTTAATTATACAGGATTTTGTAAAGTTATATCAACTTATATGGTTTATTATCAAGTTGAGTTATTTCTTAAAAATCATTCATCAAATAATTTAAGAAATATAAATGATATATATATATTAACGCAAGAAATATTCAAATTATATATGAAACAAATACCTTCTTTAAGAGAATTGAGAGTGTCCAAATTTGACACTTTACCAATGGTACTTTTTCCTTCTTACCCTGAAGCAAAAGACTGCTTAAAAAATCTTTCAAAATTGACTTTAAATTCATCTATTGATCCAGAATTTCTCTATCATTTATCACAAATATGTCAAAATATACATTCACTTATCATACAATTTTCAAAAATCAATCAGATGGAATAGCGGATCTTATTTCTGCTCAAAAAAATTTGAAATACTTGAAATTAAAACAATATAGTCATATTAAAGGCCTAATGTATAAAGAACTTCCTAACGCTTATACTGTAACCAAGTTAGTTTATTATGTGTTAGGTAAATATGATACATCATTATCATTCATCAGCAAATTTACAAATTTACAACAGCTTATATTGACATTTATATTTAGTGAAGATTTTGCACTTTTACAATATGTTAATTTTCCACAATTGCAATTTTTAAAAATACGTTATATGGATCTGACTCCAAGTTATGAACCATTGGTAAATTTCTTAGAAATTAATGGAAGTCATTTAAGAGAATTTCATTGATTTGATAATTACATTGATAATTCATTAAATTTAGCTATAGCAAATTACTGTTCAGAACTAAGAAAACTTTGTGCTGGGTTTAAGAAAAATGAATTGAAAATGGTTCTTGATAATTGTCAATATTTAAAAAGTATTAAAATTTATTATGGTGGTAGATATTTAAGTTAAAAAGAGGCATTAGAATCGGTTGCGAAATATTCTCACAAAACTTTATGTGAAATAATTTTATATTATAAATGCTCCGAAACATCTTTATTTCCAGAAGAATTAGAATCCTTTTTTATAAGTTGGAAAAATCGTTCATCATATAAACCACTTTATTTTACGGTAATACTTTATGGAAACAGCAAAAGTTTTGCAAACAATCATGAGAATATGAAAATAATTGAAAAATATGTTAAATTAGGTGTTGTTAAGAAATTTAAAGTTTGCTCTTAATAATAATTCTTACCATTGAACCAATCACGAAGAAATTTGATAGTTTCTAACTTTTTTTATTACTTTGTTTATTTATTATTAATTAATTTACTCTTATATATATATATATACCTATTTATTTGTTTATCATTTAAATTATATCTAAATAAATTATATCAAGATAAATTATTATAATGGTTATTGATGCCGGACTACAATCGTAATTATATTATTGTATGTGAGCAATGTTTTAAGCAAATAAATATTCACGATTGTCAGACATGTTTAGAAGACGACTTATCTGTTATATTTACGTCTGTTATATTTTGAATCAAAATAAATATTTTCCTAAGAATGATCGAATGGATTATACTTTGAAGTTTTACCAACTTATATGATTTATTGATGAAATTTCTTGAAAATTCATTGCGACTTTTAATAAAGATCACATTAATATAATAAGTAGTTCAAGAAACGTATAATTTGTTTTTAAAATAAAAAAGAGTCATCAAAAGGACTAACAGATCATATTAAAATATATTATTATGTTTGATAGTAATAAAATTTCTAAAGGAAACATATCAGTTGAAGGAGATCAGATCTAATATCACTGTCACTAAATTTACAAGAACCTACGTACTGTATATCATGACCATGTTTCCGAAGATTTAAAACGCTACAATATTAAATTTCAAGAAAAACTTTAAAATTCAGTAGAATTATTCAAGAGATTGATCGTTAATAAATTTCCTGGGAAATAGTGAAAGTATTTTATGTAGGTATAATGTGAGTGTCTGAGTGATAATGTTAATTAATAAATTTAACAATAGTAAAATACCGTATGAGTCTTGAAAAACTTTCTACTAGGTTTAAAAATTTGACGCAGGGATAAATATTCGAATGAAAAGATGTATTGGAGTATACGTCTGTTTGAAGTAATATCTTTACCAGGGAGTCGATCTTTTGCGCACTTGAGCCAAGTAATTGGTGTTGCTAACTCATACTACGACTCTAAAATCTGATTGATTAATATAATATGATTGTTAATCTTGTTCATCATCCTTTTGTCCTTACGTCATTTTTTTTTAACAATGACTTTTACGTAAAAGTTGCCGCCTTGAAACATCATTTACAAATTAAAGAAAAACATGTTTAGCCATTTATAAAAAAAAAATATCATCCTAAAAACTTTCAGTGTTAATATAATATAGAACAAGTTATTGAAGATACTTCTTTAAAACCATTAAATAATAATATAAAGCAGGATAATGTTATTCTTCTAGTATTACATACCTCAAATAGTTCAAAACTTATTGAAACCAATAATACGGAAAATCAGATCAGCCATTTATTTATTACGAATTTACTTATATTTTTAATTATTAAAAATATAGTTTTTATAAGACTAATTTATCAATACGACAGCCTGATAAAATAGAAACTACATATTTTACTTGTAGTCGGTGAGTAATTATAAATATTCAATAAAAAAAAAATGTATATTATGGATGCAATGGATGACCTACAATATGGGTTGATTTGATAACAGAATATGCACGTATTCGACATTTTTGATCGAACCTTTCCTGCAACTCTCTTGATAGCCCATCTCATGAACAACACCATTAGTATCTAATGAAATAAAAGACTTGATTCTTTGCAACGATAACATGTATAAGCATTGTCAAATAGGTTTATATGTTCGTTTTTTTTGTGCATGATTAATATCATTTCACATACTCTTTAAAGATTCTAAAAAACATACAATTTTAATTTATATTCTGATAATTGCTCAAAGAAATAAAGTAGTTTTTCGCGTTAATAAGTAAAATAATCAAGTACAACAGATATAATAAATTTATCATATTTAGCTTTTATTGAAAATAATTCCTATTCAGCGTTTCGCCGTTTCGGTATAACATAATATTATACAAATCTAACCAATCAGATTTCGTATACCGGAAAAACTTTGCTGTACGAGTTTGGAATGTTGATCAATGTGGTACAGTATTACCACATTACTTTTAAATTTGTAGCACGGTTGTAATTTAAATGTGAAAATTTTTTTTCTTTCCTAAAACATTCACTTTTACATTTTCTTAAAATATTTTAATAAAATGACCAAACTTTTCGCCGATTGTCTTAAAGAAATTTTTGAATATTTAGAAAATGACAAAGTTAGTTTATATTCATGCTTGCTAGTTAATCGTCTTTGGTGTGAAGTTTCTGTGAGAATTTTATGGAGAGATGTTTTTGGGGAAAATATTCAAAAATATAATAGTAGTTGTTATGATACTTTAATTTCTTGTCTTCCAAATGAATCTAAAGAAATTTTATCAAAGAATGGAATTATTATCTCAACTCCAAATACAAAACTTCCTATGTTTAATTATGCAGGATTTTGCAAAGTCATATCAACTTTTGTGGTTTATTATCGAGTTGAGAAATTTCTTAAAAATCGTTCATCAAAAGATTTAAATTTATGTAATAAAAATAATGTTCATATATTAACACAAGAAATATTCAAATTATATATGAAACAAATACCTTCTTTAGAAGATTTGAGAGTTTCTCGGTATAGAAATTTATCAATGGTACCTTTTCTATCTTGCTCTGAAGCAAAAGACTGTTTAAAAAATCTCTCAATATTATACTGTGTTTCAAATATTTATTCGGGATTTTTTTATCATTTATCACAAATATGTCATAATATTCATTCACTCATTATGGATTTTGATTCATATATGACAAGTGGATTAATGGATCTTATTTCCGCTCAAAAAAATTTGAAATATTTGAAAATAAACCATATTTCAGTTCTAAAAGATATAATAATTCCTAATAATAATAATACCATAACCAAATTAGAATATTATAATTTAGTTAATGTTGACACATCATTATCATTTATTTCTAAATTTACAAATTTAGAAGAACTTTCGTTAAAGTTCAAATATATGTTTACTTTAGATTTTAGACCTTTACAATATATTAATTTTCCGCAATTACGAATTTTTAAAATTCAAAATATTAATTCAAATTATGAAGTGTTAATAAATTTTCTGGAAATTAATGGAAACAATTTAAAGGAATTTCATTTAAATAATAGTGATAGTAATGGTGATAATGATGATTCATTAAATTTGGCTATAGCAAAGTATTGTTTGAATCTTAGGAATCTTACCACTGGATTTAAGAGTAATGAATTGAAGACACTGAAATTTATTCTTAATAGTTGCCAATATTTAGAAAGTATAAAAACTTGGTGTATTGATGATAGAAATTTGGTTGAAAAAGTGTTATTATATACAATAGCAAAATTTTCTCATGAAAATCTTTACAAAATAATAATATTAACTCATAAATTTTCTCCTAAATCATTACTTCCAAGTCAACTAGAATCCTTTTTTAAAAAATGGAAAAATCGTACATCACAAAATTCACTTTATTTGGTTATGCCTAATATTAAAAATGATAACAGAGAAAATATTCGTAAAAATAAGAAAATAATTGAAAAATATACAAACTTGGGTGTTATTAAGAAATTTAAACTTAATGAGGGCAATATTATTCCTGATGTTATTTTTTATGACAGAGATATTAGCGACCTTAGTGATTGATTAATCTGTTGTAAAAATGAAGAGGGAAAGGTTAGGATTCTGGGCATGTGATGGGTTCTGTCAAATTATATAGGATGTGTTAATTTTATCAAATAAATTAGAAATCAAATAAACTAGAATTGGCTGTTGGAAATTTAAATTGATTCTGTAATTTCTAATTTGATGTTAGAATCATAATAGATTAATAGCAAAGTAATTGCAGATACTACATTTGTCAATTTCTTACTTTATAATCACATATTCACTGCATAATCAGCGAATTTCTTTACGAATTCATCATGTTTTCGCATCTTTTTTTTTGGCACGTCCTGGAGGATTTTGTTCTGAATAAACTTACCGGTAAAACTAAAATCAAATGCCTTACTCATAATTATCACAATTCCAAATGTAGAAAAATAAAACAATAAAATTATATTAAGACTACATATTCGAATAATTGGCCATAACAGGACAGGGTAAATGTCTTTGACTGACCGACCGTTACGACTAACCGTTTTGCTAACCGTTTAACCGACCGACTAACCAATCGTTTATTAAAAAATTTTTTTAACGAATTTAATCAAGAAAAAAAAAAGTTGTTTAATGTATTTTGCTAACGAATTTAACTAAAAAAAAAAAATGTTAACAAATGTTTTTTTTTTATTAAATTCGTTAAAAATGATTTTTGGTTAAGTTGTCAGTTAAACGGTCGGTCATGACCGATTAATAACGTGACGTTGCCATCCCTACTTGTGATATCTGAATTATTGATTAGGAAAGAGAAAAGTAAAGAAAAAAGTGAGGTAAATAAATCTTGCTGAGCTAAGTTATGGCAAGTTTATCATTTATTATATAGTTATGGTAATTCGCGATATATAATAAATTTTTTTTAAAAAATAAGGCTTTATTATTTCAATTCGACATATTAATTCTTTCCCTCGTTTGAAAATGATTTTTTTAAATTATTATTTAATACAATATTATCCAATCGATTTCTAAAATTTCTCATTTATAAAACACTTTCAGAATTGACGTTACTCAACTTCGACGAGAAAGTATGAGTAAATTTGTAAGATTTAAATTAAAATAAGATAATGTAATGAAATGACTCTTCGGTACATTCGTTATAACTTATACGTAGATTAATACCTGATATTACTTGCACGTAACTAATTAAATATGACTATGACTAACTTCGGTAAAAATTATTCAATCTCAGGTTAATAATATTATGATGAAGAAAATAATATACTGTACTTAATCATTTCGAATCAGTTTAAAGTTAAAATTTTAACGATGCTAGAAGCTTGTTCCAAAATCTCTTTGAATATCGCTGATTTCTGCGTAAGAAAAAAATCGTTATTATTAATTTTTCGTGAATTTATTATCACATTTGACTTACTTTTGTATGATTAAAATTTAGTAGCCCCACTGCATTATAAATCGAATCGTTCCTTTTTTAATAAGATTGAAAAGAAAGTATTAATAAAAAATTAAAGAGAGACTTATGTTAGTCCTTAAATTCACAGCCTTCAAATATGGATCTAGTCTAAATATACATAAAAGATAAGGTTCGGCTTGCGTAGAATAATGGGCATATATTAAAAAAAAAAAATTCTTTTTTACTGGCACCTTTACTTCTATAGGTCCTTTTTTAAATAACTAAAACAAAAAGCATATTATAGAATCGATTTCATACGGAAAATAAAATGATTACGAATCTCTGCATCACGAGTCCTTATAATCTCTATACTTAAAGCAATTAGAGACTTTATCTAATACATAATTTGATAATCGATGTTGCTATACATAATGCCTTACATTTAACTCCGATACTAGTATCCATAACAAATTTTTGCTTAAAAACACAACTTATTCTCTTCTTGTAATTCATTAACCCTATTTTTAATAAATTTAGTTAGTCCATCAACTCTCTTATATCAAACAGTTATTCGATCATTGCAACAATACTTATCTATTCGTTAATTCAACAACGTTAACAACATTTTTATTCGATTTTGAAAGATATCGACCATGCCCATTCTTCTCAGCTCTTAACGACATTAATCCTCCTTGGCGGTGAAGTTAAATAGAAAATTAGACATCAGGTTAAAAATCTGTACTAAATATAAACAAGTGCAACTAAAATTTAAGATCGTGAAGACCTATTCACGTTAAACATCATGTTAATAATGACGATCTTACCTTTGCACGGTCAATTGCACCATCAAAATTTACAAAAAGAACGCTTTCTCAAGACACTAATTATAATATATCCATTCTTTCTACACCCGCCCTCTCCATATGATACATTTTATAAAACATTAGCCATATATCATCCGTTAAACCATTCTACTAACTTGTTAAAAGTCAAAGGTCATGGTAGATCTGTTGCCGTTTATATATAATAGGCAATGATAACATTTTCCATTAGCGAATAGTCGTAAGCTTCCGTGACTTTGCTTAGTAGTAGCTATAAATAGAATTTCTTACATTAAATTTCAATTAAAATAGTGTCCAAGAACTAAAAGTTTAAAGTAAAATATTTTCTCCTTTATTTTAAATTTCCTTCTTATTTCTTTAAATTACAAATGTAAAATACTATCTATGTATATTTATTAAAATGTTAAAACAAAATTTATAATATAAATGAAATTATTGGTATAACATCTTTTGAACTTCTTTACGATAATCAGGATTAAATTCAATATCTTCAAAATCCGTAACTTTAAATTTTTTAATAACACCCAATTTAATATATTTATCAATTAATTTCATGTTTTCATCATTTGCATCTAAACTTTTGTCATCAATATTCACAATAATTAAAGATAATGATTTTTGTGGTTTACGATTTTTCCATTCTATCAAGAGAGATTCTAACTCTACTGGTAATAATCTTGGTCGTACATTAAACAGATGATATAATATTATTTCGCACATATTATCACTTGAACATCTTATAACCATTTCTAATGCTTCTTTTTCACTTAAATAAACATCGCCACACCAAAGCTTAATACTTTCTAAATATCGACAATTATTAAAAACTGATTCCAAAGTTTCTAATTCATCATTTTTAAATCCAGTAGAAAGTTTTCTAATATTTAAACAGAATTTAGCTATGGATAAATTTAATAAATTATCACTATAACCTTCACTATCACTAATATAAATTTCTTTTAAATATTTTCCATTGATTTCTAAAAATTTTATTAAAAATTCACCTGGATATGGAATTTTTAAAATTTGTAAT
Source organism: Rhizophagus clarus (assembly GCA_015698045.1). NCBI lineage: Eukaryota > Fungi > Glomeromycota > Glomeromycetes > Glomerales > Glomeraceae > Rhizophagus > Rhizophagus clarus. The sequence goes on from BLAL01000285.1 coordinate 3,301,824, forward strand.
TGTGGAAAATTAATATATTGTAATTTATCAAATTTTTCAAAATTATCATTAAAATCTGCCGAAAGTTCAAGTTCTTGTAAATTCTTGAAATTAGAAATAAATAATAATGGTGTACCCGTATTAAGACGTAATTTAATTAAAGTATTATCAGAAAGGTTTTCTTTTAAAGAAGGAATTATATATGATAAATCTTTACAATCATATTGTGTTATACCAAAATGTTTTAAATTTCTTTGAACTGAAATTAATTCTTTTAATCCAATTGAAGTATCTTCTATAAACATTATATTTAATGTTGAAATATTATGACAAATTTGTGATAATTGATAAAAAAAATCAGGAGAAATATTTGAATTACAATGCAATTCCGAAATATTACTTAAACAATCTTTCGCTCCAGAATATGAAATTAAATTTGCATTTGAAACTTCCAAAAAATATAATTCTTTTAAAGAAGTAATTTGACTCATAAATAATTTCAATAATTCCTGTGACAAATTAAGAATATTATCGTATAAATTGCTTGATGAAATAATATGATTACTTTTAAGGAGTACTCCAATTAGGTAATAAACACTATCAACTGATAAAACTTTACAAAATGATGCATAATCAAACATTGGAGGTTTTGAAGTTGAGTTTAAAATAATAATTCCATTATTAGACAAAATTTCTTTCGACTCATCTGAAAGACAAGAAATTAAAGTAATATAATTAAAACTATTATAATTCCAACTGTTTCTCCATAAAATTCTTACAGAAACTTCACACCAAAGACGATTAACTAGCAAGCATGAATGTAAGCTAGCTTTATCGTTTTCTAAATATTCAAAAATTTCATTAAGGCAATCAACGGGAAGTTGTGACATTTTTGTTTTATTTAATACGATACAATTATAAAAGATAGAAAGAAATTAAAACGAAAACGAAATGAACACATTTATGTTGCTGTTGACTGTTGTGTTGCCATATGTAGGGTATTGTTGCTATTTACGGTTAGTATAGCAATTACGCAACGATCACGTAAAATTTTACCACGTGATTTATATTTGTCATCTGTGCATATTTTTATATTTTCAAAAAATAACTTATTCAAATGTGGATACTGCAGTGATACTGTATGCTAAATGTTTGGTAGATTTTAAGTTCCGCTTTTAGAGTTATCTTCACTTTCAATAAATTCTCTATACAATTATCTATAGCACTATTTTAACATTTTAAAGTATCAATAGCAATGATTTCACGTTGATCGTTGATCGTAATCATTAGACTGTATTTAATTTTAATTCTGGTCTAATCGTAATTCCGGTCAGATTTTTTAGCCGACTGATTATCAAATTAACAAATCGACTACTAATCGTATATTATTAATGAAAAGTCACTTCATAAATAATTCTTTATGAATGTAAATAATAAAGCTTTACATACCCGTATAATTCCGAAATTAAACAACTCGAAAATAAGCAACCCTGGCCCACATATGGTGTTGTGACCAGAATTACGACCATCTCACGGTTGAAATTGTCGTTAACGAAAGAATCCTTCAAGCTTACATTATTTTGATAATGTCCTACCTTTCCACGAAATTGGCGAATTTCTTTAACCACTTCTAAAGACAGATAGACAAGTGATTATCTGATGGCTCCTTTCACTTTTCATTATCAACGCCTACAAAAATTTTCAAACGCTTTTAAATGAAAGCCTAATTTTATCACATAGAATATATCCAAAAATTTCAATTTATCCATTTGCATTTTATGTACAAATCATGAGAGATCCCGACTATAATTTTAAGGGAACCACTCTAAACAATTCATCAATAAAAGAACTAAATAATTATCGTTGTTGAAAGAGTATGGTTGGAAACAATAGTTTACAACGCAATAAAATTATTACATTCATAATGTTCTCCGATTAATTACAAAAAGTTCAAAATTAACTTACTGTATATTATTTTGATTCAATAAAAAATTGAATCCTCTATAAAACGGAAAATATTAATGTTTCCTATCTGTGTGTAATAAAAGAAACTTTATTGCAATAATTGCATTTCAAACGTGTATACAGTCTGATATACAGTACAAGGATATTTTCTACGCTTGAACCTAATTTAAAGCATTTTCTACCAATTTTCTTCTTTTCGCATCCTTTTTGTTCTCTTCATTCTTTTGATATCTTTTCATACTTATCATAGTATTATAACCGATCTCTACTGTTTGTGATGGTTGTGATGGAACATTATAATACCTTGTTACAAAACCTTGCTTTTCACAATTATTCGTGGATCTGTCATTAGCAATATCTTTAGATATATCTTCCTTATTGATGGAATTTATATCTTTTTCAAGATTATCTTTGACTTCTCTTTCTGGTAACAAATTATTTAATATAAATGTAAGTATCAACAAAGTATAATGTGTGTTTCTAGATAATTTCATAAAAGCTTACCAGTAGTAACAGGTGGTTCAATGATAATGTGAATACATTTCTTACCAAGTGGATAATTAAAGACCTTTTCGACTTCTTCTGTTGCATCTTCTATTTTCTCACCATTTAACACTTCTTCAACAGCAGAATTACATGATATATAAGTCTTGAGTTTCTCAAACTTTAATTTATCAGTGGTGGAGACATTCACTTTCCATAATGTGAGGTTTTTAGCATCAACATCAGCAAAATCATTAGGAATTTCATTTTTGATAACCTTCTTAAGGTCACTGATATCATTATCCTTTTTAATAAAAACTTTAAAAGCTTTCTCAGGTTTTTCACCTTTGATTAGACAGAAAAGCATAATTAATTTTGGAGTAGAAGTATTCATATGTAAAAAATCATTGGTAAATTGACAACAATAGTTTTTAATATCCTTATCAGAAGCATTAATAAAGTGAATATAATGAAGTATTTGAATATGTTTGCATTTTTGTTTATAAGTTGGTGATCTCGTTTCTACATTTGAAGAAAATTGAGTTTGTTTGGATTTCTTTTTTTTTATCATTTTGTCAAAAGAATTTTTTTTTTATGAAATGATTATCAATATGCGATCAGCAATCTAATATGTACTGTATATGTGTTGTCATATGATAAGAGAAATATGATATAACAACGTGATAATTATTTTGCCGGGTATTATCTAGTAACAAATAAGTGATTTCACATAAAAAAAAATTCTAAGTCCTCAGAATAATTATAGAATTGAGGAAAAGTTAGATTGTGTCACTATGTGAAGAATTTCTAACCCTAATCCTCTTACTCCAACCACTCTCTAACCTAGCCCTAATCCTAACCTATACTAAAAAATATCAGCATATACAGTAAATCCACCTACCATCGCACTGGGTGCTTATTCAAGATTCCTTGGTCGACTGATTATTATCCCACTATTTTTTTGGTGGCGGTGCTAGTTAAATTCAATAACTAAAGTACGTTAATTAATAAAGTTCATGGAAAATATAATCAGAATTGTTGATCCAAATAAATATTTGCTAAGCACTTGAAAAGTTATTTTCATAAATTTTTATAAAAGATATATTTTACTTTATTGTCCGAAGTTTAAGTCCATTCTATTCCATATCATGTATTTGGTGTCTATTCGCACGCAATAATTTGCTTGATCTCGTGTGACTTATTAGTGTGTTGCATTTGTTATTATATTTATGTTTTTAATATGTAATTTAAATTGGTATTATAAATTGGTTAGATAAAATAATAGAATAAAATAAAAAGCTCTTCGGACGCTCTAACAGTTCTTGTTACCTAGATATATTTATTAGAAATTTTAAAACGGTATTGCTTTGAATAAGATCTAACTGAATAATGAATATGTAAAGTAGTCTGAAGCTATTACACAATATATATATAATCATACATTATTTGATCAGAAGTCTAATGATGTAATAAAAATAAATCAAAATTTTCTTTTATTTGATTCATCAAGACAGGATCTCGTTTTATGCTATAGAAAAATGTTGTAATCAGATGTTATAGAATAAATTCATAAATTTATAAATAATAGGTCTGTTAATAACAATGTCTTCAGAATTCGGCGCATGAATATATTTTTCTGATCGTCTTTTTTGAGTTATTTTAGTAAATATACTGTAAATGAGTAAGGGATATGATAGCATAAAGAATTTATTTTTGATAATTTAAATAATATAAAAAAAATGTATATATATCTATTGTCAGCTATTGAATTCAGTCACATGAAATTTATTACTAACTTAAAAATATATGGACAAAGAAGAATCAGTACTTATATAAGGAATCTAGTGATAAGGTTTAGCTTATTTGCTTGCTTTATGCGACAAATATTCTATTAATATTTTTCGCAAGGTAGTTTCATCAACAGAAGGGTTTTCTTTTAATACTTTTTGAAGGGTAGCCTCATCAACAGAATCTTGTGAGTTACTATTTCGCTCATAATTTTCTTTTAATATTTGTCGCATGGTATCTACATCAACAGGATCACGTGAATTATGTTGTATTTTAAGTTCATCAAATAACGTCTGCTCTAATTTTGAAAATTCGTTTGTTTTAAATTCACCCTCATTAATCAATTCTTTAATTTTTCGTCGAGTCTTGCCAGCATCAGCATAATAGTATCTTAAAAATAAATACATATAATAAATAAATAAATTAAGTTACGAAATGAATAAATTTTCATAAAAAAACTAAAATTAAATAATCAAATTTAACATACATTACATCAGGAAACCATGCATTCCAACGTCTTTGATGTGGTAATAGATAGAATAATTCAATTTCGACCAGAATCTATGAAAAATTAAAAATTTTAATACTTTAACATATTTAAACAAAACATTGATTATGATATACCTCTGCTTTCTGTATTAAATATGAGACTCTATTATTATCTTGTTCAATTGCATTATTAAGTAATCCAATAAACAGATTCATAAGATATACAACAACCAATAATGAGAATAAAACAATCAGTATTACAAGTGATGGATCGTCTTTATATGTCCAATTGGATAGTGCACTTGAATCCCCTATGATAAAATAATATTTAATAGTCACTTGTAAAAATATGTAAAACTTAGAATGAATTCTTATCTTTTAATATACCTGTTAAGAATTTATACATTGCAAAAATGGAAGTTCCAAAATCTACAAACATATTTGTATTTTTATTAGGTGGTTGAATCATATATGGATTTGAATTAACAGTTCCGTTGTCAAATACTTGATGATAGGTAGGAGCTATGTTCCAAGGGTTATTTGAATCAGTATTATTTGTATATTCATCAAAAGAAAAACTAGATTCTGGTGACAATAAAATGTAAAATGTATGGGCAAAACTAATTATAATAATAAACAAAACTACCAAAAAAGAAGAAATTTGTTTCCCAACACTAACTATAATTGCAAAATATATACCAAATGATTCAAATACTCTAAAAAATAACAAAAATTTTATATCTAAAAATAAGCATGTAAAAGAAATTGATTGAACATTTCTATTATTTGTTTGAAGCCAATAAATAGAAGTGTAAATAGGAAGTATGAATGACATTAAATCTATAATATTAAAAAATTTAATTAATAAAAATTTAATTATAATGTAAAATAATTAAGATATTTGTATATTACCAAATAAGTTCCAAAAATTACGGATCCATTTAATAGGATTATGGATAAATTGGCGTACTTCAAAACTTAGATGAATAAATCCAAGTATAATTGAAGCTACTAAGAGTTGTTTTTGTATATTATTATCAGTGTATTGTTGAGGAATTGTTGCAGCAGCAGTAAAGCATCCAAGTAAAAGCATAAATCCAAACCAGATTATTGAATAATAATATTTTCCATATTTATTCCATTTAAAATTAATTAAGGACTCTCCATTCCATGTCTTATAGATATCTTTACTTATTATTTCAACAAATGGACTAGATTGAGGCAATATTAACTCTTTAAACCAATTATAGCCCTGTGGATAGTTAACAAATTTAACATAAGGATTCATAAAAGTAATTGTTGGTGTTGTTGGATCTGTATAGTAATAATCTTTGAAAATTTCGATTACTGCATGATATAAAGATAAATATTCATCAAATCCATAAATAAAATGATATTTAGATAATATATAAAATGTAGCAAAATAAATGGGTAGAATGGGTAGAATTATTAGAACATGGAAAACATTTAGCATCCAATATATTATTATATGATCATCTTTAAATTCACTAATAAATATTGTGTATTTTAACCACCAAATAGATTGAGTTAAATTAACTATTGAAGGATATTGAAAAGAGTGAAGATGTAAATTACTATTCTCATATTTTATGTTATTATAAAATGAATTTAAGACCATTGTTGAATCTGATGAATATCTTGAAATATACTCTGGATAATATTTATTCAATAAGGACATTGTAGAAGCAATAATACCTAAAAACATCCTATTGTTTCCAAAATCTTTTTTAAAATAATCCATACAATTTTTATAAATAACTTCCATTAATTCTATATCATGTTTTTTTATTGCAAGTGTTAGTAATTTAACACCATATTTCAAAAGGAGTTTCTCATTATTTTTTATTTGTTTATCACAAATTTCTTTTATTAATCTTAATTCAGAATTATTAATTCCATATTTTAGTAATTCATCACCATATTTTGAAAAGTTTTCCTTACTTTCTATTATAGATGAAATCCATTCATCACAAACTCTGAAACTAGAATCATTTGGTAAAGGTAGAGTAGGTTTTGAAAACATCATTTTATAACCTTCTAAACTTTGTTTCTTATTATAATCCATGATCCCACCATAGTAATAGTTTAAAGAAATGGATTCGTTATTTTCATTAAAATGAAAAATAAAAAGCCCATAACTTGTCAATACAATGATTTCATTGATATTATATAACTCATTCCAAAGTAATTCTGTACCTGAACACCATAATTCTACAACTTTTTCGCAAATTAAATCCAGTTTACTCCACTGGCTACTAACGTTAATTTTTTTAAAAACTTGCAGTTCAAGTTTGTTTTCGTTAAGATTAATTTCCCATATAATTAAATTTCGACTCGATTCTTCTTTATATTTTTCTTGATCTATGACTTTTTGAAAAACCGCAGGTAGAATTTCCATATATGGATTATCAATTTTTTTGTTTACGTTGAAAGCATACCCGTCTTCAACAAATTCCTTAGAATTTTTGAACGTTAACTTCATTTTTGTGAAAAGTTCTCCAAGTTTAAGTTTCCGAATTTGTCCATCAAGAATTCCAAATGCATAATTGGTTGTAGTTTGAATGTCATTTGGGAAACTTTCGGTCGGATATTCTTCTTTTAAACGATCCCAAATATTACTATTACTTAATAAGGGAAGTAATAAAGGGATTAACCCGTCATGGTGCATAAAATTACATAGTCGAACACCTAATATTAAAAATAATTTAATATGATGAAAAGTATTGCATAATTTATGTAATTTTGACTTTAAATAATTACCATCATTAATATCCAAAGAAGCAATAGGAATTTCTGATTCAATCGAATAAATAATAATTTTATTCTTGATTCTTATACAAATAAACTCCTCGTTACTAAAAATTTTGATATCCGACTGAATAATATCGAATATGCTACGCTGTTTAAAGTTTAAGAGACAATAATTAATTAAATATTTTCAAATATATTTGAGAAATAATTCTATTTTATTACCTTATAGTCGAATATCTTCTCGTTACTAGTAAATATTTTTATACTTTTTTCGGTATTAAGATTATGTTCATAAATGGAATTATTTGAAAATAAATAAAGCTTATTATACTTTGATATGCTGATAAGACTAAAATAATCCGGTATCTTATACATTCTTTTATACTTCCATTTGTTATTTTTAGTTTTCGTGGAATAAACAAAAATAAAATAACTACCAAAACGTCTGGCATATAAAATAAGTTCACCTTCCGAGTTAAAGGTAAAATAATAATATAAAAAACGTTTATAATGAACATCTAATAAAATTTTTTGATTGTTATTCATCATATCATATATTTCTAATAGAATTCAATTAAAAATATTAATTGCTGTAATTAGACCAATAACAAATATCATCTAAAATTATTACTTTACCTATTTCACGACTATTTGTAATAAACGCACGTTTATTTTTATCAGAGACACCTATTTGGTCCGGAATTTCACCAGGGTATAATTTTTTAGAAGGACCTGGTCTAAGTAAACCCTCATCCCTAACATTCCAACTAACAATTGATGAATCATTTTCACTATAAGTAACGAGGTATTCTCCATTTGGTGATATTCCCATTTTAGTAATAGCTTCTCCATTGTGTGGGTCTATAGTATTTTTTTCATCAGTATTATCAACAGAATTTTTATCGTTACTGATTTTATCAGGTTCGATTTCTACCACAGCGTCGCCCATTGATATTATTATTTTATCTTTTTTTAGAAAAAAAAAAAAAAAAAAAAAACGACGAAAGATTTTATTTATAATAGTTTTACGATCATAAAAATTTTGTTTATTTTGTCCTGTATCATACATAAAAGGAGTACTTGATTACAGTAAAATATGTATACTATTATAACACATTATTATGCCAAGGTCGTACAATTTCTTTTTCAAAAAAAATATTTTTATTATAAAAGCTAAATCGGGATCAATTCAATAAAAACGTAAGCAGTATGGCGTACATCATTGCATTAAAAAAAAAATATAACCGAAAAAATAATGATACAAAAAAGATGAATTCAATAAAAATGTAAACAGTATTGGCGTGCATCATTGCATTAACTAATATAATACGGCGGCTAAAAATTGATGGATAAAAAAATTTTAACAGGTGATCTGTAGAGATATATAATAAATAAAAATAAAACAAAATAATTTCATAATTGTATTCCCATTACGTTATGTGATTTATATTTGTGTTTAATAAAAAAAATCAATGAAAAAAAATTTTTATTTGAAAATCCCTACTAAGAGTGTATTATGTAAGCATGACTAAATTGAGATTTAAGGAGTATAATTCCATTGTAAAAACTTTTTATTGTAACAAGTTGATCTGGGAATGATCATCGATTTAAAAAGGAACAATTCAACAGGTTTAGGCTGTATGTTGGCGTTAAAAAAAAAAAAAAAAAAAAAAAAAAAAAAAAAAAAATTCAAAAAAGTAAAATAAAATAAGAAACTTTAGGTCCGGGTCCTTTTTTAACATATGACAAAGTTTATAATATATGTTTAATTACGTCACACAATAAAATTCAAATCAAAAGAACAAAGCAATTTATTTACAACAACAACAATCATATTTCAAATTATAAATAATTATTCTATTTATGATTGCCTTTTATAGAAGGTAGGTGATCATTGAAAGCGAAAAAAAGCCACGATAGCGGTACATCAGTACCCAAGAATTTTTCTCCCTTTATTCCGTTAATTTCAATCGTAATAATATTATATAACAGCAGTTATAAGAGCGACATGATTATTTTTTACATTTTCTATTTATTATCCGATTACAACGAAACGTCGAAAAGCGATAAGCTGACCATTTTAATTAAATGTTTGACAGGCTATCATTAGAACTACTAGATAATTTAACAAACATTAGTTGATACATTATTAATTAAACTTTCTAAGGGAATAAGCAATGTAATTTAATTACATAGAAAAATCACTCATCAAGTTCATCCAAATTATTTTTCGTAAAATTTGATGATACGACGTTTAACGCTTCTAAATCTATACATGAAAAGAGTGTCTCCACGCATATCCAATTAAATTGATAAATAAAAATTCATGATAATATTATATTGAAATAAATTCAGTTGGTGTTAAAAAAACCAAACTATGATTATGTATAGTATATGTTCATAAAAAACTTAAGTATATTAGAATATAATACTGCAAAAAAAGCAAAAAGGAAATACGCACCAACAAATGAAGAACAATTTTAGGTCTCTTCCGTGAACCGCTAAAACTACAAATCTAAATGAAAACATCTTTAAAAGAAACACACGTGAAAGTCAAATTCGTTACGTGTAGACACTAAATTAATATCTATTGAACGGTATAAAAATACGTTCTTTTCAATCGCAAGTGCCTTTGAGATTTCAAACATCATTTATGGTTTCAATTGGTGATGGTTTTACGGGTATTATTGTTCTAATGAAATCGTCACTTATTCCATTCGAAAGTGATTTCGTTCTATTATAAGAAATGGTAAAATAAACGTTATTAACGATAATTTTAGGGACCTCGCTCTCTATACATGATCAGATGAACTACAACCATTTTACATAGTGTCTATCAAATAATATTTTCACTTTTTATCGAATATAATTACTATAATTTATTATACAAAAAAAAAATAATTTATTAGTCCGGAGCGAAGTGAAGGACAGACTCAAGGACTATATATGTTTATTCGATGGTCACACAAAGTGTCCGTCTGTCCGCCCGCTAGTCGATTCATGATTGGTTCTTTCATTGGCATCTTATGCATAGTAAACATATAATATCGTATTTGTTACGTACTACCCAAATCTGTTTATTTTAGTTGTTTCATCACTCTGCAACGAAACGTTTTTTTCTTCTTTTTTGTAGAAATACCATTAGTCATTTAGACACAACTTGGTCAGTAAATAGTCATAGAAAGATTTTTTTTTAATTAAGAAATGTATTATAGTTGTCAGGATTTTGGGGAGATCCCCCTTGAATTTTATCTTGTCATCTTTCATGTGGTAATATGTAATTACCGCTTTAAAACAACAAACTTTAACTAAACGTTACTTTCTTCTTTTGGTAGGACCATCAAATTACTATCAACTCCACCAAAGGATCAAGAACCATCTTTGGACAACTTAGCCTACTTCGATTAGCAGATTTGGAAAACCTGTTCTTCTTCTTCTTTTCGGATGTATCATGTGATGAGAATGACATCGATTTATTCTCTTTCTTCTCCCTTTTATGAGGAGAGGTAGCACCACCTGCTTTTCTCAATAACCTTTCTGCTGAAATTGTTTTTTGAGTTCTTCTAGAATTAACTTCTTTGAATTACACAATAGTTTTCCCTTGTTTTCAGATCCTTATCAATCATCGTTCATCCTTAGGAATCTTGATTAAATTAAATATGTGTATTGTTTTTTCCATGACTCTTTAATCATAACGCATTAATCCATGAGCCAGGAAATCATCTCACTAAGATGAATATGTCATATAGACTTTTACCGACTGTAAAAAGTTGATAACGTGATTATAACTCGTCTAATTTATCTGGTATCACATGATGTAATGGCATTTCTTTAATATAGTATTACATTGGAGTTTTCTGTATAACTTTTCTTGATTGTAGAAGTCATTTTGTTTTTCCTGGGGGGGGGGTATAATGCAGGATTTTTTACTTTTACCCTATAAAAATTGAATAAGGAATTTATACGTTTTTTTATACGGAAAAAGTCATATGAATATTTATGATTATCGTATAATAAACGTAGAATTTTCCGTATAAAAATATATGCGTAAAAAAATATGTGATACGGAAATCTGTCCAATTCCGTATCATAAAATTACGGTTTATATACTGAAAAATACTGAAAAATACATAAATTATACGTTTTTTTAACGTAATTTATAATATAAATTTTATTATTTAATTTTAATTTTTAAATAATAATATTTTCATTGAATATGTTTATTATTTATTTATTTATTATTTAAATATTGATTTAATAATATAATAATTTTATTTAATACAAATATTTCATTTCTTATTACATTTCTTTAACTCTATTAAAAACCAAACTCCCCCTATGCTGTACCATACCTACAGTAATTCTAGAATTATCCTATGCTAGTCTCCAAGAGTTGGCATTCCTACAAAAAAAAAAAAACATGAAAAAAACAACCCACAAAAAGAAATCAACTCACGAAAAAATAAATCAACCTGCAAAGAAAGAAATCAACCCACAAAGAAAGTAACCAACCCACGAAAAAAAAAATCAACTCGTGAAAAGGAAATAACTTACAAAAAGAACTGACCTACAACAGAGAAAAAGAAGTCTCAAAACTGATCTACTACAAAAAGAGAAACTAAATTACCTACAAAAGTAAAAAAATCTGGAATTAACCTACAAAAAAAAAGTCTTTGAAGCGTCTTACAAAAAAAAGAAGAATGAACTAACTCACAAAAAGAAAAGAAACCTGAACCTGATCTTTAAAAAGAAAAAGACTCTCTCCCTATAAGAAAATTAAACAAAAAAAAAATATTAACTTCAATGTAAAAAAATTATCTTTAACAAAAAAAAATATTTTCAAAAGAAAGGGGAGCGAGGTGCGTGGGTGAAAAATGAATAATAAAAATAAAAAATAATTTTTTAACGAAGTTGGGGAAAATAAAGAGAAATAAAAATAGGGAATAAAAATAGGGAATAAAAAATAGAAAGAACCAATAACGAAAACTTTTTTAAAAAAAAGTGGAAAAAAAAAAATTTTTTTTAAAAAGGAGGGGTTTGAATAAAGAGTAGAATAGAAAGAAAAAATTTGTTATTTTTTATTAAAAGAAAGGAGTAGCGGGTGAGAAGAAGATCAAGAGAAAAAAAAAATTTTTTTTAGAAGAAAGTTAGAGAGAGAAGAGAAAAAAAAAAATATGGGAAATAAAAAAAGAGGGTATACAGTAAATAAAAAATGGGGAGGGAAACAAAAAACGTATCATAACAAAACAATAATCACGTGATCCCATGTTATGATACCTGATACGAAATGACAATAAATTATTAAGTGTAAAAATTTCGTATAAATTCCGTATAGGCGTATACATTCCGTATATATTAATTTTTTTGAAAAAATGTTCAAAAATGAATTGTGTATTAAATATACGGAATTGCTATACAGAATCTACAAAAACGTATGATAATAGTATACGAAACGCATCATTTTCGTATACGGATTTCTTATAGGGTTATCGATTTACGTTATATTTGATTTATCCTTATATATTTTTAATTTGTAGCTCTCCGTCATGTAACTTTTCGCCAGAGGAGTATTCCTCGTTCATTTCAGCCGAGGTATTCATCTAAGATTTCATATAGGACATGTCAGATAATTCTTCTAACACCGTCTGTTCTGCTGTCACAGAACAATAAGTGATAAATATTATGATAAATGAATTTGAAGTACATGCATTAAAACTCAAAATACCTCTGACATATCTTTCAAAACTAATGTGTAAGTTTGGAATACTGGGTGAGAAGGTTGAGATGCAATTATACGAATACCAGAGTGAACCCTTTCTTGTATCATTTAGTTTATCCAGGATAACAAAAAATTTCATTCAAAAGTTTAAATTACTGCTGATTTATAAAATTTGATAACATAACCATAGAAAATTATAGTTACAAGACAATCTCAAACAATGAAAATGAATAATTGTATTGCAAAAGCAATCCAATTATTAGGTTGTATTAAGTTCAAAAAAAAATTATAAAATTTTTCTTAATTAAACTTTATATAAACTTATTTAACCTTGCTTATACTGTCTGATGTCTATAATTAATTAAGTTATTTGGAAAATCTTCATACGATAAAAAGTATTTATTATACATAAATTGAGGTGCTATTGAAAACTATATATTAGATTTCAAACACTATTGAGTGGTATGGTTTAATTATAGTAAAATCTATTTGAGATTTCAAAATTACATTTATTTGGCCTTCATTATTGCAAAATGTGGCCATTTTAAACTAACAATCAAAATAAGATTTTTCACATCTCCGCTTATTTGTATGTAAAATAGTGCTTATAAAATATTAATCATCAAGATAAATCAAACTGAATTTAAACGAAAAGTACTTGCAAACCTTTAAGATGATTTATTATTTAAAACAACAATTTATTAAATACATAACACTATCATATTATGAAAGATAAATCCAGTGATCAAATTACAAATAATAGAACTTAAATTATTCGTATTTCTTCTAATATTTGTTTCAAGGTAGTCATATCAACAGGATTTTGTGAATTATTTGGTATTTTGAGTTCATTTAGTAATTCCTGCCTTAATTCTGAAAATTTATCTGTATTCCATTCTCCCTTATTAATAAATTCATTAATTTTTTGTCGAGCTTTATCAGCATCGGCATAATAGTATCTTAAAAATAAATTGTTAAAAATTAATTGTTTTCATTAGAAAAAAAAATTTAAATGATCAAATTTATTACATACATTATTTCAGGAAACCATTCTTTCCAACGTCTCTGATTTGGTAATAGGTACAATAGCTCAATTTCAGCAAGAATCTTTTTAAAGAAAAAAAAAAAAAATTGAAAAAATTTTAGTAATTTCAAAATTAACTAAATAAAATTATGATAATGAATGATATACCTGTGCTTTTTGTATTAAATATGACACCCTATTATTGTCTTCTTCAATTGCATTATTGAGTAATCCAATAAATAAATTCATAAGATATACGACAATCAAGAATGAGAATAAAACGATCAATATTGCAAGTGATGGATCATCTTTATATGTCCAATTGGATAATGCACTTGAATCCCCTATGACAAATAATAATATTTTATTAAATTACTCGTAAAATCTCCAAAAAAATAAAGTTTTTTTTAGCGTACCTGTTAAGAATTTATACATTGCGAAAATAGAAGTTCCAAAATTTACAAACATATTTGTATTTTCATTAGGTGGTTGAATCATATATGGATTTGGATCAACTACTGTTCCATTTTCAAGTACTTGGTGATAGGCAGGAGCTATATTCCAAGGATTATTTGGATCATTATTATTTGTATATTCATCAAAAGAAAAACTAGATTCTGGTGATAATAAAATGTAAAATGTATGCGCAAAACTAATGATGATAATAAATAAAACTACTAAAAAAGAAAACACTTTCTTTCCAACACTAATGATTATTGCAAAGTATACGCCAAAAGATTCAAATACTCTAAAAAATAACAAAAACTTTATATCTAAAAATAAGCATGTAAAAGAAAGTAATTGAATGTTTCTATCATTTGTTTGAATCCAATAAATAGAAGTGCAAATTGGAAGCAGGAATGCAGTTAAATCTACAACATGAATAATAAGAAAATTAATAATTTTTTTTAATAATAGTTAATATAATAAAGTAAATTAATAAAATACTCGTATATTATTATTACCAAAATAGTTCCAAAAATCACCACTCCATTTAATGGGATCATAAATAAACTGACGAACTTCGAAGCTGAGATGAATAAACCCAAATATAATTGAAGCAATTAAAAGTTTATTTCGAATATTATCATCGATGTATTGTTTAGAGATTGTTGCAGCAGCAGTAAAGCATCCAAGTAACAAGATAAATCCAATCCATATCACTAAGTAATAATATTTTCCATATTTATTCCATTTAAAATCAATTAATATTTCACCATTCCATGTCTTATAGATATCTCTATTTATTGCTTTAACAAATGGACTAGATTTAGGTTTAAACAGTTCTACAAACCAATTATATTCTTGTGGATAGTTAACAAATTTAATGTAAGGATCCATGAAATTAATCATCGGTGTTGTATGTTTTGAAATTTCTGAGGGTTTTGAAGAAATTCTATCAACAATAAGAAAATAAATAGAAAGCAAATCACTTTTTTCAATATCATTAATAAAATGATGTTTTGATAATATAAAAAATATAAAAAAATAAATGGGAAAAATGGGTGAAAAGATTAAAAATTGAATAATAATTAGAGTTGTATGAATTTTCCAATTATATTTTCTTAATTTTTTTATTAAATTATTATATTTTAACCACCAAATAGATCGAGATAAATTAATTACTTGAGGACAACGAAAAAAGGGATCAAGATGTAAATTGATCTTCATATGTCTTGTAGTGTAAGTAGAAGAATCTATGATCATAGTAGTTTCTGATGAATATCTTGAAATATATTCTGGATAATATTCATTCAATAATGGCATTCTAGAAGTAATAATACTTAAAAACATTATATTATTCCTTGAGTCTTTCTCAAAATTAGTTATGCATTTTTCATAGATTTCTTCTATTAATTCTAATCTATGTTCTTTAATTCCAAATGCTAATAATTTGGCACCATATTTCAAAAGACTTTCCTTATTATTTTTTATATATGAAACCCATTCATCACTCAATCTGAAGCTATTACGGTTTGGTAAAGGTAAAGTAGATTTTGAAAATATTTTTTTATAACTTTTTATTTTATCTGACTCCATATAATAATAATAGTTTAAAGAAATAGATTTGTCGTTTTTATTAAAATGATAAATATAAAGACCGGTTGTTGCCAATATAACGATGTTACTTTCATCAAGTAATTTACTTCCAATTAACTTTGCATGATCATTCCAATCTTCTTCCTTTTTGTAAGCTAAACTCTTTTCAAAAACTTGCAGAATAAATTTTCCTTCCCAAATATAAATTGACCATTTAAACGATTTGTATTCCAAATCTTGTTTTATGTGTAATGGACTCTTATCTATGCTTTCTTGATATAATTCACGTACAGTATCCATTTGTGAATTCAATAAATTAATATTTAAGTAATCATAAGTTTCAATTACTTCATCATTAATATTAAGATCATTATCAAAGTACCATTCTTCATTAATTTCGTCAAGATTTTCAGACGTTAAATTCATTTTTTCTAAAATTTCCTCAAGTTCAACCTTCCAAATACGCCCGTCTAGGAATCCAAATACGTATTTGGTAGTAGTAAGAAAATTATCTGGGAAACATTCATTCTTATATTCTAATAATAATTGACCTTTGCCTTTTAAAAGGTCCAAAAATTCCTTACTATCATTCAGTAAAGGAATTAGTAAATGAGTTAAACAAGCATAACTAATAAGATTATATAGTTGAGTAACTAAAGTTAAAATAAAAGAAATGTAACTTAATATGAATAATAATATTATATAATTTTGATAATTTTTAACATCAATAATTACCATCACTAATATCCAAAGAAGTAATAGGAATCTCTAATTCAATCGAATAAATGACGATTTTATTCTTAATCCTTATGCAAATAAATTCATTATTACTAAACATTCTGATATTTTTTCTAATATCCTAAAATAGATAAATAATAATTAATTATAAACGAATATGCAATAAATAATTAATAGTTTAATTACCTCATCATCTAAAATATACTTTATTTCCTCGTCACTACCATATATTCTTATACTTTTCTCAGTAATAAAATTATATTCATAAATGGAATTATTTGAAAATAAATAAAGTTTATTATATTTTGATATGCCGATAAGCTCAAAACTTTCTGGTATCTTATACATTTTCTTGCACTTCCATTTGTTATTTTTATTTTGTGTGGAATAAATAAAAATAATATTATTATTTATTTCATACAAAATAAATTCACCTTCTAAGTTAAAAGTAGAATAACCATAATTGAAATGAGGATAATCACAATCTAGTTTAATATCTTGACGATTATTCAGCATATCGCAAATTACTATTAAAGAATATGATAATTAGATAAATATTCAATCTTTTTGAATATGCATAACTTTATAAGGTTCATTACCTACTCTACGGGACTCATTAATATACACGAGTTCCTTATAATCGGAAATGCATATCTGATATAAATATCCAAGTGTACTTAATTCGAATTCTGATTTAAGTTCATCCTCATCTACGTTTTCAATGTTCCAACAGACAATTGAACCATTCCCATGTTCATTATGAGCAACGTAATATTTTCCACTTGGTGATATTCCTATTCTAGTAATAAGTTTATTGTCATTTGATTTATTAATATTAATATCGATAATTTGACTGTTATCAGTATCATTATTAATTTCAATTTTATCTACATTTTCGATTTTTTTCGCAGCATCGCTCATTTTTTAATATGGTAATATTTAAAAGTGAAAAAGTGAAAATCGGTTGAACAAATTAATCAAAAATAGAACGCATAAATATTAGTAAAATATGGTATATGTATATAAATGCGTGACAATGTATTATGATAGTACACGATTACAAAAAAATTTTTATTGTAAAAAGCTAATTAAGGAATGATGATCAGCCGGTCTCAAAAGTGTTTCATTGTATTAACTGATTATATGACACAAAGCATTAGCCAAGAATTGGCGTTTAAAAAAAAAAATTCACTTATTTATTTCATTGTTTATTGTTTTAATTTATCGTCACTCCATAAAATTTTGACCAACCGAATAAATGTGTGTTGGCAAATCTGCGTTTTAACCAATAAATAAATAAATAAATGAATAAGTCTAAATTTGTTTACATATTAATTGTTTTCATTATTAAAAACTGTAAATAATTATATCAATTATCGGTGATTCCGATTTGTTAGAGGAACTGTCAAATTTTATTTAGATTATGACTTTTGAGAAATGATCGATAAGAAAAACCAATTCGAAAAAAAAACGCAGGCGGTATGTCGGATTAACGATCATTGCATTAGCTGACATCATTAGGCGACAGAGTCGGCGTTAAAAAAAAAAAATTTATTTGTTTGAAACGTCGATTGAGGGTTAGACTTTTGTTTAACATGTCACAACACTTTTTTCAAGAAATAGAGTTTATATTGACAAAGTTATTTTAGTTTCCTTACATTTAGGGATCAAAATTTTATTATAAAGTAAGTTTTATGGTAATTGTTTGTATTGAATAAATACATGGTTCTCAAATAAAAATATAATCTATTTAATGACGTTCATAATTCAGATAATCTGGTAGTCATGGTGGTCATATCACATATGTAAATGGATCAGAAGTTTTATAATTAGATGCCCTAATAATAGTTCATTTTTATACGTTAAATTACGAAATATATTAAAAAAAAAAAAAATATTTAAATTACCTTTTTATTTTTAAAAGTATTTTATTATTTAAAGGCAGAAAATTTGATTTTCGAACGAATTAAAATGGTAAACCGTAAACAACGTACAGTACCCACCCCTGCAGCCTTACAGAACATACTACTTCCTTTTTGAGGAAGTTTCTTTATTTATCACTTTTTCGTATCACTTTATCACTTTTTTTACTATTACTTTTTTAGTATTTTTCTATACAAGACTATATTAGGTTGATGTTGTGACTCCTCCATGTGTGTTACAGATTAGGACTATCATATGAAGCTCATTCACAAATAGACTTGATGATCATCTTGAACAGAATATTATGTAATTTTGACGACAGAATTTTGATGACCACTCTTGATTATATTTAGATTTATGTGGTATTGCTGTATCTAAGTATTTATTGTTAGAGCCTTGTCTATTCATTACTGTCCCTAATTTTATGCTTCACAATGGCTAAAATTGTGTAATATATTTTTCTTACACAAATCACAAACACAATTCGATTTATTTTATGTAGGAAAATCTAAGCTGATTGTCTTACGAAATTTTTGTAACATTTAGAGGTGTATTATAAATTATCATTCCATCTACAAACTCCAGAACTTTCGATGCCTACTCATATCGTTTTGAAAAATTAATATGCAAAATATCTTATAGAAGAAATTTTGTCATTGCAATAAGAACTGGATTATTATTGATTTTAAAAATAACAAGCCGTCTCGCGATTAATTTGCATAAGTAATTGTTTCAACTAATCGCCAAAAGTAACCGTTAAAAACGAAAACGGTTAACAGGATTAATTAAACCAAACCAAATCGATTTTTATTTAATACTGTATATCATAACAAATAACACTATTTTTAAATTTATATGATTGGTCCAAATGAATATAGTCTAAATTTGTATTTTCAGTTCTTTTATTTCGCGTATAATATATAGTTTATCGTTATAATGTGCTTTTACTTCATGTTCTTAATTCAATGGTTCATATGCCAGTGAATACGAATACATGAAGTAATTTTTAATATTGTTCAGAGTGAAGCGTATTATTAACGTATTTCTATGTTGTGATCACGTGGTAATCAGCAAATGAATCGCATTATACTCTAGAAATTGCGTCTTGTTCCTCAAGCACAATATTTTGTGTTGAAAATATACTGTAAATATTAGTTCTATTTACAATGATAACAGAGTGATACAAAAACATTTCTTTATATATATTCTAATTATAACATTTGACCAGCAGGCGTTTGGGAATACTTTTATTTTTATTTAATGGAGATTAAAATAAAAATTATTTTTCATCAGAAAATTGTAAAAGTGATTTCTGTGGATCATTGCAATGTTTAATACTATAATATTGAACAAAATCATTTAGCGTTAACGTCTTTTCCTTTCACATTCCAAGTGATATATTTTATTATTCTCTTTCGAGGCCTTTTTTTTTTAAAAAAAAAAAAAAAAAAAAAAATTGTGAAACAAAAAAGTTAATTCTAATTACATTTAGTTTATTTCATTTGATACTTCAATTCTTTAGTTACTTAAATCATTGAAATAACTGAAAATTATTGTTACTTTTATTTCAATATATTTCTTTATTTCTTAATATTTCTTTATTTCTTTTATTTCCTTTTCCAAATAGCATAGGAAGAATTTTTGTATGAAATAAACATAGACATTTTTTTATCATTAAGACTGAAAAAAAAAATTATCGTTTCTAAAATCAAGAAAAAAATATTAACATATAATATTTCTATACTAATTGATTTCTATATCAATTTCTATATCGATTTTATAATTAATAACTAGGATTTAGAGGTAAGTAAACTATTATTTCACAAATAAAGGACTGTTTATATTATACCTTTTTTTTATTTAGTAAAATTAACGGTGTTAAGGTTAAAAACGAAGATCAAATTTACTCTTCTTACTCTAAATCATCAACGATTAAATTTGAATCAATTTTAAGAATCGAGCCTATTCAATAAAAATCTCATACGCTTGTATCGAAAATATCAAGAGCTTTAAAAGTAAGAACTTGAAGTAAATTTGGTATATTGCAATTTGATCAGTTGATTCCAAAATTATGTGATAACGATAATAAGTAATAAATATATAACGTCATTTGGATTATTTCCATAAAATTAATTGGTTATAGCATGACAAATAACTCAAAATTTACTCGGCTGAAGTTTCTTGTTTCTTGAAAAAGTAGGCTTTTTCGAATCTGTTTAATAAAAATCCACTAAACAAAAAAAAATTGTGGTAACAAATAAGTTACCTATGGAAAATATTATCAGTTAAATTTTCGTCAATCATAGGTTAAACTTTTAAGATGCCACAGCTTAACACTTAATTAGATGAGAATATATTTCATTTTATTTATAAAATATAATTTATTTACCATAAAGAAAATTAAGGATAGATACATATCAGGTAATAAAAAAAAAAAAATTGAGAAATAATAAATAAATATAACAAAAAAAGTAGCATTAAATAAAGTTTTCATGTTCAGTTATCTGAACTAATTTCTTTGTTAACATCATCTGTTATTTTAAACAGTATAAAACATTATTAATACAAATTTAATGATTCAAATAATACATAATAAAATATATTTTGTATATTACCTAAAAATGAGTTTGAAATTTCTAAATCAATTAATTTAGAATCCTGATTACCTCCTGTAAGAGCAATAAAATTAGTAATTATAAAAATAATAAAAAATTGTAAAAAAACAGTACCTAGATATGGAGCAATAATAGATGAATTAACAGGTGTTGTTAAGTTGTTAAATGTAAATACTCTACTAGAGTATATTGCATCAGGATCTTTTTCATATGAAGTTGAAATATTTGGTATTTCCTTATCAGCTTCTTCAAATATAGCTTTAATATCTTTTCCTTTATAACCAAATTTTTCTTTTTCTTGATATTCATCGTCAGATGTATAAAGAAGAGAACCAAACCAAAATCCCACTATATCATACAGTTCATTAGCCGTTGGTCTTTGATTTGAGTTAGCATCCATACATTTATGAGCTATTTTCTTATAAAATTCAGGAGTCCCTTTTCCAAATTCTGGTCTGAGTCCATTACATATATCTAATGCTAAGCTGATATCATGTTTCCTTTTATAAAAAGATGGTTTTCCTGATGATAATTCCGCCATAATTACACCAAAACTATAGATATCAGATGATAATGTATATGGTTCTCCATTCAAAATTTCTGGTGCAATATATGGTAATACTCCACATATTTTTTTATCTGATTTTTGTTTATTTGATGGTCCTGATAATCCAAAATCTGAAATACGAGAAAATCCATTACATATTAATATATTTCCACTATGAAAATCTTTATGAAGATATCCTATTCTATGTAATGACTCAAGGTTACTTATTACCCAACGTAAAATTCTAATTTTAACATCCCATAAAAGACTATTACCATAATTTAACAGAACATTTCTTAAACTTCCTCCATCAGCATATTCTAAATTCATCATGAATTCTTTAGTTTCTGGATCTTTGGTTATTCCAAAAAGTTTTAATGGAAAGGTAGTTGATTTACAAAATTCCCAATGTGTTTTAAGCTATTATTCGTATCAAAGTTATGTAAATTAATTATTGATCGACGTTAAACATTTGTATTAAGTTTACACATATTTTTTATTTTTTAATAAAACCAACCTCATTTAAATATTCAATTGACATATTCTGTGATCCATTTAACCTTTTCAATGCGACTTTCTTAGGTTTGGGTTCTTCTTTTTTCCAATTTCCATCATCTTGTTTTTCATATCGCGTTTCACCATCAACCCATGTTGCAGAATACACTTTTGCAAATCCACCTTCACCAATTTGCTCTATGTCTTCAAACTTATCAAATGGTATCCATTCAACAAATCCATAACCATATTCCCTTCTATCATAAATTGTATCTTTGATAAATTTGTCAATATCATTATTTCCGCTGGTCCAACCATTAATCATTCTAATCGGGTCACATTCTTTACACCATAATTCTTTGGTGAATGATTTATTACAATAAGAACAATTTCCATAGTTGATTTTTTCTGAATTAGAATATTCATCAGAATCAGAAATATTGAATTTACTAAATTCAGCTTCCATTATAACTTGAGTTTTCTTAACATTGGAAAAGTGTTGGAGTTTTTTGTTTTTTTTACTAGCAAACAATTTTTGGCGTTATTTTAGTTACTATTGTACTAATCAATGAGTATAGAAAAGGAATTAAAATTCCAGATTTAGGATAGTTATTTCATGGATATTGATGATTTTCACGGCTGCGTCGTGAAAATCATGAGCAGCCGCAATAGACTCTGTGATTTTGATGATAACCATTTTATCCCAAATATTGACAGACTTTTTATCTATCTTTTTAAATAAACACCATCCGTGAGAATATCAAGAAAAAAAAAATCATGGGAACCGTGGGATAATCATCTGTGTCCAAAATTTTTTACAAAAAAAAAATTTAGAAACGAAATAAAAGTGTGCGGAAGAGAATAATAATTTTTCTAACTAGTAATATTTTCATTTTATTTTTGAATTTATATAATATTTCGTCAAAAAACTTTTTTAGATTTTTTTTTTTTTTTTTTTTTTTTTTTGTGTTGAAAAAAGATCGTAAAAATTTAGCGGTGCTAAGGTTAAAAAAAAAATAAAGGAGGTCAACTACGAGCGAAGAAAAGACGGAAATGGATGATGGTTAACACCTTTTTTGGAGAATTTTCGTAGAATTTGAAGAAATTTGGTTTTTTTCCGCAGAAAATGAGAAAGTGACGCAACAAAATCCCTGTGACTAACTTGCTGGAAAAGAACCGTGATTTTTGCAGATCATAAGGTGTCACACAGGTAGTGAAATACTAACCAGCTAAACTGGATGATGTATGATAAGCGATTAAATAGATGATTGTTTTTCATATTTTTTCGCGCTTTTCACTCCGTCTGCTGCAGATTTGTTTTGTGGAAGGTACGTTATTCTCATGTTACAAGTTATGTAATAATTTTCTAATAATTTTAAAATACATATACAAAATGTAATTTTTTCTGCTGAAAATTTTAGCAAGAATGTATGTAAAAGCGTGCAAGCGTCAAGAATGTTTAAAGACACTTGTCAATGGCTTTATTAAGTTTATATAGATTTCTTCAGTTTTATTTAATAATTTTAGTAATAAAAGTCATAAAAGATAAAGTTTACCTCGGTATTGAGAAAAAGTAATTTTTAATAAAATTATAATAACATATAAATAATACAGTATAATACATTTAATAAAATGTCAATAATAAACTTTATAAGATGAAAGTTTTTTGAAAAAAAAAAATTTGAAAATTTAATTTCTAGGTGAATAATTCTCTAAATGCTGAAAAAAAAAAAATTTTTTTATCTAAAATAACTTTACGCTTTTTGTTAAAAACTTTACGATAGTTTCTCTCAAAATCAAATATACACAAAACAAACATAACCAATAAAACTCATACATCCCAGGATTCTAATCGAGAATAATATTGCGGAGGTCACGAAATGCCCACTAGATCTTCTAAGGGTGAAAAATAGAAAGTAATCCGGACTTGTAAGGAATAAGATATGGATTAAGAAATCAAGCTGGAACAAAAGGGAATGAAGTAAAAGTAATGGTGATATTGTTTGCTTGCAACAAAATCTGGGCTCGGGATCCACAATAATAAAATCAGTTTTTTTTTTCAAAGTTACTGGGAGCAAATGGTCAGACAGGATGAGATAGCGGGATAAGAATTGACTAAGGTGTCAAATAGAACAAGTAAAGGAATGTATAAGGAAAAAAATAAATTCAGAAAGGAAAGTGGGAATGCTTTAATGTAATAGTTACAAATAGAATGAATAAAAAGATTGTTTAATTAGTTAGGCTAATATGGAATCATAAATATTAGATAAAATTGATTTTTATAAGTATAAGTAAAATTAGATTAGTTTAAAAGTGCAGTCAAGTCGTCAAATCCTATTCTAAGATTAAATTATCTCAAATACAGTATGTCTCACTTATTATATAGCTCAAAGATGTGAGTACCTAGTACATAAAGTTAATGTTTATGGAAGCTATAAATAACAATTTCAATTCATATATTATTATTTCTTGAATTTATTAATTTGATTTATTATTTGAAGCTATAAAAATTATAAATTAAATTCAATATCAATAATTTACAATTTACAAATGACGTTTATTACAATTTACTTATTGTATAACTATTTTTTTTTTAATTGGAAATTGAAAACAATATAATAGTTTTTTTTAGCAAATTGTATCTTGCGGTTTTAATGTTAAGGATTTACATAAGTTCATAGTAAAATTCTATTAAATTTTTTTATTTTTAGATTTTATCTTAAAAGAATATACAATTAAACAAATTATATAAGCGCAGCTTTATATATAATAAGTGAAATGTAACAGAATATTTAAATAACCACGTTTTATAAAAAAAATTCTAGCATTACAAACAAAATAAATTTTGGCAAGCAGCAAGCATAAAGTTGATTTTAAATAAAAAATATACAACATAATAACAGATAATTTATTATTGATATAATAATGTATAATAAATAACAGGTCAGGTTTCAAATTTAAAAAAAAGTTATAAATATTTGTAATCAGCTATTGAATTTTTGACAATCACATGAATCACATGAAATTTACTACTAATTTAAATAAAAAAATTTTCAGGTTAATGTGAGGATTGCTTTTGTGAGACGAGTATTTCTTCTAATACTCTACGTAAGGTTGCCTCATCGACAAGAGGAGTTTCTTTTAATACTTTGTGCAAGGTAGCTTCATCAACGGGATTATGTGAATTATGTTGTATCCCGAGAACTTTTAATAGTTCAAGCTTTAATTCTGAAAATTCATTTATGTTCCATTCTCCTTCTTTAATCATTTCTTTAACCTTTTGTCGAGTCTTGTCAACATCGGCATAATAATATCTTGGAAATAATATTTACTATAAATACACTACTATTCATAAAAACGAAATTTTAACGATCAAATATAACTTACATTATATCAGGAAACCATGTTTTCCAACGTCTCTGATGTGGTAATAGGTAAAATAATTCAATTTCAGCCAGAACCTTTGAAAAAAAAATCGAAAGAATTTAGTACTTTAACAATTATTAAACCAAAATACCAAATAATAATATACTGAATATACAGTACCTCCGCCTTCTGTACTAAATATGTGACTCTGTTGTTATCTTTTTCAATTGCATTACCAAGTAATCCAACAAGCAAATTCATAAGATATACGATAGTCAAAAATGAGAAGAAAACTATCAATATTACAAGTGATGGATTGTCTTTATATGTCCAATTGGATAATGCACTTGAGTCACCTATGATAAAATAAAATTTTTATTAGATTACTTGTAAATTATGCTAAAATTTAGAGTGAACATTTTTTTGTATACCTGTCAAGAATTGATAAATTGCAAAAACAGCAGTTCCAAAATCTATAAACATATTTGTATTTTTACCAGGTGGTTGAATCAAATATGGATTTGGATCAATCGTTCCATTTTCAAATATTCGATGGTAAACAGGGGCTATATTCCAAGGATTATTTGGATCATGATCATCTGTAGGTTCTGGTGATAATAAAATATAAAATGTATGCGCAAAACTAATTATAATAATAAACAAAACCACCAAAAAAGAAGCAGCCTGTTTTCCAACACTAATGATTATTGCAAAGTATACACCAAAAGATTCATATACTCTAAGAAATAATAGAAACTTTATATCTAAAAACAAACATGAAAAAGAAAGAAACTGAATATTTCTATCATTTGTTTGAAGCCAATGAATAGAAGTGTAAATTGGAAACAAAAATGCAATTAAATCTATAACATTAAATAACATAATTAGTTTAATAATTGATAAATAATAATAATGCAAAGTAATTAAAATATATGTATATTACCAAATATATTCCAAAAATTATTGACCCATTTAATAGGATTATAAATAAATTGACGAACTTTAAAACTCAGATGAATAAATCCAAGTATAATTGAAGCAATTAAAAGTTGTTTTTGTATATTATCATCAATGTATTCTTGAGGAATAGTTGCTGCAGCAGTAAAACATCCAAGTAAAACTATAAATCCAAACCAGATTATTGTATAATAATATTTTCCATATTTGTTCCATTTAAAATTAATTAATGTCTCACCATTCCATGTTTCATAAATATCTTTACTAATTATTTTAACAAATGGACTTGATTGAGGCATAATTAACTCTAAAAACCAATTGTAATTTTGTGGATAAGTAACAAATTTAATATAAGGATTCATAAAAGTAATTATTGGTATTGTTTTCGTATGTTTAATAATTTTAATATTTTCAAAAATATTATTAATAAAATTAATAAAATGAAAATAAATAGGTCTGAATTTATTTATAACAATACGAATAATGAAAATGATGGGAAAAAGGAGTAAACGGATTATTTTAAGTATCCTATGAATCCTTTTTATATAAATGTGATTCATCAATTTTTTGCATTTGTATGACCAAGTTAAATCAGTTATATGAGGATATTGAAAGAAGGAATGAAGATGTAAATTAATATTCTTATATTCTATACTATAAAAAGAATCTGTGATCATAATTGTGTCTAATGAATATCTTGAAGTATACTCGGGATAAAATTCATTCAACAAACGCATTATAGAAGTAATAATACTTAAAAATATCATATTATTTTCTAAATCTTCTTCAAAATGAAACATACATTCTTTATAAATATCTTCTACTAAATCTAATTTATGTTCTTTAATTCCAAATGTTAATAATGCAACACCATATTTTAAAAGACTATGCTTATTATTTTTTATATCTGAAACCCAACCATCACAAAGTTTGAAACTCTTATAATTTGGTAAAGGTAAAGTAGATCCTAAAAATATTTTCTTGTAATTTGTTGATTGGATATCCATATGATAATAATAGTTCAAAGAAATGGATTTATCATTTTCATTAAGATGGTAAATAAAAAGACCTACTGTTGTTAGTAAAACGATATTATTACCATCAAGAAACTTAATATTAATTAAAAGTATAACTCTATGAACATTATCACTTTGATTTAACTTTTCAACTCTTGTACAAGCTAAATCACATTCATCACATTTATCCCATGAAATATTAGCATTAATTTTTTTAAAAACTTCCAGTTTAATATTAAGATTGGATTCACAATAAATTTTCCATTTAGTTAAATTATGATTAAGTTCAATTCTTTGTCCATGTTTGGCTATTTGAAACACTGCACTTACATCTTCCATATTTAGGCTCAATAGATGAATATTTAGGTGATGACATGCACTAAATATTTCCTTAAAATCATTAAAATCATCATAAAGGTACCAATTTTCAATAATTTCATTAGAATTTTCATATGGTAAGTTCATTCCTGCTAGAATTTCATTAAGTTTAAACTTCCAAATGTTTCCATCAAGAATTCCAAGTACATATTTGGATGTTTGAACATTATTTAGGAAACTTCTGAGCTGATGTTCTGATAATTGGCCTTTATCTTTTAAAATGTGTTCCTTCCAATATTGTTTACTATTAATTAATAAAGGATATAATAAAGAATTTAAGCCAATAAGATGTATAAAAATATAAACTAGTTGAGTATATAACTCTAAATAAAAGAAATAATAATTTAATATGATAAAAAGTATTGCATAATTTATATAATTTTTAACTCTCAATAATTACCACTATTGATATCCAAAGAAACGACGGGAATTTCTAATTCATTCGAATAAATAGTAATTTTATTCTCGAAATTTATAAAAATAATCTTATTATTACAAAATTCTGATATCTGATGAAGTTTATATATACGATCACTATAAAATTTCGACCTCTAACAAAGTTTAAAATAGACAAATAATTAACTATAAGTTAATAGGCATGTTTAACTTCCCACAAACTCCTACAAACTATTTCCTAGGAAAAAAAAATAATAATAATTTACCTCATATATCATCCCGTTTCTATTATTCATTTTTATAATTTTTTCTGTAATAAAATCCCATTCATAAATGGAATTGTCAGAAGATAAGTAAAGTTTATCATATTTTGATATACCAATCACTTTAGAATCTCTTGGTATCTTGTATATTTTTTTACATTTCCATTTGTTATTTTCAGTTTGCGTCGTATAAATAAAAATCTTGCCATCATTAAAATCGTACAATACAAATTCACCTTTTAAGTTAAAGATACAATCAAAATAATGGTTGATGTCATAATCTAAGTCAATTTTTTTATAATCATACTTCATGTCATATATTCCTATAAATTAATTTAATACCATAATTAGACAATATTAAATTTATAAGGGTGATTGATAATTGTCATTTACCTTTTATAGTATCATTTATAGGCTCACCACCAAGACACACGAGTTGCTTATCATCGGAAACACATAATTTTTTTATTTCATAAACTAATGGAAATCTTTTGTCTAATTCGATTGGACTATCATCTTTATCTTGGACATTCCAACCGACAATTGAATTATCATCTCTACTATAAGTAACAAGATATTTTCCATTTGGTGATATTTCTATCAAGGTAATAGGTCTATTGTAATGATGTGGCTTTACTAGTTTATCAATATCGTGATCGATATCAATTTTATCGTTACCAGTATCATCGATAATAATTTCGTCATTATCATTATAATTATTATCAATTTCGATCTCTATCGTCGCAGCGTCGCTCATTTATTAGAGTTTAATTTTAAATAAAACAATTAATAATCTTATTTATAATTGTTTTCATAAAAATCATAAAATTTTGGCCCGTTTTGTTCAGTATTATATACAAAAAAGAAAGTTATCTAACTTTATTTAAAAAAAAAAAAAAAATTCATTGCAAAAACGGCGTGAGAAATGATCATCGATCTAGTTGTACATCATTGCACCAAGAGTTGGCGTTAAAAAAAAGTTAAACGTCGATTAGATTTAGATCCTTTTGTATAACGTATCACCATACTTTTTTAGTTTGAATTAAAATTTATGATCCTCTTTTTGGTCAAAAAAGTAAAACGTACTTAATTAACTGTTATGCATATTATGTGGATTACTGATTTAAGATTATGATATAAAAGAATTTTAAAATTAGGCATCTATAGGTTTATAATATATGCGTAATTATGCATTTATTATATGTACCAAATTTTCATAAAATGCGAAATAAAAAATTATTATTTTACGTTTCTTGATATTAATTTAAATAATTATTTTATTAGAGTGGCAAATATTTTTATTTTTTTTTGCTCAGCGGTGACAGTACAGAACTACGATAATTTACCAAACTTGATTAAATATACGAAGACGGTGTTTGCATACTTACATTATAATAAAACATTTCACCATCAATTATAGTACCCTATCTGTTCACCCAAATACATATCACTTATTTGTATCACTACTTTTTTACTTGCACTGCCTATTAAACTTCCATGTGATGATTTTACTTGTTCAAATCCGAATTTATTTATTTGTTTGTTTATGTTTTTTTAATTTTCTTTTTTTTTTTTTTTAGAAAAAAAGATGTAATACTGTATCTTAAATTGATCATCAAGTTTCACAAATTTTGCCGCAAATACAGGAACGTCATAACAAATTTTGAGCAGTCACATGATTTTCAATTACATCTAATCAAAATCCGCTTGTTCAAGAACCATAAAGCTTTACATTCATGAGATGTCTAAACGTTATACTATGATAATCCTCTATGATATAAAAAATTCGGGTCAACTCGGGCGCTACATGTAAAACAAACGTTTCTCGTGCACAATTGTAAAGTATTAAAATAGTATTAGTATAATAATAATAAAAAAAAAATTATCGTAATTTGTCTTGAATTGGTTAAATACTATTAATTCAAAAGCTTGTTTATAATTAAATTATATAATGTGGTTTTTGGATTGATACTTTGATATCTATTTTTTTTTAAATGAACCATAAGAAATAATGGAAATTAAACTTCAGAATTTTGTGAACTTTGATTTAATCTGGATATTTTGGCATGATGTAACAGTAATTAACATTTTTATTAGAAATATACTATATTATAAGTAAAAGTCAAAAAATTAAATTATGAGATTTAATTTGATTAGTGAATCCAAATACAATAAACTTTATTTATCTACTAATATCTTTTTTGTTCCTTCCAAATATTTTTCTGTACTTATTCGGAAGATACTATTTATAATTATTTTTAAAATTAATTGTTCAAAAAAAATATTATTATTAGTTATTATTTACTTAACAGATGATTTTTCGGTAATGAAAACCTTATTTGTTTAAAAGACAAAGTTATTTACAGAAATATTCGTTGCTTCTTTGAATCTTTGATATTAATAATGATATGATTTTAAAGTTAAAAAATTATGTAATATTAAAAGATGGAAATGGATTCATAAATTTTTGATTGATCGAATTGTGGATTAGATATTTATAGCCAAAACAAACGGTTTATTTTTTTTTTAAAATAAATTCTCAGATTGTCTAAAAGTCGAGTCCGATCGTATCGAGCACTATTCAACACTTCATTTCTGATATTTTGAGTATGTTTTCAAAATAATTTGAAATCGTTAAAGAAAAGACCTTTCCCTATAAAAAAAAAATGTCCGGAAAATATCTTACAAAAATGTCCAGAAATTGTCCAGAATAAATCTGGCATGTCTGGAAAATGTCCATTTTTTTGGTATAAATCTGAAACTTAAAATTTTGACGTGTCCAAATTTTGTCCAGAATTTGTCCAGAATTTGTCCAGTATAAATTTTTGGACAAATTCTGAAACAGTTAAACCTAGACAAATTTCTGACATAGTAAAAACTCGGATAACTTAAACTGGACAAATTTCGAACATGAACAATTTCAGGACAAATTTTGGATGTTATTTCCAAAGAAGGTTAAATTAATTTTGTAAAAAAATGCAAAAAGCACGAAACTGGCATTCATAACCTTTTTTGTCATACTAATTAAATTTGCAGAACAGGCAAAAATATTATATATTTATGATATAAAATTTTAGATTGAGTAATAATAATGTGATCATTATCTGCCAATTGTCTTTCATGTCAAATTTTGCAAAAATGTATTTCAGGACAATTTCAGGACAAATTCCTAATGTCCCGAAAATGAGGTGCTTTTGGAACAATTTCCGGACATAAAGTGTCCAGAATTTCCGGACAATTTTTTAGACGATTTTTCTGGACATTTTTCTGGACATTTTTTGGACACTTATTTTTTATAGGGTTTTAGAACTTTTTGTTTTTGTAGATTCTACATTTTAGTTAAATTAGATCGTATTAATTATTAAAATATCCCGGTGTGAAGCAACAGGTAACCGCTAGTGCATTGTAAATAAAATATTTGTTTTTACTGGTTGTTTTTTTTAAAAAACAATATTTTGCTAACTGGTCAATCAACCGGTTATCCGTATCACAAATTAACCGATTGATTAACCGACAATTATTTAACTTGCATGCAGTATATTGATATTCCTAACTGGTCGCAAAGTTTTTAAATTGGTTAATTTTAACTATAAAAAATTCCTT
This sequence comes from Rhizophagus clarus, assembly GCA_015698045.1. Taxonomy (NCBI): domain Eukaryota; kingdom Fungi; phylum Glomeromycota; class Glomeromycetes; order Glomerales; family Glomeraceae; genus Rhizophagus; species Rhizophagus clarus. The sequence goes on from BLAL01000285.1 coordinate 3,334,380, forward strand.
CTTAGCGAACGAGAGTAAACAGTTGTAGTGTAGATTCTTTTTAACGAAAAAGTCATGATCATTAAATCTTTTATTAAAGCTGCAGAAATAGATAGAAAGATCCTCTGGTCCTTCTTTTTATATTCTTTATTGGAGCTATTAACTTAATTTGCATGATCAATTTCATTGCCTTCCTAAATTAACAAATTCTTCATTTAGTAGCTTTTTTTTTTTTTCTGAACATTTTAGAGAAGATAGCAACAATTTTTTACTTCGTGTTATACCATTTATTTAAAATTCAAACTGCCTAATTACGTATATGAAGTTATAATCATAAAATTTAGAGAATAAAAAAATTGAATTTATTAAATTTTTTAAATTTATGTAATAAAATAACAGAAATGTAAGAATCATGACTTTATATAACAATGTTACTTATATATATATTTATTTTATTATACAATTTACTCATCAACTATTCATCAGAGTTAAAATTAACATCTGAATTTGAACCAAATTCGTGAAATTATACATTCTCTTCTGAACCTTTTCGTTCGTTCTGTAATTTCTTTCTAACCTCGTTAACGTTTGCATAATAATAACTGATAAACAAACAAAAGTTTTTTTTAAAAGTACATTAATGAATATTTTAGAAAATATATTAAAAATATATTAATAGGGAAATTATTTTATCTTACATGATGTCAGGAAACCAATCAGTCCGACGTCTTTGATATGGGAATAAATAAAACAATTCAATGTCTTTCAGAATCTGTAAAAAAAAAAAAAAAATAAAATAAATAAAATTTTAATATTTTGTTATTAAATATACTAAAATTTATATCTTATTCATCTATTTTACTGACCTCGGCTTTTTGTGCTAAATAAAATGCTCGATCTTGATCCTTTTCAATAGCCATATTTAAAAGTCCAATGAATAAATTCATTAGATACACGACAATTACGGATGTAAAAATTACCATTAATACAATTATAATTGTATTGTCTGGTGACCATGCATCCAACGAGTTTTTATCTCCTATTAAATTTAACATAACGTTAATAAAGTAACTCAAAAAAAATTAAAATTACTCATGTATATACTTATTTACCTATTAAAAACAAATATACTGCCAGAAGAGAATTAGCATAACTTGAAAATAAATTAGTATAATCATCAGGCTCTTCAACTAAAACTGCATTGTGGCTTATTGTTCCATTGTCTGAAATTTGATGGTACTTTGTTGTAAGAACCCAAGGATTATTGGGATCGTTTAAATCTCCTTGATCATTCTCAGAAAATTTAGATTTAGGTTCTAATAAAACAAAGAGTGAATGCGCAAAACTAATAATTACAAAGAATAAAATCAAAAGAAACGAAAAAATTCTACGTCCAACGCCGATTATAATAGCAAAATAAATTCCAAATGTTTCAAATGCTCGAAAGAAAAGTAAAAATTTGATATCAAGCAAAAGACATGAAATTGAGATCAAATGAGTGACTTTAATTCCAGTTTGTAACCAATAAATTGATGTTATTGTAGGTAATAAATAAGCACCTAAATCTATAATAATAAGTTAAATTAATATCTTACATAAAATGAAACATCATTAAAATAACTAATTACATACCAATCAAATTCCAAACATTTAAAATCCATTCTTTTGGATTCCAAATAAATTGTCGAATTTCAAATGATAAATGAACGAATCCAAGAATAATTGATGAAATTAAAAGATCATTTTTCTTTGCATTAATTGCCTTAGATGAAACTGATGAAGCCAAAGTGAAGCATACAAGGAAAGTCGTAAATAAGAACCAAATAAGAGCGTAATAATGTTTGCCAAATAAACTCCATTTAAAATTAATAATAGCTTCACCGTTCCAAGTTTTATAAAATTCATTATTATTTCTGGTGTTTGAAAAAGGGCTAGGTTTAGGGTTAAGGAATTCTTCGAATGAATTGTATTCTTTTGGATATGTTAAATAATTAGGAAAAGGAACGATTAATTTAATCTTTGGCTTTCTATCTGGTTTTAAAATTGAATTTAACGTTGATTTTAATTTTGAAATTAATTTTGACCAACTTAAAATAAGAAATATGGCGAAAATGGTGAAAACTATGGCAATTATTAAAAAGCTAGTATTCTGTTTCGTATATGAAAGTATATAAAATGTTACCATTATAATAAAAGTACATAATGGAAATATATAATTACAACAATCACAACAACAAAGATAACATATAATACATATACCATTACAACACCAACAACAGAATAAACAACTTCTAAAAAAATATTTACATATTTTGCAGCAACAAGAATCACAATCAAAACAACATATTGAACCACTACTCTCACAATAATCCTTATAATGTTCCTTATAATGACCCTCACAATGATCTTTACGATTTTCACTAAAAGTACGAGAAATAAAATTAAAAATAGAATTATGTGATTTTAATTCTATATAAAAAGAGTAAATATGGTCGAAGTTATTGTAAATATATTCAGTTGTTGAAATCTTTTTTTCAATATTTTCAATATTTTCAATTTTATTATAATAATCTAACAAGAAATCGGAATATTTTCGACTTAGATGATTCATATTTTCACATATTATTGATAATAGATAAATATTAAGATTTTGATTTCTCTTATAATATTCTAGAGTTTTGTCGATAATTTCTCTTATTAAATCTTCATTGTTTTTTTCAATTGCTGATTTTAATAATTTACTTCCATAGCGTACTAAAAAATCCCTCTGATTTAATAAATATGAGACCCACTGCTTTTTTAAACGATCATTTTCTATAGGCTTGACAATTTCATCAATATCTGAATCATCTAACTTATCCAATTTTCGACGATTGGTTGCATAATTTAAAAATTCAATATTAAAATATCGAATTCTAAATTCCATATCAAATGTATAAATACGTAATTCTTTTGCATCGCGAAATAATAATATATTGTCACAAACTTTTTTATATTCCCAATGAGAAGACAACTTTGTGTCATATGAAAATATCATTTTACTATCTGATTTTAATATTAAAACGTATTCATTATGATCATATTTATTTTTTTTTGTTTCTATTTCTATTATTAAATCATTTTTATTTTGTTCTTTTCTCACGTCATTTTGTTTGTTTATTAATAATTTTGTATAATTTTCTATAAACATTTCTTCATTTTCAAATTCTTCTATGTCATAAAATATATTAACTCCTTTTGAGTTCAATGACCTTTCATTTTTCTCATCATTAACTCTTTTCGAGTTTGATACATTCTCCCTTTTATCACTATTAGTATTTTCATCGACTTGTTCAATTTGTTCATTATAATCCTCCAATAGTTTTTTCCAATATTCCCAACAATATTTTCTAACATCCCATTTTTCACCATCATATGAATATAAATGTGCCTCGTTACCCTTAAACTCCATATGAATAAATTGTGAAGAATTATCGTCATATAATTTACTAATATTTATAGTGGATGTTAAATTATTTTTCCAAGAATGAATGGTGATGTCATCACTTAATTTTGTTATGATGTATTCATCATCATCATCGTTATTATTGTGGTGATTATCATCATCATTATGAATATTATGAATGATACCAAAGTCTTGAACTAGTTTTGAATTGTTGATAACCTTGATTGGAGCATTTATGTTGTTACTGTTAGAATAGATACGAAGAGTGCCACCAATGTGTATGACTGTTAAATTATCGGTACGCTTTAACATGATCTTTTCATCCTATTAAAATAAGATAATTAGAAATGAATATTGTGTAATATATAATTATTTATTTTACACTTACTTTTACATCAAGTATTTTCCAATATTGAAATGTATATAACCCAGTTAAAACTTTCAAATAATGAATTTTTGATAACTCGGATAAATCCAATACAAATAAATTATTATCTACTAAAACAAGTAACCTATCATTAGTTACTCCGCAAAAAATTTTGTCCTTCTCATCTAATTCATGTCTGGCTTTACATCTCCAATCACTAGAAGAATAAATTGAAATGGCATCTTTATGATATTTTACTATATTTCCGTTTGTAAGAAAGTCACACTTCACACCGAAACGTTCATTTCCAAAAATTTTGCTTCTATTTTCCATATTGTCATAACTTTTATCTTTTTTTTCACAATAGTTGTTGGTTTTCATAATATCATAGTTTCTGGATTTCGCATTATCATTCATATCATAGACAAATTCTATATTATGTTAAGAATATGTGATAAATTTTGAGATTATATAAACATTAGTCCTTTTTTAGATAAGAAAAGATTATTAAGAATCTATTTACCTTCATTTAATATGATAATTTTCTCATCAGAGACTTTAAAATTCATATGCCATCGGAAATATTCAGGAGCAAACAGAGTTGAATCACATTTTAGTGATTTATTATCATCATCAATACTCCAACAAACAAAAGACTTATCATCCTGACTATACGTAACAATACATTTTGATTGTGGAGAAATGACCATTTTAGTTACCGGCTCGCCATTATGTGGCTTTATGGTATCTGTGCTATCTACAGTGATAGCTACATCTTCAGACCTTGATTGATCCATTTGGAATTTAACGTATTAAAGTTTTCAATACTTAAATGATCACTATAAATTCATAGTAAAAAAAAAAAAAAAAAATAATTGTAAAAATGAGGAGTCATATTTATTTTAAATTTTACAAATTATTTCATTAGTACGCCAAGTAAATGCAATATCTATTTTGCTCGTTTTCTAACCTTATTAATAAATGTCCAAAGAATAATAGTATTGCTTGATCTTTACGGAAATTAGGAATTCATAAAGACATTTTTATTGTGCAATGATCGTGTGTAAAAAATAAAAATAAACGTAACACGAATTCTTTATGATTCAAACAATAGTTTCGTCTAATCCGTTATTGTCATTGACTTATTAGATAATAAGGAATTCTATTTTTGAAAAGCGCTAATCTAATAATTACGCAATAAATAATTATTATGTTGTACTGATATTATTACATTTTGATAAAAATTTTCCTCTTGTAGCAAATAAATCATTTCCGAAACTCGACCGCACCAAAAACCCGAACCATGTTCTAAATTCAAATAGTTTAAACTGGTTTGGATTGAGATTGATTTGGCTTAGGATAGTTTCCAAGTTGGATTTACAGTTTAGGAAGTTTAATTTGGGCTAAACAGAATTATCCTTGTAAAAAAATTTTTTGATTGTGAAAAGTTAATCAAGCAATGATCGTCAATAAATACAAAATGGCGCGATGACATCATCGCCATATTTTTCAAGGGTGTGTGTTACAAAATTAAGGGAACTAAAAACTAAAAAACGGTAAATCCAAAAAAACGTCATACTTAGTGTTATATATTTAAGACTTAACATAAGGCTTATGTTGGACTTATATTAAAGTGGGAATTTAAAATTCGTTTCGTTGGTTTTCCGCCATACGATTAAAAGAAAAGAATTTTATTTTTATAATTTAAAGTTCAAATTCCATTGCATTAATAATTTTTTTTTTTGTTAATTCATGGAATTTAGACAGGTACAGTATGTTGAAACATTAATTAAAGTGCAATATACTATTTATAAAATTAACCGATTAACGCTATTTTTTCATATTGAATGGGGGGGAAAAATATTTTATTTCGCTTAATTCATTACTTTTTTTTCTTGATTTACAAGCTTCACGTATTAATGATTTATAATTTATTTACGTGCAATAAATTTCTGTTGCTGTGAGTTCGTACGATTTCGGTAAAAAATTATGAAAGTGTTTTATTTATTGAATAAAAAAAAATTTTTTTTTTTCCTATTTTTTTTCTACGTCAAAATTCCATAATTAACAATAGATATAATAGATATGAATAGAAAATAAAAACTATTTTTTTTTAAAAAAAAAGTCATACTATTTAAAATTTATAATGTTATAAACTTGTGCGCATTGTTAAATAAATAAATCGTACAAATCTTTGATTATTTAATGCTTCTATTGCTGTTAATGATGTTGAGCACATTGAATACGTTAAACCAAACTCAGTGCGTGTCTTGTTGCGCTACCTGTACGGTCAAAATATCGACGATGCAATTAGAACTATGGAGATGAAATACCAAATTACGATAAGGTACAGTATATATTTATTAATTACGAAATTATTGAATGATATGTTTTTTACTATGATAACTGCAATCATTTAGGCAGAATATGTAGAAAATGAATTTGACAACTCTCGCGATGATATTGTTGAGCAACATAAAGATCTGCTTAAGTTAGCAAATAATTACATATTAGATCATCTGAAAGAGTTGGTGGAAGTAAGGCTTTCACGATCAGTTACCAGATTGAATGTAGCACAAATTAAAAATTTTGCAGAAACTTATAATTCCGTCAACAAATAGCAATATGTTATACTGTATAAGCTAATACGCACACATTAAAGTTCAATTGTTTATGAATCTATGTGTAAATGAATTTATCTTAGTATTGTTATGCCAGTTCTTTAAAATGCTTATAAGAATCAGCGGTATAGATAGATGGTGGCAGTATATGTGTTTAATTGCGAAATGAAATAAAATATAATAATTTAATAATAAAAGATTCACTGCAATGAAAATTACGAGGGTCACACAAAACAACTAAAATTTAACGTAAATCAATCACGAATTGAATTACAATAAAAACCAAAAAAAAAAAAGGATAAACGAGATCACTTTATTTTAATAAACTCAACTTTATTAATACTCTAAATGCTATCTGAACTTCTGAAGAATTTTTACAACGGAGCAAACACACACATTTATATCTATCTAGATTATGCTAAAAATATTTAACATATCGCATATATGCCACATATTTTATATGAGAAATATATTCAACATATTTGATATATGCTATATGTTTTTTATGTGCGATATGTTTGATATGTTTGATGTGTCAAACATTTCGAACATTATTACATTAGTCGTCCACATCACGTGTTCTTTCGTCATTCGTACGATCGATTATCTTCCGTATCGATATTCTGAAGTTTGCTGTGCCAGATAAATAATTTTAGGATATACAATAAAAATTTTAAAATAATTATGATAATAATGCCAAATTTAATTAAATCAAATTGGATTCGACGTTATAATATTAATCGCACCAATCAAATAACAGCAATTGCTGTGCCGCGAAAATTTTATTTTGCTTTGATCAGAAGATACTTTAAGCCTATTACCATTACTATAAAAATAATGATGTTATTAAAAAGAATAAAACATGATGTGTCTTATATGCTAAAATAATAAGAAATTTATTTGTTAAAAAATGGAGGTGAAAGTGATGTTAACGCAAAAATTAGGCGTATACATGACACATTCATTCTGTATATCCTAAACTTTAGAATTATATATATTATTTTTCTCTCTACAACTTTTGTTGATTTATAAAGCAGATTATGAATGCAGATTTTGAGTTGTATATAGAGAAATTGTCAAAATCGTCAAAATTGAACATGAAAATTAGGCATGTGCATGACAAAATTGCCATATTTGCATATTTGTTTTATATATCCTAAATTATAGCAGTATGTGTATTTTTGTTCTTTCTACAAGACTTATTAATTATAAAAAATAGGTTAAAAATATAGATTTTGAATGGTACAATATATGGAAAATTTAATTCTGCAAATCTAAACTATTACCAAAACATTACAGTATTAAAAATTTTAACATTTAAAAAAGAGAGAACATTTAGGTAACTCATAATAAATAATAGCTGTTATATCTGTAATCTGTTGAAAATTAACTTAAATAAAATTTAACGTATTAATAAGGATAATAGTAATTAATTTTTTTTATACTACTAGTTGGTGTAATTCATACTAAGATATAATAATTGAAATAACGTTTAATTTATTTTATAATAGATGACCTAATGTATGCATGGACAATAAAAATTGACTGTGATATATCAATTTAAATTTTAAAAAATTAGAGAATGAGTTCTATGACAAGTATAATGCAAATAATTTTTAATCTTTAAGTTATGGCCGTGACTTTTCTTTAACTAAATTTGCCTAGAGTTTATAATAAAATAAGGATAGTATATTCTTTTATATTCGTTATGATTCGAATTTGTTATCAACTAAAAATGTTAGTGGTCTCATGTAACCGTCCCTTTAAAGTAAATTATTTTGATTTTATTCATCTGAATTAATATATTTTATACAATGAATAACAATGTTCAAAGAATGATTCTTGAAAAGTTCTACTAAGTACGAAATTCACTTAAACAATAAATAACTTGCTACTAGTAAAGAGCAGTGTTCGGTAATGACCTGGTCATTTGACCATTTTTCGGATTAGGAATCATTTGGCCAAATGATACCCTATCATTTGACTGTCATTTGCATCATTTGAAGACTATTGGACAATTTAATATCTTCCCCAGTATCACCACAAATTTTTTCCACCCCACGTGACCTTAAAATTTCGTCACCGGTGTCACACATCCACTTTCTCATTTTTCATAAGTATTCCAGGGACTTAAATTTTTTTCAGTGTGTAAAATCCTATTTGTCACGCAATATTCGTCACATGGTTAATTTCTTAATTCTGGCCAAATCTCATAATGCCGGCCAAAAATCACGTGGGGGTGGAAATTTTTTGTGGCGTTACTGGGGTAAATACAATTTAATTACATCATCATGTGATGTACAATCGCAAAATCATAGTCGCCTAACCAATGACACAGCAAAAATTATTAATATTGTATGCATAAATAAAATTTCACATGCGAAAAATAGGTTCTATATGCAGTATATGAGTTACAATTCTTGCAAAATTTATTAGCTTTTATTGCTTTTGTTGATGAAATAAACCCATTGATGAAATAACTCTATTGATGAAATGATGATCGGTGAATAATAATCTTGTCGGTAATTGGTGAGATTATTGATATTGAGACAATTTTCATTAAATAAATGTAATATTGGACGTCTTCACAAATTGCATGATTAGGATCAGATTAGGATTAAGATTAGGATTAGCTTGAGATTAAGATTAACGTTCAACCTTACTTCACAAAATTAATCATGATTGAATTTATTAAAGTATTAAATCGATCAGAATTTAGTTATCCATTATAAATTCGACTGAAATTAAGATATTACATTAGAAAAATTCATGATTATTAATTTTTCATTCTTAATCTTACTCAGTGAGCAAGATTGAAATTACATATGAAATTTCAATCATGATTAGCTTGAGATTAGCCTTAATCTCAATCACGTTTTTCGTGAAACCAGATTAACCTTTAATCTCAATCTTAATCTCAATCATGCAATTTGTGAAGACCCCCATTATTTATAAAAAAAAATGGAGTTTATGATTAAATAGGTGTAAAAAAAATTATTTCTACCAATAAAAATAATAATAAATCATGTGATTCAATACTCTTTCACTACTATTAAAACTTTTTTTATTACATATACTAAATAAATTTTGTTTTAATATTTTGTTTCTTTATTTTAAAATAAACAAAATAATTAATAATAATTCTTGAAATATTTAATATTTTTCGAATGACTTAAATGACTGATCATTTGAGTCCCAAATGACAAATGACAAATGACTTGTCATTTGAGTCATTTGTCATTTCAAATCATTTACCGAACACTGGTAAAGAGCGATTAGATAAAACAGAAGCAATATCAATTAAATAATGGATATATTTTAAGAAAACAATCTTGTGTTAATGATTATTGCTAGAGGTGGGATCCGAAATCCGGACGGATCGGATATCCGTTGAGCCATCCGTCAAATCGCGGATTACGGATTGTTCGGATTATCCGTCAGATTGATCGGATGGTTCATCGGATATCCAGATGAATCCGTCATCAGATTGAGCGGATGACTTATCAGATATCTATCAATATTACTGCAAGGTTTAATTTGAAGATTAATCAAAAAAATATTTTAATATAAATCCGATAAATCTATTACGATCCGACGACTCATCCGCAGATATCCGATGATCCGTTTTTTTAATCCGGATTGAATCCGCTTTTTTACCATCCGGATGGCAGATTAACCAGATTCATCCGGATCGCACCTTTAATTATTGCGAAAGTACAAATATACAGTAAAGGAAATTTTTTTTTTTAAATGAGTCCTACTTTTCGAACTACGTGATCAGGTGATTTGTCGATCAGTTACATAAAACTGAAATTAAAAATTTCTCATGGTCATTTTCTTTGTAGCTATCAACCTTTATAACATTATTTATTTATTAGTGAGTATATTATGTGAATATCTTTTTTTTAGAGGTAAGATACATGTTATAATTCCCATTTTTGATTCCGAGTGATTCCAAACGTCCGAGGTTTTGATTTTAACATTTATTTTTATCTTTTTTGGAGGATTTCTTGCTTTATTATTGATCGACAAATCACCCGATCACTTATTATAGGGGTAAAATTTCCACACTTAAAAAAATGTTGTTGTTAAACAAGAAAGCTAAGCTATCTTGAGAAGCTGATTAAAAACGCTTCAGTATTGTTCTCATTAAATATTTTTATTTTATGAATAATTTTTGGTAATATCCGGTTAGACTAATTATATATTTGGCACTGAAAGCATTTTCTCAAACTCGCTTAAACAAAACACGCTTAAATAATTTTAAGCCTTATATTAAAAAAGTGCTAAAGCATGTTTGGAACATCCTTACCTCTAAAAATAAATAGACATCATCTTAACGTCAGGAAAAAAAAATTCCAACTTTTTAAAAAAAATTTTAATCAGAACCTTTTACATAAAAATTACCATAGACTGGAAGTATGAGTTTCCAATCTTATGGCCAAAACGAGACGCTTGTCTCATCCATTCGTAATATTATAAAAGTAAGATCATAATATTTTGAAAAAAAAGTATTTAACATACAAAACCAATGAATTTATCATTTTATTAGGATTACCCTGTCGAGAGTATATTTAAAGAATTTCTTCAAAATGGTGAGTCAAATAATATAGTAAAAATAATAATATTTTATTATTTGGAATTCCTATATAATATAATGTCTTATTCTCAAAAAAAAAAAAAAAAAAAAAAGCCGATGACGCAGGAGCAACTCAATTTCATATAATCGTCGATGGCCGCACACACCCAACTAGTTCTCTAATTAACAAAAAAATGAAAGACTGGCAAGGGCCCGCTGTCTTAATGTTCAATAATGCAAAGTTTAAGGAGCCCGATTTTGATTCGTTAATGCAGATACGTGTTGGCGGAAAACAAGGAGACACTACAAAAATTGGAAAACATGGGCTGGGCTTCAACTCATGTTATCATCTTACTGACGTTCCGAGCTTCGTTAGCGGTGATAAGATTGCATTCTTGGATCCTCAAGAGAAATTCTTGTCCCAACGTGGTATTATTGGCTCTATTCCCCAAAACGGCAGCCACAAGGATCAACTGGCTCCTTTTAAAGGAATCAAAGACATTGATTTCCGAAAAGGAACACTTTTTCGAATACCACTCAGAAAAGAACCTAGCGAATTATCTGACACTATTTTTACTATAGACCAAATCCTCGAATTGGTCAAAGGAATTAAATCAAATTTTTCCAATCAATTTCTATTTCTTCGAAATATCGAAACAATAGAGATTTCTTATTTACCTTGTTATCCTACCGGCATATTTCCTCAACTTCAATCTCTTCAAATGCAATCACTTTGGAAAGCGACTATAACGGGATTGGATGAAAATGTACGAAGAAAAAGGAAATGCGTTGAGAACGGTGCAACTCAAATTTTTCAAATAAATATCGAGATTGATAATAAAGGCGGCCATTGGGTCAATATGAACAAAAAACAAAACGACCATTGGATTATAATAACTGGTTCTCAACGAAATCCTGATAATCCACGGCTGAATAAATATGTGAGACAACATCGATTATGTGTATCAGGAGGCATCGCCGCATTACTTAAAAGTTCTGCACAGTCTAATTTTGCGGGCAAAATGTACTCTTTTCTTTCATTATCCGATGTCACAAATTTGCCAGTTCATCTTAATGGAGTTTGGGCTCAAGGCTCTGATCGTGGAAAGCTGCTAATTGAGAGTGACGACGACTCGCCGGATTTGGATCATTTGAAACTCGATTGGAACAGGCACATTTTACTCGATTTTTTGCCAAAACTCTATTGTAAGCTTCTCAAAGAAGTCATTGAATTGCGAGAAAGCAATGAGATTGAACTTAACGAACACCCTGTCTTAAAGTTTTGGCCGTTTCCACCGATCACCAAAAATTATCCAAAGTACATTATTGAATACGGTTGTAAAGTACTCCAACAGATATTACAGAATGAAGACAACTTCCAATCGATTAACGGTGACTCATTTACTGATCGTATGAATAATCTCTTTAATCTTATCACACGTGAAAAGACTCTAGAACTCCGGGACCTGCTACGAAATAATTGGGATGAAATTAGTAACTATTAAACTCATTTTTTATTACAAACAAGTTGATGATTTTAATTGACTTATCTCTTTATTTGAAATAGAGGGCCAATTGTGTTCAGAACCTGATCTTAAGTTATTGGTCCGTTCGTTACCTATTTGGCCAGTAATCTCGGATCCATTACGACAAGATTTAGAACCTCCTTTAAAACCAGCTTCATGTGGGTACATTTTGCCAAAGAATACTAAGCATTATCGAACGAAAAAGAATGCAAGAATTTACCTGGATGCTAAAGAAGATCTTACTCGAAAAATTCTTACTGGACTTGATGTTCAAACGCAAGATGTTCACGAGTATACCTTTGAGGATGTTGAGTTTCCTAACAAAAGTGATTATTACTACCTTGATTTCCTAAAGGACATACTTGATAATTATAGAATTGTACAAGGTTTAAGAGACAAACGATGCTTTCCTTCATTTACGGGAAAAACGAAGAAAATTGCCGATCTATATGATCATGAAAACATTGTTTTTCGGACTGTGTTTAGCGGAATTCCGGATATGTTTCTTGATCATACCATTTCGGAGTGCACAAGAGGATCAAGAACTTTATCAAATATTGGATTTAAAGATAATATTAATCAAGATACATTCATAAAGTGCGTTGCGAAAATTGAAGAATTGCAAAAAAAACTGAATTCACCACCTGACATTCGCTATCGAGGTTTTATATTGGTTGATCATCTTTATAACAATATTAATGACGATGCATTTAAGAATTTAGAAAGTAGCATTATTACGAGAATTCCATTCGTCCCAATTTCCAAAAATTTGGACAAACCTTACAGTCTGAATTATTCTCGTTCTCAAATTTTAGATTGTTTCAATAACGTAATTCTTCCTGATTATAAGGAAGTCGCATGGAGTCAAATGTCTCTGATTGCAGAAGATGTCGTACCACCTTTGCGCGTACTCAATAAGTATCCATCACTTGGTAAACCGAAAACTCTAAATGTAATTGAACATCTCCGTTTCTTGTATGAGACCCTCCGGAATAATGATGAATGGAAGAAAGATTGGACTGAAATATTCAAACATAATGTTTACGAGGTTTATAATTGGCTTGAAAAAGAATGTTCAAATGATGAAGACCTCAACTTAACGGAATACATCCATTCATATGACCCATTATTTCTTAATTTCAACAAAGATTATGATCCCTTTAAATCTGAAAATTGGGTATCTGTAAGAGAATTAGTTTTAAACAGCGAACCGAGTGAGGAGAAATATGTCAATCCAAGTCTTGCTAAATATTCTACAATGCTCAAAAGAGCCGGTGCAAGAGAAGTAAAACGACCAAATATTGAAATACGTGTCAGAATTCACGACCAATCTGCCACTAATAAGATTAAATCACTTAATTCTCTATTTGATCCGAGATTTTCCTTAAATGATGCCACCTTTATTGTAAACGGTGAAAGAATAATGGCTAGTCGATATATGCTCGCAATAAGCTCTTCTATTATTATTAATGATACTGAACACATTGAATATGTCGAACCTAACTCGGTGCGTGTCTTGTTACGCTACCTGTATGGCCAAAATATCGATGATGCGATCAAATATTATAGGGATATATCACCAAATATTAATTATACGAGAGTTAGAGAAAGTTATATTTATGATGAGGTATATAATTATTAATTATATTAATTATCAATTGATATGTCACTTACTAACTGCAATTATTTTAGGATGAATATCCTGTATGTGATGATGACGAATTTGAAAATCATCGTGAGGATGCACGAGATATTTTTGAGCGATATAAAGATCTACTTAAGTTAGCAAATAATTACAGATTAGATCATCTGAAAGAGTTGATGGAAGTAAGGCTTTCACGATCAGTTACCAGATTGAATGTAGTACAAATTAAAAATTTTGCAGAAACTCATAATGCAAACCAGCTTAAAGACTATTGTAATCAATTTGTTCTCGAAAATAATGAATTGTAAAAGAAACACAGTAGTATCATTATGTTAAACTCGATTATTGTGTATGTCAACTACTAATGAATTTGAAATAAAAAATTAGTCTGTATTGTTTTTATAAGTTGTGTGAACAGCTGTATTTGATTAATTTGTAATAGAGTTGATTATTCACATGTATCAATCGATTATGTAACTAAATCAAAAAACTTTTTAATTTATTTGCACAAATAAGTTTGAAATTTTTAATAACATACAACTTACTCTCATTATAAACATTTTGAGAAGCTTAACGTGCTAATTGATGTGATCAAGATACAAGCCAATTTTGATTATAAGTAATCATTCTAATTGAGGATGTTATTTCATCCTGATATTTTACCGATACGACTGATACTGCACATTTATTCACACCCTCTGCGTTTCCGTACGTTTTTCATAAGTATTCTGGGGATAACTCGGTTAATTTCTTAATGCCATAATGCCGGCAAAAAGTCACGTTGGAGAAAAAAAATTTGGTGGTAAAAATAATTAAAATAATTCCACATTAGCTTTAACTAATGGATAAACAGATTAAAGATTTAATGATTTAATAGTATTAGCTTAGGGACAATTAATGACGCAGTTTACTGTAGTTTTTATAGGACTCCGGGAAATTCTAGAGTTGCGTAGAATAGTCATGTGGATCCTTCTTTTTTGATAATTCCAGTCAGAAATATTTTCCAATTTTAGAAACTGGCTGGTATTATTATAATGCCGGCCCTGAAGAAGTGCTTAGAATCCAGTGTCCCTTGAACATCATGTGAAGGATAAAAAGTCATAACCGTTTATGAGATAATGTCATTTTAGAAGATATATATAAGATAGATTTAGGATTTCTTATAAATAGACCTTGATTTCAATACTCGTGATATTTTTCATCTTTGATTTTTTTGTATTTGAGCATTTTTATTTATTAATAAATAACCAATTGTAAGGGTTTGTGGCAAACGGGTAAATCCGTATAGTCTAAGATGCCTAACCAATTTATGACTTACTCGATTAAACTACGCTGATTTTAAAATATTGCCTGATCGTTTCTATTCGTAGTTAAAGGATTGGCACTGTACATCCGCGGCTTTGTTTATTTACATACGTAAAGGTTTGTTATTCTTTTTAGAACAATGAATAAATTTTGAAATAAAGTTTACTTAAAATCCTTGATTTGTAAATAAAAAAAGGTTAATTATAAATACAATATTTAATTTTACACATTGTCACTTTATTTCGTTTATAACAAAATGAAATATAGTTTAGGTCAGTGTTATCGGGTTAGATCCATTTAAAATAAACAATATACTGTAAATATTATTTTAACATAAATTATTAATATAAAATTCATCCTTGCTATTATGCAATATTTTAGGACAAAAAAATAAAATAAAATAAAATAAAATAAATAAATCTAGGAATAAAAAAAAAACGATCAGTATCAGATTTTACTAATTATTTTTAAATTTATAATTGAACACATTACACATTATCATATTACTTCGTTTATAATAAAATGACAAAAGTGAACTTAAAATAAATGTAGTTTAGGCCAGTGTTATCGCAACTAAACGCATATGATTCATCAGAAATCTGAAATGCCGATCATTTTACGGAAACCATTATAATAGAGCAGCTAAAAGTCTCGAAACTCGGTGTCCTGACGGTACATTATCCCGACGTTCTAAATCTTTAAATTTTATAATCCCAAAATATTATAATCACGATAACACGGCTCATAATACTTTTTTATTACAGTTATTTGCAAAAATAACGGACCACCCTGAAAATTTTATACGCAGTTGGAAAATGAATGGGTGGTCTGTATGAATTTCAAGATTTTTCATTTCGGTATTTTGACTTCCGGGTTTACGAAATGTCGGAATTATACTATTTCGAGATTGTAATTATTCAGTAATTTGATTTTCCAGGATTTAAGTTGTCAGGATTATGTGTCGTTGGGATTGAGATTTCGTATTAAACCCATTTTGCACCGAATCACACAGAACAAAACTTGAACACAAAAAATTATGTGAACTTGAAACACTAATTTTATATAAAAACTATCTTTGTCACTTATAGAAAATATGAATATTTATACTAAGAACACGTGAATATAAGCAAATACAAGCGAATACATAATAAAGTGAATAATATATTTTATATTTTTTTAATGCACATTATCTAAAAATATATTTCTAAAGTTTTATTTTTTGTTTATAAGAAAAATTTCTTTCTTAATTTTAATTGCTGTGCGTTCAATGTTCGATTAACCGATGATCGACACATTGCTCAACATTTCTGAAAACGGCAATAAAGTAAATTCATCCATCTTACTAATTCTCAATGTTTTTGGGAAAACAAAAAAAAAAAAACAAATATGGAATTAACGATCAGTATCATATACATATTTGGTAAATTTTTTTAAATAATATATTATCTTAGTTTTACATGAAAAGGATAGATCTTAAAGCAATGATTTATTTTCTATATTTGTTTATGATTAAAACCGGTTGTTATACATAATCATAACAATAAACAATTGCATACCAAGTATTTTGCACTTTAAAAATCAATCAATTATTATCGAAAACCAATTATTTTAGTCGTATCCAAATACTTTCAGTTTGCATATTCGTTCGCTGAAAAAAGTGCAAGTTCATGCATCATTTGTTACGTTCACTGTGCTGACTCGTGATTTGTTCAGTTTTTTTTTTGGTTAGTTCATTCACTTAATTGCAGGTAAAAATGGATTCCATTTCGGCTGCTGTGCATCAAACCACTAGAACCTACTGATTCCGCATCATAAATCGAATAATCAAGAAATACGTTGCACGTTTATCATTTTAAGTAATAAATAAACGGTGACCGCCGAAATAAGTTGCGAACTTACAGAATCATTTGGAGGAAAGATCTGCTGGAGCGCATAGAATGAATATACATGGTATATATTAGTCTTTATTGATTTCTTCGATAAAAAGCAGGACAGGTCCCGAGCCGTGTTAAGATAAAGAAGGTGCAGTAAAAAAAAATTATCATTGGCACTACATATTTTTCAGGGTCGGGAATTAAGATAATGCCGGAAAGCGGCTAAAAAAGGCAATAAATTCCTAGTTGACATTGTTTATAGAAGAATGATCTGCACAATTATTTTGGCAAACACTGTACCCCTACCTTTTTATTTATATCGTGGCTTTAACAATGGAAATTCATAACTGTTCAAAAATATAGACAAATACAGTAAATAATATCTTTATTTCAAAATTTGATTCATGAGATAATAAGGTATATAGTTTAATCATTGGGGGATTAATAAACTAGCGTATATCGAATAATTAATATTTTTCTACCGTCTAGAACATAATAAAATTTCAATTTGAATGGTAGTTATTTAGATATTGTTTTATAACCAGTATAACCAGTTTTTTTGAATTGATTTGTAACAATTTTGAAATGATTTTTATTGTACTTTTTAATGCAAAAAAAAATATATAAAAAATCTAATAAAAACAATTCAAAAAAAAAAAATAATTAAACAAAAACCAGGAAAAGACGAGAAATCTCGGTAATGTTTATGTTGATACTGTTACTGCTATTGTTATCGTTATTATTGTTGTTATTGTTAAGGTAAGCGATCAGCGTCCTTGACAGATAAAATTAGTCGGCCCAAGCCGATCCGAATCAAGTTTTTTAACAATAACTATAAAATTTACAATTATTGATTATCATCAAAGAAAAAAATGCTTAACGTTGATAATCTTACAAAATTAACCACATTTACAAATTACAAGATTTAAAACTAGTTACTGAAAAAGTATACTAAATTAAGTATTATTAAAATTTTAATTCTATGAATCAAAAATCAATTTTATTAGCCATTTATAAAGAAAATTAAATATAACTTTTTTAAGGAGTATAAGCGTAAAATTCTTCGTATTATCGGTCAGTTGCTCCTATTTCACGAGGTCATCGCGCATGATTCTCACGACGTAATCATGAAAATCGTTGTATTACACAGTTCTTCGTAAAACGTATTAGAATGATAGACACTTTTAAATGCATTGTTTACAATATTATTCGATATATCATCTAAAGTGCATAAAAACATGGTATTTTCTTATGTATGCATGAATAATAGATGGTGTTATCATGTTTAAACACATTTATTGTATAACTAACTATTCGACTAAATTTCTAGCGAACAAAAAAAAAAACGGTTATAATTTTATAACGCAGCATTTACTATAAATGTTATACTGGTGTCCTTTTTGAAAATATATAGATTCGATATTAAAAAGATTAGAGGTTATTTCTCGCATTATGTATTGATACAAATAAGGATGATTTTTGCACCAATCCTAATAAGTTAAAATTTTAATTATTCACATGTATCACCCTTTGTACTTAATGTTTATCCAATACCGGCATTTTGTCTCACGTGAATCTCCCATATTTCGTCATTATAAAATATGTGCCATGCTTTTATACTAAATTGGCATTTAAAAAAATATGCAGTTATGAGTTTATACGTTAAATGCATATTTCAAGTTATATAATTTTGTAGTCCTTTTCAATATTGCTTTGAAAGATTTGCTTGTGTAACTCAACTCCAATATCTCCGATATCTTTTTTTGGTAAATTTCCTTATTCATTTCGTTTCCGTCCTTTTTAATTTTCTTTAGTTATCATCGTGCGTTAAAGCCGCGTTAGAGCCTTTATTTGATAAGTATTATGTAAGATGATCGTCTTAATTTCTCAAATAAATATATACATGTTAATATTAAAAATATTAAACAAAAAATATTGGTAAAATAGATTTTTAATATTTTTTAATATTTTAATAGGATTTTCCCGAATGTTTGTTGTTTTGGCTTCTTTCGTCATACCATGCACAAATTTCAAAAAAATGTTTTATTTCAAAAAAGTGTCACAATGATCAACTTTCAATAATTTCAATATCCAATAGCTCCCTATTTTCCAAATTAAAAATAACCTTTTTTGGCTTAACCTCGATAAATAAAATGAAAAGTTATATGTAACGAATTTATGTAACAAGGTAACCGCTCTTTTTTTTAAAAAAAAAAAAAGATTTTTTTGAAAAAGGAAAAAAAAAACTATATATATTTCTCCCTATTTTAAAAATATAAAAAAAGTTTACTCTGAAAAAAAAAAAAAAATTTATAATACGATATTTTTTTTTTCGTTCATTTTTTTTTTTTTTATTTTTTTTTTACTTTTTTTTTTCCTTTCTTTAATTTTAATTTTTTAACTTATTTTAAACCGCTTTTTATTCATATATATATATATATTTACATATATATATTCTTTATTACTAAAAAAAAAAAAAGAAAAAAAATATTTATATAATTTTCGAAAGTTCGACATTTTTAAAATTTTATAAAATTTTTTTTTTTTATTTTTTATAAAAAAAAATTATTCTCATTTATTTCTATTTATATTATTTATAAGGGAAAAAAAAAGTATTTTTTTTATATATTAAAAAAAAAAAGAAAGAATTGTTTCTTAATAACTATAACTTTTAATATAATTATTATTAATAATACTAGTTAGTGAATACTTAATTTATTTATATATACATAATTTAAAAAAAAAAAAAATGACAAATACATCAAAGAAACCCGTTAATGATTTAATTAAATTTTGGGCAGAAAAACAAGATAAGGATCTTGAACCAATTCCGAGGTCACCTAGAAGACCTTTATCACCTACCTCTTCTGTACCTCCTTCTCCGTTAAATGAAAATTTTTATTCAAGATCTTTATTTAAAGATATACCATCAAATACACCTCCTTTAACTCCTTTACACACACCACAAAATAATTTACATTCTTTAATATCCGAAGAAGGTGATAAGAATAATTCTGTTGATAACGGTCGTTCGGATTCTGTATCACAAAGTGTATCACGAACCGACACTCCAATGGAAGAAACTTCAACTAATAATACAACTAATAATAAAGTAGTAAATAATATTGATGTTGCTACTAGGGATTATTTTAGTAGAAAACCGCGTGATCATGATCTTAATATAAAAGATAATAAAACTGGACATTTACCCCCTGTTAGAAAAGTAACGGATCTTGTAAGCAAATTTGAAAAAGTCGCTTCTCCAAATAATTCGGTGCAAAATTCTCCAAGATTAACTCCAGTAAAACGCGGTCAAACTTTCGCTCAATCATCTTCAACTTCACGTAATCAATTTACTCCTGAACCTATATCATTAAATCTTCCGGATCCTTTAATTGCAAAAGCGAAACGAAGACAAACCGTTCCTGAACCTTTAAACATTTCTACCAAAAAATTTATTGATGAACCTTCAACATCATCACCGATCTCTCAGAATTTAAATAAAAATTGTGAATCAACTCCGATTTCTCCAATATCCCCAATCGAAAATTTACCAACTGCAGTTCCGAATGCCCAACCAATTTCTACATTAAATTTAACTGATACAAAAACTCAAACACAAAAAAAGCAAACTTACCAAGAACCATTTTCAAAACAATCATTAAAGAATGATGATGACAATCAACCTAAAAAAAATGTATCAATAGAACTTCCGGTTAAGGAATCTGATCCGAAACCTTTACAACAACAGCAACAACAACAACAGGAGCTATCGTCACAACCTATTTCATTGGTTCAAACAGATTATTTGGAATTTTTATCGGAAACTTTTAAGAATACTACATTTGATTTGTCAAATAAATCAAATTCAGCAAATGATTTGAAGTATTCAAGTGAACTTGGTTTTATCTTACCCGAACCTGCTTCAGTTAAGAAATCAACTACCGAAAGCACAAAAGGAAATACTTTAGCACCGCCTCTTCTGAAATCAATCTCGGAAAAACTTATACATACTAAACAATCTAAACAATCAAATACTGTTTCAAGGAGTAAAACGTTCCCAAGAATCACAAATAATGCACATGTAACATCAAAAAATTCAAATAATTTTGAAATCCCTGATTTATTACCTCAACCCGAACCAATTTCTCCTATTCGTCTGAATTTCTCTGATTTTTTGGCTACGCCAAATGGTTCGACAACAAATTTGAATTCGGACGATAAAGTAAATTCTGAAAAACCAAAGAAGGATGGAGAAAAAGAAAAACAAAATAACCCTCTTATATACAAAGTTGTTGTCGAATCTAAATCTGAAGGTAAGTAATTATGATGACCTTTGTTTATTCATGAAATTTTATATGACTAACATTTAATGATCTCGTTTAGTTCCCAAGAAGAATGAAAATTCTAAATCTATAAGGCATATTAGCGGTTCACTCCAATTATTCGAAAATTTAAAACGTTATTTACAACCCAATAAACAAAAGAGTTCGGATGATATCAATCCATCGACAAAAAAGTTCACATCCCAGAATTTCAATGACGACAACCAGCTCAACCAATTGTACTAAGAGGAGAAATAGACGTCAACGTTTGACCGGAACGCAAACACGGAATGACGAAAAGATTGAATTTTTTCCGTTAAAATATGAGAGGATTAACTGTAGCTTAATATGGGACATGATAAGTCACTTGCTGTATGATAGACGCTGCGTAATAACAACAACATTGTATATTCTTTGTGCATTTGTAAAGTAGATCATGTTAAAACATGTTTTCGTCGGAATTCACCGTTATTATTCAGCTCTCGTTAGACCAAACAAGTTGATGCTTTTCTTCAATAGGTCTTTGTAATATAAAAAGTATTCATTTTCTAATCGAGAGCTAGTCATCAGAAAGTAATGCTTTAAAGAACATTAAAGAACATTAATAAGTAAGATGTAAAACATTGTATATAGGTTCGTTTCTTAATAAATTTAGAGGAATGAGTTTTGTTGGAATCAATACGAATTGGAACTTCAAAATACCGGATTAATTTGATTGATTGACACGCACAAGAGGTTTGGCTCTGGGGAATGATGCCACAGTTAAAGAATTCGTCTTCTTATGATAAAATAGAATGCATAGACATCTACCAATAAATGTTCACAAAATTTTTGACTCTTTCCCAGAGAAAATTATTTATTTGTACTATATTTAATTTGAAACGTCTTAAAAAATTTTCGTGCTGGTGGGTTATCGTACGGGTAAGTGCGTCGAGCGCATCAACCCGCATCTAGAACCATGTACAGCCTGACTTCTAAAGTAGAAGTTCAATTTATACTTAATTTATTATGAGATAATTTATATTTATTGAATTATATTTAGTATCCCATAATTTAGACCCTTAGTATTGTATAACGAGATTACTTGGGTTTATTATAGAACTCGGTATTGGAGTTTCAACATCATTTGTATTTAAAAATGTTATTTAATAAATTCAATTTTTTCCTAATTTTAAAAAATTATCTGTTCAAATAATATTATCTATAAATCAATAATTTTTTTTTTTTTTTGGTTAATGCGCCCAAAAATAATATCTAAATTACTTATAAAGACAAATAACGAATTAAGAAGACTGGTGTTGCATTTATTATTAATTAATAGGTATTTAAACTTACATATGCGCGAATTTAGTTCATTTAGATTTAATAGATATAACTGCCTTATTAGTCCCATTACGAAGTACTAATATGTTCGGCATTCATGTGATTTACATCATGTGAATATATAAATCAATTAAAAAAAAAAAAAGTGCGTCTAACTAATCATAAAACAAAAAATAACTTAATAAAAAAAACGCGTTCAACCCATCCGACCACTACACAACCCATCCGAATAACTTTGGTAAGTATTTCGGCATAAACCTGCTAATTTTTTTTTAAAACTTATGAAATTATGTTATTTGTCTTTTCTATTTTTTTTTTTTGGTTATTTTTTATATACATATTTTTCTCTTTTTTAGACACGTCTACGTAAGATTCAACTAGGTTGTACTGTTCAATTTGCAAAAGGCGTGTTAAAGGGTTTAAAAATCGTTCAGGACTTCAACGACACGAAACACTAAAACACACGTCTTACAATACACTTCCTTCACATATTCGACCGGTTCCAGACTCTGAACTTTCACATTTGAAAAAAGCCATAATTAAAGAATTACAAAAACGCCTTAAAAACCATTACACAGCTGTTGGGAAACAAGTATTTTCAATACATTGCAGCGAAGATGCTTTTGTTGGTATTTTCAAAAACCATATAGCACGCTATTCTCCCTGTGGGTCATCTTATTTATGTAGTTTTAAGGGAGAAAAAGCTTTTGAAGAAGTTGGAAAAATTTTGGATGATGAAAATTGGGGGGAACGTAATTATGGAGAAGGTCAGTTAAGTTTTGTTCGTTTGTATATGCCTGAGAGTGAAAATGGCAATTATGAACAAAATGCACAAAATGCAATAAAATCTAAAAAAAAACTATTGGTTAATGGAGAAATGACTGTTCAATGGAAGGTAACGGGTGGTAAAGATAAAGAGAATCATAAGTTTGAAGCTGGTTCAGCTCAGTTTCGTTTTTTTTTAGATCAATGTCAAATATAGTTTGAATTTATGTAATATGTAAATAAATAAACTTCATGTTCGACCTTTACTCTTTTTTTTTTCCGGAAACCTGGTGTTTTTGTCATTTAATTGTATCGTCTCAAATTAGATAGGTTCGCATTAATTATATTATATAGTCACGAATCATTATTGTTTCGTAACTATTGTATGATGGATAGTACAAGTTTTATAAGCAAAAAAAATTAAATAAAATAGATAAAATTAGTTCGATTGAAAATTTTTTTTCTACTTAATCACGAAAATACTTTTTTTATTTGCTAAAGATAAATTCTACTACTGCAACCTATATTTTTTTGATTTTTTAAGAAAACTAGGAACACTATTTGAATCAAAATATAATTGCCGATTTTCATGCTCTAACATCTCCAAAATTGCTGATTTTCGGGAATTTTTGTTTCCACCATCTTTTAATGTATTTTGAAAATAAAGGCATACTTGCATATGGTTTTTTTTCTCTACTGCTGAACAGGAAAATGCAGATAATCCAAACTTATGATGGATTTCAAGAAATTCAGCGACATGATTGCACAATACGTGAATGTATGGTGTTATATCTTGAACACGATACATGCCTCTAACAAAATCGCTTCTGTTTGGATGTCCTATGGAAGGGGCTGTAAATGCATCTAGCCAAGATTTAGCCTTATAACGAAAAAATTCACCTGTTGTATTCTTGTCTTGTATTAAATGATATAATTCACTAAATTGATCCCACAAGGCACGAATTTGTATAGCTCGTGTTATTGACTGAAAAATGGCAAAAAGATCAAATTCTTTAAGAATTTTTAATTTATCTGGGCCCATGAGAGAAGTATATGATAGATTATTTGTATTTTTTTCATGCCAAAATTGAAAAGATATATTGAGTCTTTTCATTTCCAATAAGACTTTATTTTTCCAAACCTCTTCATCGGTAGTTTCACGACGAAGATCAGAAATCATTAGTTCCCACAATCTATCCGTTATTCGTAAAAAAATGTGCAATTCATCAACCACCCAATTTTTTAATGATATCATATGGAATAATGGTTCTCTTATATGGCCATTTATTTGATTGTAATTAGCTTTAATATTATCCATTGATTTGTTGATTGTTTTTGATGTAGTATTAATATCATTTTTGCTGCAATCACACCAAAAACAGAAGTGTACTGCGTTAGCAGCTTTCATTCCCAAGCAAGTTGCCAAAAACTTCCAATCAGAGCTGAAATACAATTCAACTGGCCAATGACTACCATCTGTTTGTTTAAAACCTCTCTCCTTTAATATACACAAATCAGAAATTAAAGGAGTTAATGCATTTTTAAGAGACTCATATGTCTCAGCACCCGGATATAAAACCAAAGTATAGTGATTATCTGGTTTTTGTAAACCATCTAAATCATTTAATAATGTCATAGTTATCATCACATGTTTCAATTTGCGACCCACGTTGCGTCCATCGCCTGAGATCCGAATATGTAAAATTGATCTTCTAGGAATTAAAATTCCTTTTTTGACATATAATGGTATTATATAATTTAAAATATTTGTTATACGACGCTGACCTCCTTTTCCAACTGATTCTAACATATTCAAAATAATTGCACCATCAATAATATCAGGTTCTTCAGTGATTGGTTCAAATACAGATGGTTGTGACAAATCAACAAGAGTTATTGGAACCTTTTTTTTCACTTCCACATTAATTTTTTGTCGCATATCATATACTACCTTTTCACGTGGAAGATCTTCAATTCGTGCTAAAGATCGATAAGCTTCTCTTGAAATATGCCCTTTATCTAAAGATTTCACAATTGCTTCAATTTTTTTTGTTTCTTCTACTCTATCTAACTTTCCAAAATTAATATTATATGAATCATCATAAGTCTCAAATTTTATTTGTTTAAGTTTTATCTGATCATCTGGATGAAACGTATTGCCTTTTTCTTTTTCAACAATATCTAAAACATACTGTGATAACCCAAGTATCTTGCGACGTTTTTGAGAATTACCAAGATCATTAAATGGTCGAATTTTATGATCTAAAGACATTGTCCTTCGCACTCGTTCAACACTAAGTAGCTTGAGACCAAAAAGTAAAGGACCAGACATTTTTCCGTTATTTTCTTTATTTGACTGATTTCTATTTTGATTTTCATCCATTTCACCCATTTCATTAAACTCCTAATAGTATACATTAGTACTTGTTTTCAACATCAAAAATATTTTTAAAAAGTTAAAGTGTACCCGATAATACTTGCAAGCAGCATCTGTTGTAGACTCCCAGGATTGTACTTCTCTTGCAAAATTAATCCCAAAGTAAACTTTGTATAAAGGCTTTTTCTCTACATATTCAATTGAACATTCAACTATATGCTTTGCTTTTCCGTATTGAGTTCTAACAATATAATTATGAGGAATTGGGTGTTTTGGATATCTGGTATAATAAAGTTGTTCTGTGAGAGGATATGTTCCTTCTTTTATGATCTCATAAAAAAAGGTTCTTTTATTATCAAAAAGCTTAATAAATGAACTTTTAGGATAGGTGCTTTCTTCTATCATAGTTTATATTTTATGCGACTACACTTAGACCATTAGACGTAAATATTTTAAAAAATTATATGAATAATAAAAATTATAAGCAACAAAATAATATAAGTGAAAGTTTATTAAAATTAATATAAAAAAAAATAAGCGAAGTGTGATAAAAAAAACTGATGTGGCTATGTTATGATTGATAAAAATAAACTATCAGATCAAAATTTGTGCCATGTGGCATACGTGGCAATTGTAGCATGTGGCTTTTTTGAAACCTGTATTTGACCTAAATTTAGTAATATCTCTGATGATCATTTCCAAACTGAAATATATAAAAAAGCATTTTGTTAAAAAAAAAAAAAACCGAAAAAAAAAAATTTCATTTTTTTTTTTTAATATTTTTTTTTTTGGGAAAATGGAATTGGTGACCCAATATAATTATTTGCATCTTTTTTTTTAGGCGTGATATTTTTCTTTTAAATAAAACAAAAACCAGGTATGTTTTTACTGTTTTATTCCATTCCTTTATATTTTTCCTTCTTATTCCCATTTTTAATTTCTTTTTTATTTCTTTTATCTTCTTAGGATTTTTAAGATCTTTTAGTTTCACAGGTTTTTCTCTTTATTTTGTTAATATTTTTTTTGTTCATTTCTAATTTATTTCTTTCTTTTGGGTTTTAAGTTTTCTGATTTTGCGTTAAAGGTATGTTATTTCTTTATACTTTCGTCTTATTTTTGTATTAGTTTTTATATTTTGTTTTTTATACTTTTCTTCTTTTGTTTTTAGTTTTCTTCTCATTTCAATTTCTTTTTTTTAGATCTTTAGCCTTTCAGTTTTACGAATAGGGTATGCTTCTTTTTTTCTTTTTTTTCTTTTTTGTTTGTTTTTTATATTTCGTTTTTACTAACTTTATTTATTCTTCTTTATGGGTTTTGGATTTTGGTTTTTCACTTTCCTTCCTTTTGTTATCTTTTGTTTTCATCCACTTTCTCTTTCTTCTTATTTATCTGCCTTTGGTTCCTTTATTTCTTTATTTATTCCCTCATCTTCGTTTTATTTCCTTCATTTTTGTTTTATTTCTTTCATCTTTATTTCTTTTTTTCATCTTCGTTTTCTTTGAAATATCTTTATTTTTATTCCCTTTTGTCTTTATTTTCGTTCCTCTTCACTTATTTTCGTTCCTCTTCACTTATTTTCGTTCCTCTTCACCTTATTTTCGTTCCTCTTCACCTTATTTTCGTTCCTCTTCACCTTATTTTCGTTCCTCTTCACCTTATTTTCATTTCTCTTCACCTTATTTTCGTTCCTCTTCACTTATTTTCGTTCCTCCTCGCTTATTTTCGTTCCTCTTCACCTTATTTTCGTTTCTCTTCACTTTATTTTTGCTCCTCCACTTTATTTTCGTTCTCTTCTATCTTTATTTTGTTCTTTTTCTTTTATTTTTGTTTTTCTTCCCTTTCTGGTTTTGTTCTCTTTCCTTTTGTTTATACTCCTTTCTTCATTTTTTCTTTCCCTGTTTTTTTTTTCACTTTAATTCTCTTTTGTTTATTTCTTTATTCCCTTTCTGCTTTTTCTCCCTTATATTTTCTTATCTTTTACCATTCCCCATTGTTTTTTTTATTTCTCATTATTATTTCCACTATTATTCTCATTACTGCTTTTTTCCTATCATTATTGTTAGACTTTTCTTACATAAACATTACTAGTTATCTATTATGTTAAAAATAAATAGTTAATTTTTAAAGGACAATTTAACCTGTTAAACAAATTTTTAATTAAGTTATATTATGGAATTTTTAATATTTTTCTATGTACTATGAAAAGAGTTTCAGTTATACGTGTAGTAAAGGCGTAGTTTCCCTAGTAATTGCTTACAATATAATTACAAACTAAATAAAAATTCCGAATACCTAAATAAATTACATTAATTGTTGCATTATTGTGATAATCTTTATTGGTGTTTACTTAGTACTAATTTGTTTTATTAATAATTGCTTTTTAAAAATCTTCGCATTGTCTATTTACTGATTTAATGTTACGTTAAATTTGGCCAAAATTACGCTAATTCTGGCCAAACTTTAAATCGCCCTAAACCGTACTTTTTAAAAATTGATTTTGCTTTTCAGGTTATTGTATTACATATTCTAATTTTAGTTAATCTTTATTAGTATAAAATTCGACATATTTGGGCGATGGAACAAATTCGCCGATATGATATATGATAAATAATTAAACCTAGATCGAATAAGGTTTTATGAAACAATGTGCGTATATATATATATGTTTATGATTTGATACATGTGAGAGAACGTATCTCCTTGTATGATGATAGTTTTTAAGAATATAAAAATTATAGATTACTTCGAAATTATTTACTATGTAGCCATGTCATATCATTTGTAAATTTATAATTTTTTATATATGATATTGTCTCTACATTTTTTATATGTCACTATCATCACGTTATTGCATAATTTTTAAGACATTGTCGACCCAGAAGCGCTGATCTCAAATTTTCGGCAGCGTTCAATAGTTTTATTATTCATAATTTAATGTAATTTATACTTGATAATGGTTGGAAAAGTAATATTATACGTGACCGTATACTAATGAAACTTATTTTTAAAAATTCTGAACCGAATTTATTGTCATTGTTAGTTCTTAAATAGTAAAGAACTAAATTTCAATTGCTTTATATAGATAACTTCTAATGAATAACTTATAGCTTACGTTCTAAAATAAATTACCAAATAATTTTTTAAATAAAGAAATTAATTAGTTTAAACTTAAACTTGACCGTAATAAAGGCATTTGCATATTATAATATTTGCAATTTCAAATTTTATTTATAAACTTTATTATATTTATAATTTGTTATTACTTCTTCAACGGGTCTCCATAAAATTCGACGAAAACCAATTACTAAAATGACATATCCTTTCAATATGTTAGATTCTGATTTAGTTATTCTGATACGTTCATCAAATACTCCTGGACTGGAATAATCAACAGGTTTTCCTTTTGAAATTGTATTTATATATGATTTCAATTGATTTATTCCATTATTTAATACCTCACCAATAGTTGTTTGATTTGTTTTCTTATGTTCTTTTGACCAATATGAATATGGTCTTTTTAATAAACATTCTTCATTTTCCTTTTCAAGAATCTTATCTAAATCTTCTAATTCATTTGCACCAAATTTAGTATTTTGATTTTTTATTAAACCCACCAATGAAATATATTTTAATTCTAAACTAATGTAAGTATCTCCTGCCTCTTTTAGAATAAATGTCTAAATAACCAAAACGACCTGATCCTTTTTGTTTTTTCCCATCCATTACTAATGAAAGTTCTGGAATACGATATTTTAATGGTAAAAGACTTTCAACAATTGCTTGAAGCATAGATTCATCTGCTGATAATAAGGACATCCGTGACCTTGTTGATAAAAAGGCCTTTAAAATCTCAATGAAAGGTATAATATCACCTATAACAAGATTTTCATATGCTGAAGCAACAGGAATTGCATCATTAACAACCTGGTTATATACTACATTATTTTTATTCTCCTCTAAAATTTGGTTTTGTCTCTTCTGAGATCCTAATAAAGTAATTATAATTATTAATTAAATACTAATTAAATACAGTACAGTCTATATATCAAAAACAAAAAAAATTAATAACTTACTAGTAGTAAATGAATTATCAGTATCAACATCATTATTATCTCTTGCTCTTTTCAATTCTCCTTTTTTTCTAGTTTGCAAAATAAGCTTTTCATTCCATTTTTTATTAAAAATAGATTCTAATGCTTTACCTGAACAATATATTTCACTCTTAACATCATTATATGTGTAACAATTGCAAAATATTAAACGAATATCTTTTCCAAATTTGTATATTGATTATTTTCTAATTTTGAATTTATAGTAAATAAATCCATTGGATATTCTATAATATTCTCTTCATTATATTTATAGAATAAATGAGCATAAGAATTATTTTCAAGTTTATGAAGAATATCATAGCGGAAATTAATAAGTTTAATATTTTTTTTAGGAAAATTTGGTTGTGAAGTTTTAGAAGGATTTTTAATAGATGCCTTAACTATTTCTTTTGGAAAAGAAATAACAGCAGGCATCAAATTTTGATCTACTGTCGCTTTTGAAAGTGATGTAACAGTAGTAATAGTAAACTGGTCTTTAGTAGTTTCATTTGGAAAAGATGTAATAGCAGTAATAGTGCTCTAGATTCTCTTTATCTTGATTTTGAAAAGATGTAATAGTAGTAATAATAGGTACTATATATATATATATATATAAATATATATATATATATATCTGGATTCTTTTTTCCATTATCTTGAATTTCTTTTTCTTCTTTTTCTTGATTTCTTTTTATACATTCTTTAATAATTTCTTGCCAAAATGTTTGCAAATTCCTTTTACGTTGTAAATGTTCTGTAATTGTCTATCATTAAGAAAGATTATGTTAGTAGTGTGTCAAATTTTATTTAGTAGTAAAGAAGGTACATAGCCAATTCCTCCTCCAGAATTAGCAGACTTTAACTAACAACAAAGTTAGGGCGCCTGAATTAAGGGACTGGAGTGGTTACCAGGCTAATGAATCCAGTAATTCTCACTAAGTGACCACGGCGAGTATTAGGAGTTACCCTAACTTTGCAAAATAAAAAACACACCTTTTTCTTTAATGTAGCAAAAGTATTTGGTTCCAATAGTTCTTTGGCTTTAACTAAAAAGCGATTGTACCAGGCAGCATCAAAGCTTTGCCACTTGGCCAATGTTAGTGAAGAATTACTAGATAGTGAAATTAGAGAAGCAACAATGATATCCTGATTAAAATTCAAAAATCCATAATAAGACCAATTTTTCCGCTCACTTAAGTACAGACCAATTTTTCCGCTCACTTAAGTATGAAATAAGAGCTAATAAAATTCAAAAGATTGTTGATTTAAGATAAATGAACTCCTATTAGATGTTGTTAAGGATTGTGAGCCTTCATATCCGATATAATTTTCAGTTATTACACTCATGATTGGATTATCCACTTAAAGAGTTTATCCACTTAAAGGGTTTAATTATGAATAAATTTAAATGTTAAATAATTAGATTATTATTTAGATTATTATGTTAAATAATCTAATTATTAAGAGTTTAAAAAAGATTATTAAGAGTTTAAGAGTTTAAAAAGAGAAAAGGGAGCTTAAATATAAAAGATGATATAACTTGGTCTGACACATAATGTGTAAAAATTAAATAAAATAGCCTAGGTTTTGTCAGTTCAATCCATTATTACAAATAATGATAAACTGTATGTAAGAATGAAAAGAATTAAATAAATATGGCTCAAATTGCTTAAATAGTATCATAATTTACCCATTTTTACCAGAACAGACTAATGAAGGTATCATAATGATATCTTACATATCTAACATATATCTGATAAAAATGATACATCATATATGGCAGATGATACATTATTGTGAAAATAATAAATATATTGCATAAATATTATTATAATTTTAATCTCAATTTAAGTACATTATAACTATTATGACGGATTAATTATAATAGTTATTATTAATGAACATTTATTAGGAATACAGTATAGTATAGTAATAATGATTCATACATAGAAATAGATGCATCATCATATATGCCAGATGATACAACTGCGACTTTGATAGGGGTCTTGAACTTTGATTTTTTTTCAAAAATTGTGTATTAAAAATAAAAACTTTATTTTAATAATTAATTTTTTTTTTTTAAATTTACTAAATACTTCCAATAAAAGTGTTATTATCAGTGGGATAATATCATTAACAGTAATGTTAAGATAAGCGATTATTTTGTGAACTTTATTGATTTTTTTTTTAACTTTTACCCTTGTATAAAAGGGAAATTGAACTATACACTTACATTATAAAGTGAAGGCAAATGAAAGTTGATCACATAATGACGGCTACTTCAGACCAATATATTCCTCTTATTCGATTTGTGGATTTTTCATTTACTGATTTTTACGATAAAATTGACCCACGTAAAACTATTATTCCTAACAAAACCATGTTTTATTTCTGTAATTATATATATATCATTTGGATCAATAGGAAAAATGATCAACTTTGTAAACCATTTTTTTCAATGATTATTTACGGCTTAGGTTTTGTAACGTTTTGTTTCTATTGAATAAAGTATTGTTTTAATATTTTCGATAACATCGTGTCAGACTATCCATATGTCACATCGTAACGAAGGTCGATTTCTGAGTTGCTTTTAATATTTGAAGGAATAAGCTATATCATCTATTTCGAGAATCTGAAAATCTGAAAATGTATTCATATTAATAGAATCTCTGATGAGACGGATCGAGTTGAAGCAATAAAATATGACCTAACTATTGATCCAATCATCGGTTTATACACATTTTTACATTTTAGAATAATAGTTAATAATTAAATGATTAGTCAACCAAAATTTAATTTTTTTTTCTTATTAAGTTTATATTATCAACATTACATAATCATGTATTCCATAGAAAAAAGTTTAGCTAAATAGTAATAATACAAACTTTTGCGATATTTTTATTATTACATACTACTGAGATTCAAAATTAATATGATTTTAATTTTTTTTTTTTTTTAGTTAAATATTTTATCATAAATATTATTACATAATCGTGCATTCCAACAGAAAAAGTTTAGTTCATTTCAAAAACTTTTAAATAAACAGCTTATAATTTTTCATGTCCATATCAGAAACTTTATATCAACAACTTTACGAAATTCATTTGAGTTCTGATAGTGTAATTCTTTTCTTATAGTAAATTGATTCCACAATTATTTTTTATATTTTGGTAAATACATTCATTCGTTTTAAAGCACTGAAATTTTCTGACTTTAACTACAGAACGTAATTTCAAATTGATATGGAAAATCGACTATAACAGCTGTGCCCTTAATAATGACAACCTTCCATCAACCCATCAAAGGGCACCGGGTTTCTATGATTCGAAAAAGTCTGAAAAAGCAAGAACCTTGCTAAAAATGTCTTGGCTAATAATGATATGGGTTACTTTCTTGTCCCTGGATGTTGCTTTCTTTTTCCTCCCTCTCTGACTGCGCCTTAGTAAGGTTTTTCAATCGGATTTAGCAGGAAATCATTCTAGTCATGAATGATTATGAGTCGGAAAGTGAAATTCATTGTTAAAGTCTACTGAATCTGAAGGAGGATTCGGTTATTTATCTTTGGTTCAATATGATCAGTGAGTGAAGAGGAAATTTTTTGGCTTAATCTTTTTTTATTATATCAACATGATACTAATGTTTAATTCTTTCAATAGGCTGATTCGAAGCATGCGAACGAGCCGTGGAAAACTCCGGAAGTATTAAAAAATGTATATGAACAACCAAAGAAAGTTCGAAAAATCAAAAAAAAAAAAAAGTTGATAAAATTTCGTAAGTATATACATTTTCTATTCATTTCTATGTTGCGAGTAAATTCCTTTCAGGTTTACATATTTATTAATTTATCGCTGTTTTCAAAATGATGTGTGCAGTTATATCAATAAAAAAAAAAGAAACCGAAAACAGATGGAAACCGGATGAAAACAGAACAAACAATGGATTAAAACCGGAGAATATTGATATTCGAATATTCAATCACGAATAAATAGCCTACACCATTTTGAAAACGACAATAAAATGTTATTACAATAGGAAGATAAGGAGAAAACTCTCTCTTTCAAAGAGAAAGAGCTTGATATATAAGAACGAGAAATTTCTCTGTCAGATCGTGAAATAAAATTAAAAAATGATTATAATGATTAACTTTGAAATGTAATTATTAAATGTATACTTTATGACAATGAAAATATAATAATAAACTTTATTAAAAATAATATTAACTTAATATAACGTACAGTACTATTTATCTATTGTTGCCTAATGTATCACATCTTTTTCAAAATGTGATTCGTCGTCTTTTTTAACATCTATCGCTACTTTTCATTTCCGTTTCGTCCATCTAAATAATCACAAGTGATCTTATGTCCATGAATAGGTTCTGTTTAGTCAATTCCGATCCTAACGTGTCAATTCGAAGATAGAAAGCTACTGACGCCTGAATGGGATCAATACTGAGATTCTTTCCATATATCACTCGTATCTTTTGCTCATCTCCCATTCACTCCATTCTATCTCAACATGAATTTTCTTATTTTTTGAGACTTACTTATCACTAGCAGAATAGATATTCCTATATTCGTAATTATCATTGACATTTTTATCATCATCAAGACTATATTTCTGAAGCCTTCAACTGTGTTCCTTTCATTATAAGCGTCGGATCTACCTCTCTTATCTGGGAAGACTAGAAATACCTCTTAACCTGTTTCCGTTAAATATGAAACTTAGACGTTCATGTGATACTATTTGCATTGTGTAGAGTGCAACGTGACTTAATACGCATTTGTCAACATGTATAATATGTATAATAGTTACAAACTATAATTTGAGCTTTAATTAGTAAAAAAATAGATCCATTTTCAACCAAAATAAAAACAAGAACTGATTCAGGAAATAGTAACATGAACCTACTCTCCTTTGAATAAATACTATAATACGATGTCCTATTTTTTGGGAATCAGGACATGTTATGAACTGTAGCCAAGGCTGTAATTTAATACAATGCGATACTTGAATGATGATGGAAAGGCTAACTGACTTTTTTGTTGGGTAATTTTATATATGAATAGAAATATGATAGATACGCGCATCATTTGGTAAAGAAAGATATAATTCAAATGTATTATTATGAGGTGCAGGATGAGTCGTATTATCATTTTTAACGAATGGTAATTAGGATAATCTAGTATAATATGACTATCTGAACAAATTTCTAATAATTTTAAAATATTTGCTGGTTTGTACTTTATATTAATGAAAATTTTAATTTTTTTTGACCTTTAACGTAAAGAGACTTTTGACGGATGATCTGCCCATAATGTGAAAAGAAAAATGTTAAATCAGCCGTGACTAACTTGTGATTGGACAGAGAAAGTGTTAATCACGGGTTTGGTCAGGACCCAGAAATATTTATATAGGCATTATAGGGGTCAGATCCAGCCAAAAATAAACTATACGCATTTTTTCAGGGCCGGAATTACAGTTTCTAAATTAAGAAATAAATCTTTGGCTAGCATTATCAAAATTATCTAAAAAAGGAATGATCTATTCTTTTTTTTTTTTGGACTATTGTACGCAAAGTCGGTCCTAGTTAGTCACGGCTCTGTCACAGTTTTTATGTAGCATTGTCATAACTAATTATTCAATAAATCGTTGATTGTCATAACAGATTATGTAATAAAACTTTAACAAATCGTTAATAAATTTTAGAGTCTTCTTAATATGATGGCATTTATAATAAATCTTAATCACGTTGCAGTCATATATATATAATAAATCATAATGAACATTATTCATGTATAAACTGAATATCAGATAACTTTCAAATTACTGTCGATTTATTGTAAAATGTAAAATTAATACATTCATAAATAAAATAAAGCATATATAATACATATATTCAAACATCTTTAAAAAAGTAAAGAATACGTATATACTGTACGTTTCATTTGTGAGATTATGACCACCAATGCATTCATTTCCATTACAATAATGAATAAAATGCATAGCAACCCTATAAAAAATAAGTGTCCAGATAATGTCCTGAAAATGTCCAGAAAAATTATCTAAAATATTGTCCGGAAATTCGGGACACTGTGTATCCGGAAACTGTTCCGAAAACACTGCATTTTCGGGATATTAGGAAATTGTCCTGAAATTGTCCGGAAATGTATTTTCGTAAAATTTGCTACAAAAGATGATCAATGGATAGATGATCATCATTATTCCTTAACCCAAAATTTTTATATCATAGATATATAGTATTTTTTCCTGCTCTGCAATTTTAATTAGTACGACAGAAAAGGTTTTGAATGTCAGTTTTGTGCTTTTTGCATTTTTTTACAAAATTAATTTATCCTTTTTTGGAAATAGTATCCAGAATTTGTCCTGAACTTTTTTATGTCTGGAATTTGTCTATCTGGTTTTTTTACTATGTCCAGAATTTGTCCAGGTTTAACTGTCCAGAATTTGTCCAAAATTTTATACCAAACAAATACTGGACAAATTCTGGACAAATTTAGGACATGTCAAAATTTTAAGTATCAGAAGTGTGTCAGACATGTACCAAAAAAGTGGACATTTTCCAGACACATCAGATTTATTCCGGACATTTTCCAGACATTTTTGATAACATTTTCCGGACATTTATTTTTTATAGGGCAATTTTAGATTCAATTAAATGTCAAAATACATAAAAGATATTTGATGGGTATATTCCGGGCATAAATGTGAGTGATGTTTGTTATTATAGTAGCTTTATTTTTCATGTGATAGTTTTATGACATGAAATTATTTCGTGCATATTTGAGAGAACTTGAATATGCTATCTTCAATAATTTTTTATAGCGAGTGCTGTGGATTTAATCTTAGAGACTCAGATTTAATTATGACCCAAATAAATTATCTACCTCTCGGATGATATGAAAGTACATAACATGGATTGCTATGGCTCTTATACAATCAAAGAGATTGAAGCTTTTAAAAGTAGTAAAATGATAAAAGAAAACCATTTTTTGGAAATATTATCCAACGAAATAAACAAATTAAATTTGAAAAAAATTAGTGATTGCTGAATTTTTTTCTGATAACAATAATGGTGATCAATCGTAGTTATTCTACAATGAAATTTAGATGTTTTGTATAGAAATTGGTAAAATTCTTAAATCCCTTTCTCTCATTTTTAAATACTGTCAATGTACTGTATTAATGAAAATATCTGAACTGGCTTTGTTGTTATTCATGTTATTCATCATTATTAAAACCTAAACCCCTGGTAAATTTTTTATATTAATTAATCTGATATCCTTACATAGTTAATAAAAACGGATAATAAATAGTTAATAATTTCTTTTATATCAATAAGATATTTCCGTTTATAAATAATTTCCCACTGATTTATAAATTTTCACACAGAATTTATTAAAAAAACAAAAGAAAAGTGATTAAAATTTCTTTCTTCCTTCATTAATGGAATTTATGAGCCTGCTAGTAAATCATTCAATTTTCTGCAAAAACTAGCAAAAAGAGTTTATTTGTAGTGTATTTAACCATTAACAAAAAAATTGGAATATACTATAAAACATGGATTAATACTTGCAATTATCTGTTATGAAATTATTTTATTTTTATAAAAAGAAATTTTTCCAAAAAAATGAAAGATTCCGGACAAATATTGAATAAATTTTTATTTGTTCGGTATTTGTCTCAAAACTCAAAAATTGTTTGATGGAAATAATCATTTTATAATTCAAAGATTCCCTTCGTTGTCTTATTGACTGACTAATTGATTTTTTATTGAACTGATTGGATCTAATCTTTTTTTTTTTTTCTAATCCTTTTAATCTGATTATAAATATCAAAAAAAATATTTTTATTTTTTAAAATTTTTTTAAACCAAGAATTTATTTACTTTTTTTTAGAATTTTTATTTTATTTATTTTATTTTATTTTATTTTATTTTATTTATTTTTTTTTTTTAGCTAATTATGATTTATCACGGCGGCAGTATTAATTCGTGCAGTATTAATCACGTGAATTCTTGTGATCATCAGGAATTATAATTTGATTTCTCACGCTTGTCCTTTCTTTCACACGCTCGTTTGCACTCTCTTTTTATAGTACTATTAAACTTGTTTTTTAGTTTCGTTACATTGTATGTATAATAAATTTGTTTATATTGCTAAATGTTGATTTTAAAAAATCGCCTTATTCATCGTTTTACTACTTTAAAAACTTCAATTTTCTCGATCGTATAAGAGCCACGATAACCTGTGCTATATAGATCATCAACGCTAAATCAACCTCCGCTCCTACATGTATAGCAGTATAAGGGGTTCCAAAAGCAAATTCATAATGATCCCTATAAAAATTAAAGATAGTAGATATAGCAGCTTCATTATACACGACATAATTTCATATCATTGTTTTCATTAAAATAAAAATAAAACTACTAACTGCAAAATATATAAACTATAAATCTCATCCTTACTTATATTTTCTATATGATAATATAATCCAACTAGAGTACAACCATCAAACATCTTTTGCGTAATTTGACATTTGATTAAAAACAAAATAGATTCTTATAAGTTACATTTATTTTTAACTGATTAATTACTCATTCCATTTCGACTATCTTTGTGAATAAGCCGTTTATATAATGCATCATTACAACTACGGATAAAATCTTTATCTTTTTATCGATCCAATTAATAATTTTAAAAATAAGTTTCGGTCTGATAATATTCAATTCAATGTGATTTCGTGGAGGTAAAGTGATTGAATTTTATCAAAATGATCAATAGGTGAAAAACTCACAAATCGGATGAGGGATATATCGATTTAAAGTTTTATTTAATGTCTCATAATTCTCATTATTCCATTTTATTCTATCATTATTCAAATTTCCAAAAACAGGAGCTTGTTCGATTCCCCACTTAATTAGGAAATCCCAAACATTGATTTCATCAATCTGCAAATCATCTCGTCCAGGTAAATAATAAAGAATATTTTTATCTAACGAGAGGAAGTCTATTGAAGTAAAAAATGGTTGTCAGTACGATGGACAAAATCAAGATTTTTCTGAATCCAAGTTTTATGACGTTTAATTAAATAATTCTGAATATGTTCGAATAATTCTTATGGTTTAATTCATCGGAAGCTCAAAATTATCTTCACTTAGATGATTTTCCAAATTAAGTTGAGTAAATATATCTTAAAGGAAACAATTTTGAATTATAATAAGTAAATCAAAATATGTTAATTATCCAATAAAATTATAAAATTAGTAGCTTACTTTAGGACAATATCAAAAACAATTGGAGTAATGTTCGGTTTACTAAACATATTCATATCATTCTTTTTGTGAACAATTCAGTTGAAAATGCACTTTTAAAGTATCGAGAGCGAGCACGTAAAATTACGAAATGTGCCCTAAATTCTTCCGTATTGTTATTTTCACCAACTTGAATAACAACGTTATAATCATCTGCATCATTTAATATTAAAGAAAATTCTTTCGACAGATCGGAATGAAATAACGAAGTCATTTTTAAGGTCAAAAAAAAAACAAAATAAAAATAAAAATAAAAATAAAATAAAAAAAAAAATAAAAGTTTGAAGTAAAAATTTCAATGTAGATCATATTTATAATAATGGAAGTGGTACAAACCAGCGTCCTTTTCTCATTTACTGTATACAGCATGATAGATTATCAAATAATCAACGAACTAATTTTCCTTTTACATGATTGCATTTTGCAACTATTAAATCATTTATTTTTACTTAGTACAAATATCTTTTAACAATACAACTGTGATTGATTATTGATAAATAAAAAAAATTTCTTCTTTATTACCTTCGAACGTTTCTTTTGTTATTATGTGAATTTTTTTAAAAATGTTTAAAAGAATATAAAAAAAGTTAAGTCATCCTTTTTATTAAACAATCTAAGAAATATTGAAATCATTTTTAATTAAAACAATTAATAAAAATCGTTAAATAATCTTTCTATTAGAACAATTTTTTTTTTAAAAAAGGTTAAATTCGTTTTTTTATTTATTATTATGATAAAACGATTAGTAAAATTGTTTTTATTAAAATGACTAGTAAATTCATTTTTTTTAGAAATCGGATAATCATTCTAGGGAATTCATAAAAGGAGTTAATTTCTTGCACATATCCAATTAAAGGAATTTCGCTTCATACTTCAACTGATTAAGATTTGCTATGAACTTAAAGTGTATAGACTAGGAAGTGAACTGGACAAAGGAAATGATTTTAAATTAAACTCATCCTTCGACTATAAGATCAAACAGTTTACGCAATCTTTGAATCACTTGTGAAGATGTAACGCTAATATAATTATGATTACGCAATGTAATATGTAATAATGAACCATTGCAGAAGAATGGTCAAACATTAAATAGGATGCGACATTCACTCCAAATATTATATATTCTAAATGAAAAATCAATGATTCTGGATCGTGCAAGTTATTACAATGAAGTGATCAGAAGTAAAGAAGATATAGAAACATAGATGTATGGAAATTGTAAAATGGAAAAGGTTATTGATATTACACAAATTGAAGAGCCTCGACTTTTTGACCAAAGAAATTTTAAATAGGATAGAACATATAAACACTTTTTTTACAAGGCTGCGTTGTGGTGCATATCTTTAATGAGTTTGGACGGAAAACAAAGTTATTTATGAACGTACATCATCGATAAAGTTATGATTTAATATAGATTAAAGTTAAAACGTTATTTTAGTTAATAATGATGCTAGAGAGTTCTTTATTTATTTTTTTTATTATTTTGATTTTGCAATATTGTATTTTTGATTTTATTTTTAGGTAGATAGTTAGATAGACCTCCAGTATTGTTAATGTATACTAGGCGTAAACGTTCTTACGCTTATTAGTAAAATTATTAGTAAAATTATTTTCTCTTATTAAACTGTACAGAGTAAGTGAGCTTTCTTGATTGTATTGACGACTATATATCCAAATTCATATTGAGTACGAACTAATTGTTGAATCATAATAGAAGTAAATTTAAGGT
Organism: Rhizophagus clarus; assembly: GCA_015698045.1. Lineage (NCBI taxonomy): Eukaryota > Fungi > Glomeromycota > Glomeromycetes > Glomerales > Glomeraceae > Rhizophagus > Rhizophagus clarus. The sequence goes on from BLAL01000285.1 coordinate 3,375,665, forward strand.
AATTTAAAAGGAGGTTAATATAGCTAGTGCTATTCATTAACTGAATTAAATATGTAAATTATTGATTGAAGGGAATAAATAATTAAAAATAACATTATCTTGCATACTCAAGGGTATATGTAATTTTAATTTAATAATTATTCTATTTGAGGATTAAAACCCGATTAACCAAATAATAATATATTGATACATAATACATTTAAAACGTATAACTGAAATGAAATGATAAAGTAGGGGAGGATTTGCTGAATGTGTTAATGTGAACTCCAAGAATACGTTCAGAAGAGTTCCGGGAAGCTATAGTGACATTAATGAATTGGTTGTAAGCATATTGAATGGTGATGAGTTTATTGGAAAGTTGAGAGTTGTTTGTTAAAATTTTGTACTTGTCAACGTTGATAGTGATGTTAGTTATTTGGTAGAATGAATTAGAGATTTGAAATAGCGATTGCAAGTTATCAAGGTTATTCGTGATTCATATCATGTCATCGAGGTACCCTGATAAAGAGTGTGTGAAGGAATAATCAATATCCGTAGTGATGTTGTATGAAGTTAACTCTAGCAAATATGGGATCGTAATAAATTATCCAAAGCAGCGGGGTTACTATTTCCTCTCGATTAACCCCTTGTAAAAATGGGTAGCATTGTGAGACTTTATTGGTGGATATGTGGATGTTGATAATCGGTCTAAGGCTACCTTACTGAGGCCCTATAATCCAATCCATAGTTCCGGTCGTTAGTATTAGTGAGTTGATTCACCAACTAATCCCACTCGGTTATTTGATTGGAGAATATTGTAGTGTGATAAAATTTTAAGCAATCTGTTAAGAGTTTTATAGAATTTTTCTTCCTGTTTTTAACAGTGTGATAAGGCATGCTTTGGCTATGTCCGCTGAATCTCAAACTGTTGGTTTTGATATGGAATAGAGTAAAGCTTCGTTCCAGGATTGTGAAAAAATATATAATTCTGGGCAAATATTTATTGTAGAATAAAAGAATATGTGTTAGTCGTCTTTCCTAAATGTTTGAACTCTCTTAATATTAACAATTGCCAAAGATTTTCTATAGGATTTAAGTCGGGACTGTTTGAAGGCCAGTCAATAACTTCTGGGCATTGCTTTAAAGTAGTTCTTTGTCAAGGCGGCTAGTATACTTTGGATCATTATCTTGTTGAACTCACCAATTATACCAAGCATTTCATTGATTAGTCAAATCAGACACAAATTAGTGGCGTAAAGTTTGATTTATGTCAGTTGTTCTTGCATTTCATCAAAATTCCTTTTCTATTTGTGCTAAGAACCATATTTAATCGAGAGTCTATATTCTATCAGTGTTTCCAAATAATACCTACATTGGAATGATAGGTCATATATACCCTTTATTTTCTTGTAGCCAATATTCGAAAACAACTTAAATTTGGCCTTAGGGTTACTGGCAACTGTTCCATTAGAAAGTTCTTTAAATATTGTAATATAGTGTTTAAATTTGATAGCCTTATCCAGTGTCACATGCTTAACCACACAAGTTTATCTAAAGGATATTCATACGAACGAGAAAGGTAATCCCTATCATAATGTGGCTATAATTAGTCAACATAAACTAATTTTTCTGAAGTTATTTCTATTTGATGTTCACAATTTATAAGTTCCATATGTAATATGGGCCTTGATGCCATTTAAGGTCTAATTTTTTGACTCTGAAATTTTATAATAACACTCTCAATGTTTCAAAATATTATTATCATACCATTGCATTTGTTATTGTTGGAAATTCCTGATATTGCTAGCAGCTTGTTATCAATTATCTATGACTTTTCTGACAAGTTAACTTAACTGGTGAAGTATAGATCTTTAAAGCTATAATTAGGTCTTCTTTCAAAAGGATATTTCATGAATTTTAGAACCTCTTCTCTCCTATAGGTGAGATAGAGTGGCTTATAATAAGTTGTTTCTACCCTCGTATCAGTTGATATTTGTATATAATATTGGTTTACTTCATTGATATTATACTGTGACTAGATATTTCTTCTAACCTCCTTACAACCTTATTTAATTTTTGTTGTTTACACACTGATATTGCATCATTGAGCTCATTATTGTATCTTTTTATGGCTGCTTTTAGAGTGCTTTTTCTCAATAACTCCACAGTCATGGTTTTTATTAAGCCGACCCACAAGTCGGCTTCAAGAAAAAAAAAAGATTAACTGATCCCCAAGTCAGTTTGTGCCACTTACAAAAAAAAATTATTTTTTTTCTAAAAAGTTCGAAATAAATAAATTCTTGAAAAGAGTACTTTACAGTGATATTAACTTATTGAGTTTATCTTTATTTTGCGCAAAATAATCCATATGTTTAGGCTTAACATCATGTACTTTGATACTATAGATATTTTATGTTGCTAGATAACAAGACAAAATATTTGTAAAAGACAATAAAAACAAAAGATAAAAGCAAAAATGTCTAACCCAATTTTGATGCAATAATCCAGTTATAAAACTTCTTGTTAATGATTGTGACAGAACAATCCAAGAAAATTAAAGATAGAGAACATTTCTTCATTATTTATATTCTTTATGTGAACATGTAGAAGATTTTGCATCATGTGGACCTGGATTGTTTAATTGTTAGATGCATTTCTATCCATCCAAATTCATTGTGGAATTTTCAGACATTTTCATTTGTTGTTTTCATCATCATTTCTGATAATCAGTCATCATCCCTTCAGCTCTATTCGCTCTATTTAAATTGTTCCCAATAATCTCTTTGTTATTTCATAAATCTAGGTTTTTATAACAAGGATCTAATAAAGCCATCATTAAACCATGATTATTTAGAATATTTCAGTGATATGATACCAATGCATTATAAATATTTTTTTTTACTTTTTTCAATAATCAAGTATTTTTCCTAAGTAGTTTTCCACTGGAGTATGTGACAAATAGTACAGAATAGTGATCTACATAAAAATAAGGAAAGGATCAAGACCGATCTATGCTATTTGTCACTGCATTATTTGTCACTTTCGGAAAACTTCTACGGGAAAATAATCTTTTTCATAATAATACTTTCTATATTTAATAGATTTTTAATTAAAAACAACCCTGCCGCTTATTAAGGTGAATTCTCTTGTAATTTTCATTCGGTAAATATTTTTTAGTCAAGAGAAAGAAAACAGAAATTATGAAAGAGTGAACAAAAATTTTACCCTTTTCATTTTGAACAATTTTTCCATTAATTTTTTTTATTGTAGCATTTTTTCTGTTTTTGAGAATTTGGAAAAGAGATTATACTATTCATCAAATCTCCATAATTTGAATTGTCTTTGCTTAAAGTTGTTTGCTTCGCCCTCTATTTATACTTTCTTTTAGGCAATGTATATACTTTTCAAGTGCTTTTTTGTTAGCTGGACAGATATTTTTGTCTGTATAAACTTTCTTCTTGGCCACAAGTGTTCTTATTTTTTATTATAATATAATAAATCAATAAATACTTCATGATCCTGAGGAAATCAGAAGAATGTTGATCATATAAGTGTTTATAAATTATTGTTTAAGTTTACTAAAGAACAATCAATAATATTAGAGTTTACAACAGTAGTTGTGGTTTCTCTAGTACTTGTAGAAAGATTTGAAGTAATGATGTTCTTCTTGAGCTTGATGCTGGAAGCTTTGGGAAAATAAAAAGTATTGTCCTGCAGGAAACTCAAAAATAAAAAAAAAATCTAACAAAATTTATCCTTTTAGGGTTGCATAAAAACCTTATTTTTAAAGCAATACTGTTGCTATAGTTTTTTTCACTTATATTGAAATCAAAAACATATATAGTAAATCCAAAGATCCGAAGAATATAAACAGTACCATTATAAGAGATGAAATTCTTTCAATTAAACTGATCAATGTTATAAATCTGTCTTTATATGGAATTCATTTTGGCATATTGACAATTCATGTCCTGTATTCCAACATTTCAGACATGCCTCAAATATATTATCAAAATCAAGTGCGATAATGCAAGGTACATTTGAACATGCTGGTTATAGTTATTATCTTTCACAGTATTGGAATCTTCTTGAAAAGTCCTAAGTATATATCTTAATAATCCTTGCAAAAACTTTCAATAGTATTTCTCTCAATTTTTTGTTGGAAACAATTGTATAAGGATATAATTTAAGCTATTCACCATTGATATTTATCAGATTTATTCTGATATAATAAAGTTTTATGAATTATTTACATTAATCTATAGAAAGACAATAGTTACTAATTGAAACATCATACTTTTTATTCACTGGTTTGTAAAGTGGTGGTAATAGTTTTGCAATTATACTCTTTTTTGCTTAGCCCATGTATGTTCATTATTTATCTATTATATCTTTTAGCTCTGAATCCACCCAGATGAAAATTTCTTTCTATAAAATAGTATATAAATGTATATATTGATATAATAATTAAATAAAGAATGTGGCTTACTTTTCAAAATATAGATCAATCAGTACATTGCTAAATATGCTACATGGTATGCTAGTATTGAAATACTAATATTATTATAATAGTAACAGCCATCTTCACCATTAGCAGAACATTCCTGTCCAATTTTTCCTTTAAAATTTCTAGCCAATATTATGACTACTTAATTTGGTATAAATTTTCTAGCCAATATTATGACTACTTAATTTGGTATAAATTTTCTAGCCAATATTATGACTACTTAATTTGGTATAAATTTTCTAGCCAATATTATGACTACTTAATTTGGTATAAATTTTCTAGCCAATATTATGACTACTTAATTTGGTAAATTGCATGTTTTTTAGTTCATATATTTTCAATCCACCAAAGCATTTCTTGTATATTGTAAACTGCTGGTAATTTTATTTAATCTGAATAAGTAGTTAACTTAAATATTTCAGTTAAATATATAGTTGATAGTTAGGTCCTGTTTTACCTTTTGAACAAATAATGAAATATAGTTATAATATGATATTTGTTCAGAGTATAATATAAGAAAAAAAGAATATTAAAAGGAAAAGGAAAAATTAGATGATGGAAAAGAATGATAAAAACTAATTATGAAAAATAATCAAGAAATTCAAATGGGATAGTCTGTAATTATTTGATAAGATGATAAAAATACTATGCTATTTTATCTTTTAATAATATTATTATAAATCTTCAAATTATTGAAATCTGTTATGATGGTAATGGTGACAAAAATGGTAAGTAAAGTAGTAATAGAAAAATTATAATATTGATAAATTAACTAGTATTTTTCTCAGTATCTTTTAAATTATATGATAATTAATATAATTAAAAATTATGATTTACTTTTTTTTAATAACTGATTTTATAAGTTAACTGCTGAAGTATCTACTAGCAAAAAAGTGAAGCAAGCCATGCATAAAGCAGGAAATTGTATTATAATAAATGATATGATTTATATTGGTCTGCAATATCAACCACTCCCATAAAATGATTATAGTCATAGCATTTCATTTAAGATGATGTAATTATTGTTTGCTATTTCAAGATCATACAGTTTAGGTTGTGGTTTTGGTATAGGATAAATTATGGATTTGTTCTATTTTACCTTAAATATAATTTTAGCATTGTATATTTTTGCTGCCCATTACTAATCTTAATCTTATGAAATGTTATTATCATTGTTATAGAAATATTATCCATCCATAATGCAACTAGTAAAATACAACTCCTGAAAGTGTATCCCAATATAATTTTTCTCAGCTTTCTATCTGTAAGGATTTGCTCTTACTGTTTCATATACACCAATATTTATATATGGTTCCTTAAAATTTAAATAAACTCCATTCTATGTATATATTATTATTTAAAGATAGTAAAAAAAAAAATTACCTCTTTTTGTTTATTTAAAAAATCTAAATTTGATTTTTTTTTATTCTAATATTTTATCTATAATATAAGAGTTTATATATGTATAACACTCAATGAGGCTTCTTCATTATCCTCCCCTATCCATTTTTTCCCTGATGTTCGTGGAAATTCTGAAAATTTTTGTTCAGAGAAGATGGTTGTGTCAAAGCACCGAATTTTTTCGGCAATTTGCAAATCAATATTTCGTTCAGTGTTATATAGTAATAAAATTTGGTCCTTTAGGTGTTAATTATACTAAAGTATACTAGTAATATAGACTATAAAACCTTACTATCATTTTATCTGTTGAAATATTGGGTGGTTTGTTTATATTTAGGTAGCACTTTTGTAGCTTTTAAGGTACTTTATAAATTACCAATGATAACTACATTTTCAAATATATTAATAATAATTTTAGACAGAATTTTGCTTGGGATTTAATTTAAAAGAATATTATACCACCCATTATCAGCCTTTATTTTAATTGTTTAGAATCAATATTTTGTTGCAATGGATAGTATACGTGTCTATACTTTCATTTAAAGTTTTACAAAGATTACAGAATCTGCAGCCTGAATAAGAATTATGTTCTGATAATTATAAAACAAATTTTAAAAGGACAAGAAGATTCCTGACTAAATTTATGTGTGATAAGATAGTAAAGTAAATAGTCTTTTTTTCGTTCCATTATAACATAATATCTCATCTGTGTAAGTATAAAAACTTACTAATCAATAAACATTATATTGATTTGTTATTTTGATGTACCTTGTAGCATTTTCATTTCTTGAATTAATGAATAGAGAAATGAATTAAAATCGTGAGATTGTTTTGGCCCTGGAATTATTAATGTTACCATTAAATTTCTTTTTTACCTTAATTCTTAATGAAAATTATTATTTATAAAAAGAAATATCCAATAATCATCAGTTTTTTGCCAAAATATTTCGGTTGAATAGTTGATAACCATCACAAGATGCAATAAAGAATATCTCAACTAATAGTTCTTTATAAATCAGTCTATTTAAATATTACTTATATTTCTATGAACATGATCTCCTATATTATTGGTATAGTTATGCCTATGTATATAACAATATTACATCTCATCAACTCAAAAGATTAACCCTTAAATAAGAATGGATTTACTAAATCTTTTTGGTTATTCTTATTTAAGTTAATTGAAAAAATGGTCCTTTTTATAAGTAATTGTGGAAATATGTAAATATCATTTAGTTTGCTCAACCATATACAGAACATGAATTTGATATTGTGATATTTAAATCTTTTATATATAGCTGATTTTCATGTAAATTATCTCTTATAGCTAATAATTTAGGATCCTACCAAAACTAGAATTGTAATAAAAATTTTAATATATTTTGCTATGAACTTTGATTTTAATTAATTTAAAAATTGCATCCTATCATAAGTTTGACATCCTTACTTTTTCGTGGTATTTTTCCATATAAGGATGCTAGTAATATTATGAGTAAAAAATAAAGTCTTTTCCAGTCTCAAAGCTTTTAAGTTTGTTTAACTATTTTTCATCATTAATTTCCTTATTTTATATCATCTAATATTGCATAAAACAATTTGTGTATTTCATATAATTTCTTGGTCTTTAAGTGCCACAAATATGTTTATATAAAGAAAGATATGAGTGTGACTGATTCAGAAAATTCTAAACTAAGTGCATCATGGATTTTTGCAATAAATTGTAAATAAATAATATTGAAACCATAACTTATAAGAATAATATTATTAGTTTTGTTAAATTATATAAGAATATTTTATATTATCATCAAGGTGCCTTGGTAATCCGGATTATCTGCTCACCATCTTATGCCTTGCTTAGGTAGGGTCATGCAATAACCTTTCAATCCACCTCCTTTAATTTATTACTTAAAAGATCTGTTATCCAAAACCATATTTTAAGAAGTATTAATGCATTGAATATATTAACTGACGTCCAATTGTCAAAACTATCTCCCACATGCAGCAAGATCGTATCAAAGATTATTAGAATTGGATCGACTTGAATTTTAAGGGTTTATTTTTTACAATTCCTTCAATGCTAATTGAGTCAAATGCTTTACTTATGTCTAGTTAAGTCAATCTATAATTCTTTATGCTGACTTCTTTAATTAATTAAATAGATAATTTTAGATCTTATTTCTTAATATTAAATTTATTGTGTCTATATAGAAAACGCCGATAAACGTCAGAAATTATATTAGTTTTACCAGCACAGAATATAATTCCAACAATAATAGTCATATATTACAGGAATGGAGAGGGCTAATGCGAATATGACATTTAACTTTTTCGACCGTCTCCAGAAATTCTTAGATTTTACCAATCCTCCTTGTCTCATAATTTTACCTTATATCACCCCAATAAATCTGGTCAATACCATCATTGATTCTCAACCTTCAGCAGTCAGTTATTAATATATGTAATATTATGGTTTGTAATTCATTAAAGAAATCTATAGGTGATAAATTAAGAGTTTTTTTAATTAAATAAATTTTTAACAATATTCGATATTGTATAGAATAAATTTCTTTCCTTCTTAAAGACAGCAAATTTTTTCCATTCTTTATCAGAAATCGTCAACAAGTCTCTAGCTTTGCAACAAAATTTTTATAAATGCCAACATAACTTCGAGATCAAGATTGTTGAATAAATGAAAAATTCTAATCTAGTTTTAAAATGCAAACGTTTTTTTTTAAGCCAAATTCCTATATTCAAAGATAGTTTTAATGAGAGGTTTTGATGTTATCTTCTTTTATTAGATATTCTAAAAGATTATGCTCTTAGAAATGTGATGCATTAAATTTTTTATTTGTTACACCATAAAAAGAATCAACTTATCCTCTGTTCTAATATGTTTATTGGAAATACCACAACATTTGAAGTATTTTATTATGCACATATATGCTCGAATGTATTTGTTTTGAACTGTATCAGCTGTGAATTAAGTCAGTCCCACCAGATAAAATTTGTTCTACTGGAATACTAATAGTAATTTGCAATGAAATATTAGCTAATATTTAATTATTATAATATTTAAATATTGAATCCTTTTTTTAATTTACTAGTTGACAATATAGTGGATATTTGTGACATGCGTATTATACTATTGCATACTTTATGTGATCCCCTTTAAGGTAGGAACTGGTAAGAAATAAATGCTATTCTGTGCTTTATAATCTTTCCATCGGGAATTGCCAGTAACTCCAGCTAGGTCCACAAAATTGAACCTTATTATCTGGATTCCTCACGCGCAGGAATTCACGTGCAGGAATAGACATTTTACTGACTCATCCCAGAGACGGATTTTATCCTAAAACATTAGAAGACGCATTATTTAATGATTTAGACATAATAAATATTATCATATTGATTCAATACTAGCTTCATAATGTGTCTCCAACATAAAGAACATATAATTCTATTATAATGACTTCTTTAACGACTTTTATTTCTGGAAAATCATATATTTTGAAGGAGTAAGTTGATGTTATTCCATACTTGATTATTAAGTGCATACGATGTCAGGAACAGTTTCTCCTTTTACTTTAGTCATGCTGTAAAAAAAGAGATATATGAAAGTAGGAGAAAATTATTATTTTCCTTATATTTTTTTGTCGATTTTTTAATATCGTAACATAAGCCTTGGATAAATCTTGTAATACGATCCAAATTGGTAATTATTATAACAGATAATAATATATATTAAATAACCATCTGTGGTAAAACATACACAACCATGTAAGTATTCTTCATTTAATTTTGAAATCTTCTCTTTTATATCACTTTCATCAATTAAGCGGTGGTTTCCATTTCTATAACGCGTTGTGTAGTGATTAAAGGTTTTAATGTGGATACACTGATTTTTTGAGATAATGAGAATTATTCTTAGCAATAAAAGATTGATGATAAATCAAATTTGCAGTGCCCTTAAAGTTTCGTTCCTTAGGAAGAATATCAACAAAAAATATTTTATATTAAATAAGTTAATAATAGTTACATTCGCAATAAAGCAAGTAAATAATCTTAATGAAAATAAACCATCGCTGCTAAATTAATTAAGTGAGCTATACAATGTATATCTTACTATTTTATGATTGAAAGTTGAGATTTCCTTTTTGCAATCCATTATGATGCAAGTTCATACTCTACAAGCAATAATATTTGAAAGAATTATTTCTTTTTAAGAAATGAGTAGTATCACTTTCACTTTCTTTTTCAATCCTTATAATATACTAGGGAAGTTAGAGGATGAAATTTATTATTAACAGTTAATACCTCTTTGCCTAAATCATTAATTAAAATAATCAAGTTTTTCATCCGGAGAAAAGTTTAGAAAACTAGTTATATCATCTTTTATGAATCATTTTCAGTAGAGATAGAATGCAATAAAGAAACCAATAGTTGAAACTAATGAAAAGAAATAAATCACAAAAGAATTCTTTTTTTTGCATTTTATATTTTATATTATTTTTTAAAAAAATCAGCATAACTCATAGAATTAACACTAGTATTTGGTCTGGTATATAACTTCCTAAGTTTGTATTTTTTTTTCAACTTCTTCTATAATCTATAGTATTATCCGATTCCTCTTCTTCTACTTCCTCCTCGACCTCAGTTTTCTTATACAACCTCTCTAAACCCATCCAATCATCATGTACCTTTAGGTGGTCTTTAATACTCCTCATCAGACGAATTTTTTTTTTCAATTCAAAGCATTTGGAGTTTACTAGACATACTTGATCTTTTTAGAAAAAGATAGAAGAGAGAAAATAAATAAAGAAAAATTACATATACATTTTTATTTGGTATAGGATATTTTTGTACTGGAACATCATTGTCATTTATGTAAGTTTATTTATTTATAACTCTCTCAAGTTGAATTAGCCCAGGTGTTTGACCATATAAGGAACATGCTTTTGAGAATCCAAATGTACAGTACATTGTCTCTATTATGTTGACTAAGTATATCTCCATTTATGTCGCCACTGAATGTAGATCTTCAATTTCTTCGTTAACAGTTCTGGTTAATATTGCTCATGTGATAGCCTAAAATAGAAATATGTGTAATAGAAATATCAAACATTGACTTTAGTCTATACTACCAATTATAATTTTTATTACTTTGGTAAGAAATAAATTATTCAAAAATTAATAAGAAATGACATGGTATTTATATTTTCATTTTGTAATTACAGCCGCAAGTTCAATGTAACATGATTTTTGCTAAGCCAACAAATTTCTTGAGTTTATACAAGAATTTTGATATAAAAAAAATTTTTCGGACAAGTATAATTATATAAAAGTTATCTGCTTAGCTAATTTAAGCCCTAATGAGATAATGTGGCATAGTTGAAACATAGCCACGAATTAGAACAATAAAGTTTTTTATAAAAGAGAAATAGTGGATACGTCAGGTGTTTAATTAAATTTATATAAATTGTGCAATTGAGAAAATTTGTACTGTACAACTATGAATCATATTTGAAGTTTTATTCACAAATCATATGAAAATCATGCATCACTGGTTTAAAGGCTATGCTATAGTTGATAAAATTAATTTTAAGTCTAACAGGTTTAAACAGGCTGATTGATTTTAACTTATTAGGAAAATTAAATTTTTGAACCTTTTATTCGGGATGATGCTAATTGACATCTGTCAATTTAATATACGTATGTACAGTAATAGAAGTTTTATAATAGACCACTTCGAAATATAAAAATATCGAATTAGCAGATGAGAAGAATACGTAAAAATTTATATAACTTAACTATGTATTTCTTACATCTATATATTAAAAAGTGGAGACGCTTACCTCCGTATCCTCCGTATAGTGTAACTCGTGATTTTCTGCGCCTGATCTATGATGGTTTGGTCGGGTAGCTTGATCGGCAGGTTCGGACAATTTGTTCGGACAATTTGTTCGGTAGATTCCGGTTTGATACTAATGTAAAAAAAAGCTCCAGGTAACTGACGTTTTGCTAATAATAAAAGTATTAGATGACTAACTTTTTTAGTGATAGTAATAGATTGATAATGGTGTAACCAGCCGAAAAATAATCAGCCGTAACGTAGATCATCGTGGAATTCCAGGAGATTTACTACGATTAACCGGGTCTGGATGATCGGTGACCAGGAATGCGGCTCCATTTGCTAACTACACCTTTATAATTTTTTTATTAGTAACAATGGATTGTTATAATGTGATCTAAATTTTTTTTTTCTTGTAAAACTGTTAATTAGGATCCGATCAGCTTTAATTTTGGTGCATTTTATTTTTATTTATTTATTTATTTATTTAGAGTAAATTTATTAATCACACGTACGATTCAAGTTGCCTTATTACGTGATTTATTATTTAAAATTTTGTACATTTATTTAAATTTTATAACTACTTTATTAATTATTAATATGTTTTTAAAACAAAGAAACAAAATAAATGAGTGTAAAGGAACAGGTGTAAAGAACGAAAAATGAGTGTAGAGGAACGAAAAAAACAATGGGTGTAAAAAAATGAAAAAAAAAATAATGAATACAAAGAAACGATAAAAGTGGTACAGAGGTGTGAAAGAAGTGGCAAATAAAAGAATACAGCAAGTGTTAATGGAATGAAAAAAATAATGAGAAAAATAATGAAACGAAACAATAAGTATAATAAGTGTTAATGTTAATGGAACGAAAAAAAATTAATGTAATGGAACGAAAAAGCGAGTGTAAGGGAATATTTTAAAGCAAAATATAATAAATAATAATAAGAAACTGGAAGAGCTACTGTACCTCAATAATGATTCTATTATCCAAAGCTTCAAGTTAATCTTTAGTTTTTTACCAGGAAGCTAGGTAGAATAGCTTAGAAATGAGTAACGGAGAAGTCTAAGGCAAATAAATAAATAAATTAGTAACAAATTTTTAAATAATTTATTGTTGAAATTTTTTTTTTTAATGTATATTGATTTAAACCAATTTGTTAGTCCCGGTGCGAAACAACGGGCAACTGCTAGTTTTAACAAAATTAAAGAGATGCGCGTTACTAGGAAAAAAAAGTTAGTTTGCGAAACATGTAAGGTTATTATATTATAATTACTATATCATATGCTGGAAATCTTATACCACATTTTATCGTCTTTGTGCATTGTGCTTTGTGAATAGCTTTGATACACACTGAAATTTTTAATATATGTGAGAATTTTGGAACAATAAAAGAGCCCTAGGATATGTTATACCGTTTGGAGATAAACTGGTAGTACGCATTTTTGAATAAATAATGAACGAAACATTATTGGATAATGTATAGTGTACTTTGGATTTTAAATAATTTTATTAAAGGCAATAATTTAATGGATAGCTACTAAGAAACATGATTTTATAATTATATAGTGTTATAATTCTTTTATCTGATAAAATTTTCAACCCTACGGCCCTATTAAATAATTATTCCTGCATTGCATTATACTACCCGAGATATAACTGATCTAATTGTTAGAAGCAATTATTTGGAATAAAAGATAAATGATATAACCATTATGACTTAATCATGAACGTCAGATCTATTTTAAACTTGAATTTTCTACAAAATACTACAGTCGGGTCCGGGTTTACAAAATATGCAGGAAGTTCGATGCCATTAACTTTCCTAAATCACTTGTACACAGATCATTAATCACGTGCACGAATGTCGAATTGCCTATTGAAAAATGTAGAAGTCCTCCGCTCCGTTTTGGTTAACTTTATTTATTGTGGATGGTGCTTATACTAATAAATTATTAAAAAATATGAAGTGGGAATGAACGTTCATGTCCGTGCGAAAATTTAATTTTTTGTGTCTCAAGATATACTTTACTAGTAGTATAATTTAGGGTAGAAGTTGTATTATCTCTTGTATTGAAGTTTTCTAGAAATCGAAATGTTAATTCGTTATTGATTTAATTTGTTAAAATAAGTATGATAATTTATTAGGACAAAAACAATTTATGCATATATCAAATCTTAAACTAAATATAATGTATCAATGAATAAAAATATGTGTTAAAAACATGATAACAAAAAACGAGATAAAATCTAATAAAAAACTAAGTTCCCATCAACCTTCAACTTTAGAAACAGCTAATCCAAGATATGGAACAGGCTTATTATTAGCAAGAGTTTTCTTTTTAAATTCAAATCCTTCGATTGGTTGAAAAACAAAATTCCTAATTAACATACTTAACAATATCTTGAATTCTGTTAAAGCTAATTTATTGCCTATACAAGCTCTTGTACCAGTGAGGAAAGGTAAATAATTTAGGTTTGTCACATTTTTAGTTACTGAAGGATCTAACCACCTTTTTGGATCAAATTCTTCAGCTGTTGGGCCCCAGATTTCAGGTGATTTATGAAGTGCTGAAAGAGCCATCATTATTTGAGAATCCTATTTCAAGAAATAAATATAATAAATAATTTGAAATAGTAAAGTTTTAGTAAATAATATACATATGTATATGACAAACATACCTTTGGAATTAAATATTCTCCAAAAAACTTATCTTCAACATTAGTTCGACTAATAATAGGAGCTTAAAATAAAAATTACTGAGTTAATAAATGATTTTATAAATATTTTAATTTCCAAAAAAACAATCATACCAGGAGAATGTGTTCTTAAAGTTTCTTTAACTATACAATTTAAATATTCCAGAGAGTTAATCTCATCAAATGTAGGATTGAATTTTGATTTATCAGGAAAAGCTTTAACTAATTCTTCGCGCAATAAATCTTGCTCATGTGGTTGATGTGCGAGTAAATACAAACACCAAAGTGTTGAAGCACTCGTGGTCTCATGTCCTGCAATTAAAAATGTCATGATCTAAAATAATAATGACAATAAATAAAATAATGTATGAATATTCTAAAAATAAATATTTTCATCGTATGATATTTTTTTTTTTTTTTAATTACCTGATTTTGTAATTCATCATCAGTCATTTTTTCTTCGTCGGGTAATGTTTTGTTGATATTAATTAACAAAGATAATAGATCCTTGCCTTTTAATTCTCCATTTTTCGCTTCATTATGTTTTTCTTCCATCAATTTCTTTGATACTCGGTTAATAACTGTACACGCATTTCTAAATTTCTTATTTACGTCTATTGGAATTTTTCTAATAAATGGGATATAACCCGCTAATACACTGATGAACAAACGTAAGATGGGATTTGAGTTATTATTAAAAAGAGAAGCATAGGCATCCGCCAATTCGTTCGAAGATGTTAACGAATTAAATTCGTAATTAAACCCTAAATAGACGAATATAAATATATGAAATATAAAACGCTTAGAAATATAGGTGCTATCATATCATATTAGGGCTGCGAAATTGCATACGGAATGTATTGCAATGACTTGACGCCGTAAATGTCAATTATATAATGTCAACGTCGTCATAATTTCGTGAATTTCAACAGCACCTATATCTAGAAAAACATCAACTTTGACCGTTCTCACCAACTAAGCCAATGACATCTAAAGTAGCTTTCGAGATATAAGGTGTAAGATTGATGTTAGATTCTCCTGAGCTCACTTTATCTTCTATTAACCCTATTAAGGTAGAAGCCACTCGAATAAATGTTGGGACCATTTCCTAGATTAAATAAATGTATTTTATTAAATTGATTTCCTGATTTTAGAATATATTCTCACAGATGAAATATAATTACTTTGACGTTATTATGAGCAAAGGCTGGATTCATCATTTTTCTCTGTCTCTTATGTTCTTCACCTTCAGCAAGTACAATACCTCTACCAATAATTAAAACAGCTTCAGCCCACATTCTAGGAGGTTTAATAAAATCGTAAACATGATTTAATGTCATATCCTGGATTATTTTTGTATCTGAGACAACAATGACTGGTCGATTAAATATTCCATAGAATTTTGTAATACTCCCATATTGTTGTACCCATTTAACATGTGGTTCCTATCAAATAAAAATAGATGGTATATTAGTCAATAAAATAATTAATTAAAACATAAATATTATTGACCTCATCCGTCAAAAATGATTTAAAATTTCCAAGAAGAATGTTATCGGATGGTGGGCCAGGAATTTTTCTCAAAGGAGAAAGATAAAATGGCCAAATAAATATTTTATAAATGACCCATCCTATAACTCCTAACACAAGAAATCCGACTAGAGAAGATAAATTTAGCATTTTTTTTTTGTGTTATTTTTTATTTTATTTTTTTTTTTTTGACGAAATTTGGTTATAAATATATAAATGTGGTTTTCGGTAATCTAATTACCCTCGTTTTCTGTTGTTTACTTATTGTGGAAAATTCCAAAATTTTTTAATTGGATAGTTATTTATATTGATGACGGTTAATTAACGTTGATCTGTGTTTACATTCGATATTTTAACCGTAAATGTGGTGGAAAATTACGGTTGCCGATCACGCCGTATTTCGCCGATAAATGGTTGAAAAAATTTATAGCACTACGCGCTTGTAATTGTTATCTATCTACTTATTTTTCTTATATAATTTTTTTTTTAATGATGATTACTCGGTTAATACATATTAAACATTTTTGACTTACAATTAAACGAATAAAAAGCAAATTTTGTAAATCTTATTTATTTGATTTTAAGAACACGTGATCGAAATTTCACATCTCTAGGCCGTATTAAATAATTTGACCAGAATTATAGTTCAGATAATTTTAGTCGAATTCCAAAGATACCTTAACCGGGTCCAAATTATTTTTTTTATAGAATTTTTTATTAACGTTAATTTAGCGCTGTATTTGCTTAAAAAAAAATATAGTATACTCGAAAAATGTATATGAGTGTGTATTCGTCGTATTTATATAAATAACACGGTTTACTTTATTTCAATGTTTTAAATTTACAGTATATTCATTATCATTCTGCTTGATATTAAAAACAGTCTGATTCACTCTTTTTTTTTTTTTTTTTGTTCTGGTCAATTTATCGCCGTTTTCGAATTACTGTGGTCAGGTGATTTATCGATCAATTAAAATTAACAGTATCGAAAACACCGAAAACACCGAAAACATAACTTTTCCCCGTCGATCACTCGACCAAAATTTTCGAAGGAAAAGAAATTTTTCGTTACTACTAAAGTCCTTTAATTTCTCGTTTTTTTATCAATATTTTACACTTTGTTCTATTCTGCTAACTAAACAACATGTCTCAAGCTTCTTCTTCCACTAAAAGACAACTACGTTCTCATGTTTCTAAAACTTACAAAAATAACGCTGAGCTTGACGCTGATATTGTTCAAGACTCTTACACGGCTAAGACCTCTAAAGCCCAACCTTACGACATAGAAAACAGCAAAACCAAAAAACTCAAAACTATACAAAAAAATAAAGATATTACTTCAACTTCCCTTCCAGACACTACTACCCATATGGAAGGCATTATCAACACTCCCATCGATACTATCGCTAACATTCCAACCTGTGGAAACTCTCAAGCCGAATTGTCACATGATTTGAACGACAATCAACAGGCACAGAACCAATCAAAGGAACAGATCAAAAAAATTTCCTCTCCTGAAAATCAGTCAGCCAGATCTACACCAAAATTGGCTACTGATGAAATGATTGAACTCCTTGAATTGGAAACTTCACAAGACAACCCACATGAATACAAGCACTTCGAACTATTCATCCCACGAGACTCTTTCCCAAAAGAGAATAAAATAATTGAGATTATTAACTTTATCAAAAACGCCTTCGTCAACGAAAAAGATTTTTCGAAGTCCGTTCTACGAAGCACCTCACATATGAAATATTTATCTTACGTTTCATCAAAGAAGAAACCAAGAATAAATACAAGAATGAACCCCACCCTATAATCCAAAAACCATTATACGACTACACCAACGAGAATGTACAAACATTAATCCAAAAAAAATTGGAAGATATCTCTAATCGGTCTATCAGACTAGTAGATATCCCCCACAAACTTGATTTTAACCTCATAATCGCACATTTAGCGAATATTACTGGGGTGTCGATCACCCATCACAAAGACATCACCCCAAAACAAAGACCTATCAACAAAAAATCCACACAACCAACCAATCGTAAAAGCCCTGCACGCCCTCCACTCAGACAACTCCTAGTTAGATTCGAGAAAGAATCAGCTACGAAATACTTATATGAAAATGATCACTGGACACTGGCAATCGGAAACTCTCTTATCCGAATACTCCACCCCGATATTTCACATGAAATATCCGCACAAAGAACATCCTATAGATACTTAATCAGAGGACTTCCCCTCAATACCGATATTAGAGATATGATCCCTATCCTCAAAGCGATCAAAGGTCGTACATGTACTTTTAACGCTACTTCAAGAAATTCGATCAGCAAAACCGCCTTCGTATACACCAACAAAGAAAACTATACGAAAGAACCACACAAAATTCAAAAAACCACACTTCAAAACCACAATATATTCATAGTAGCGCAAGACTACAAAGGGGACTCCTGTACAATTTGTGGCAATCCCCAACACACTTACGAAAACTGTAACAGTGAACACAGACTCGACCCTAATGGCTCACGAAAAATCTACTTACCTAAATACCTTAAAAAAGATCGAACCAAATTAGAAAACAACCAGGAAATCAATAACAAATATAGACACATCATAAGTCCCGAACGCAAAAGTATACCTAACCCGTCTGTTTCAACGTTTAGAAACCAAAACGGCAAAAGACCCATTGTTCCTACAATTAACAATGATCGACCAAACGCTCAGGCCAATTTACCTCCAACTAAACCACAACCATCAATCCAACCACAACTTAACGCCAGGTACGAAAAACAACTCGTTGAAGCCAACGAAAGAATCCTCAAATTAGAAAAGGCCTTAAACAACCTTTCGACCAAATACGACATGCTCGAACAACAATTCAAAACTATTAACACACAACACAATACGCAAAATACATCAATTACTAATCTTAAACAAGACTTTACTAAGATTACAAAACAAGTCGACGAATACCAAACGACACAACACACCATAAACCATAAACTCGACTTTATCATTGAAAAAATCACTAAGACCTCACCTACTCCTTCTCACCACAGCACCCACTCGCACAAAACCCCTTTCGAACATATCGCAAGAAGGCACTACGATGACGACTCACTCCACTTCAACAACGCCTCCAGAAACCAGGTGAACAGACCGGAGATGGAGATCGACTACAGTCAGCCACAACAAGAAGAACAAGAAACACACTACGCCATTACATCTCAATTAGACTCTGAAATTGGATACCTACCTACAAACCCCATTTCAGAAACTGATACCGACAACTACACGATTAATAATGTCGTTCACCCTTCGGAACTACCTAACGATAATAACCGCAGTAAAATCTTCGGATTATCATCCTTTTTTTAATCCCTCTCTGGTTGATACTCCTATCGGACTTATTTCTGATTTACCCATTTTTGATTAACCCAATTTCATTTATTTCAACAAATTTTCTTTTTTTATCATTGTGTCATTATGGAAGTACAACAAAATAATAATTCAAAGGTTCCTAGTGCGATTTTCTCCCCACCAGATAATATTCCCCCCCTGTAACAAATATCAATTTTGAAAACAGACCCATTTCAAACCTTAATGATCTTCTCACATTAAATGTTATCAACGAACTCAACCCTAATTCGATCCCGTCATACAACCCTATTCATAATCAATATTTTATAGACTATGTCAGAATAGGGACAATTAATATTCAAAGCGGTTTTAATGCAAAAAAAGACGACATTAACCTTTTTTTTAAACAAGAAAATTTTGATATTTTAAGACTTACTGAACTAGGTGTGATTACCTCAGACGAATTCCCGCGAAAAGAATATTTCAACAATCACGTGATTATATACGATACGAGTGGTATTAACGACAGAAACAGTGGTGTCGCTCTTATCATAACGAAAACCTTCTCTAAACACATCGCAAAGACTAATTTCTATAAAGGACGTCTAATATGCATAGACTTATTCTTCAAGAACCACCCCATCAGAATTATCAACACTTATATACACGCAAATAACACTAAAACCCAATCGATCAAAGATTTAACTGAAAAACTTTTTCAACTAATACTAGAAGCTAACACTAACAATTATAACCTTATAATTATGGGGGATTTCAACGTCAACCCCCAACAATTTATTAAAAACAACAAAAAAACACAAAACGCTCCTTCTTGGAAACAAGATATCCTCAGAAGAATCAAAGGCTTCAACCTGTCACACTCCGTCAAATATTTCCAAAATAAATATTTGCCAACTAGATCCCCGCAAACATCTAACGATACACCCACACCAGGCTCTTGTATCGATCACATTTACGTCTCTCAAAAAATCCTAGACTCCGCTTTTAACTCTAACACTTTACACATTAATAACACTTTTTTCAGCACTGACCACAAATGTGTTTATATACTTATTGATCAGCAATTCTTTCGGTCAGGGAAAAATCTTAAAGATTCATCAAAGGACATATACCGTCCAAATAATCATCGCAGAAAAACTTACAACTACAACGCCATGAACAAGGACAAATGGTCCAACTACACCAACGAATCAAAGAAACAATTAGATAAATCTTCAACGCTAGGTAACATAAACCACACCCAAACGCCTACACGTACGGACCTTCCCCTTATTGACAAAGAATGGTCTCGCGTGAAAACCATTATCAATGACGCCAAACTCCAAACTATACCATTATATAAATCTCTACAACACTACAATTTCAACACGCCACTTCCGCTTAGGCAAAAATTTAACAAGATACTCTCCATTCACAATATCTTGACTCTCTTCAACAAGAAAAAAATACTCCATTGTAACCCGGACGTAGACCCAGCAACACAATGGAGCACATATTGGTCATCATGGCCCTTACACAGACGATCGCTATTGGAGTCTAATAAACTCTTTCATAATATTCTTTTTGACCAAAAACTACCCCTGACGGTCAATCAGCTCAACTTCAACAATACAAAAAAACTCATAAGAAAAGCCTTAATTTCTGCAAAGACTCTCTATCAAGAAGAAAAAGATATTCATACTCTCAATAACATTAATAATTATATCACCCAACGAAATGACAACCTCCAGAATAACCAAAGACGTATGATCAATTCCATACTAGAACGTAAACCACGTACTATTATATTGGACCGTCTTTTTTACACGGATGAATCAACTAACTCCCGTACCTTAACGCATGATAAGAACATCATTGAAGAAGAATGCATTAAGCACTTTCAACTTCTTAACTCTTCCCGAGCGGACATTAATAACGTTCCAATATTTCATACGATTCGAGACTTACCCATCGAATTTCAAGAAATCTACTCACCCATATCTTCTATTAATTTGTCCTTATACGATACTGTAATAGCGCCTATAACAATTAACGAACTTAAAGAATTTATTAATCACTTACCATTACACAAAAGCGCAGGCAACTCGGGGATTCATTACGAAGACCTAAAACACTTACATGAAGACGTCCTCCTGCTAATATTGGATTTATTCAACAACATCCTCTCGACTGGTGTTATACCAAAAGATTGGAATCACGCTTTATTCTACCCAATCCCCAAGCCCAAAGATTGGGGTTCAGAAATAAATAACACTAGACCCATAATATTATTGGAGTCTACCAGAAAACTCTTCACGAAAATTCTCACGTCACGACTACATCAAATCCTCTCACGCCCTAACATCATTCAACCGAATAACAGAGCAGGCCTTATAGGTGAATCAACCTTACAGCCTTTACAACACCTCCATCACGCTATAGAAATGGCTAACATCCAGGGCAAGACCATTTGGATAGGCCTACAGGACTTATCAAAAGCTTATGACCGTATTAACGTGTCACTACTAAAACTCTCTCTAAAAAGATTACAT
The DNA here is from genome assembly GCA_015698045.1 of Rhizophagus clarus. Lineage (NCBI taxonomy): Eukaryota > Fungi > Glomeromycota > Glomeromycetes > Glomerales > Glomeraceae > Rhizophagus > Rhizophagus clarus. Next base: position 3,397,548 of record BLAL01000285.1, read on the forward strand.
ATTCCAGATGTCATAGTCAACCTTCTCTATAACTTATTCACAAACCGACACAACCAAATTATCCTACCTAACCGTCTTTCAAGAGAATATAATATCCTCCAGGGAATTGACCAAGGAGAAGTGGTCAGCCCTTTGATGTGGATCATTTATTACGACCCACTTTTCGCCATGATCAACCAGGACAGGTCCTTACACTACTCTATAACAACAAACAAAATTCAAAACGTCCTACAACCTAATAAAGACATCCCAATAATATATACTACCTCCGTCCAAAGTTATTTAGACGACACGACCTGGATTGCCGACTCTTTGGACAATATGAGACGCCTCACAGAAAGATCACGAGCTTTCTACAATCTCGCTAATATCCAGATCAATGTAGACAAATATAAGCTCCTAACTAACGACGCCTCTAAATGTGGTCAGACAGTCAATTTAGCAATGACCGCCAACGATTCACCTATTAACATTACTATTAGTGGCAAAAATGAGGGAGAACGCATTCTTGGTGTCTATGTTAATGCGTTCAACAAATCCTCGCCAACGTACAAAAAAATGAAAACAACAGTTAATCACTTCGCCTTTTTATTGAGGAAAAAACGAATCACACATAATCATATTATTTACATTGTTAACAAAATTTTAATCCCCATTTTAGAATATAGATCACAATTTCAAATTTTTTCTTTTAAAGAATGTGAAGCTTTAATGTCCCCTATCAAAAAAATTTTTAAAAATAGTTTACACCTCTCTAGGTCGACCCACGACAATTTGATTTACAATAAATTATTCCCATCGATTAATAATTTCTTTTTTCACCAATTATATAGTCAATCAGCTCTCGTTAACCTACTTTTTAATTCACCCCTTTTAAAACCCGTTGCACTTCAACAGCTTTTACAGTTCCAATATGATTTTTGGTTACCTAATTTCCCATCGCCAACTGACCTCTCCAGACTTTCTTCTCAAAAATTAAATCAAAATTTTTTATCGAAATTATTAATATATTTTTCAAAATTTAATTTATTCTTCTTTCCAAACATCGATTTAAATATTCTAGGTGGTCGTCACCCTATCGTTTTGGAAATACCTAACATCAACAAACAAGATATTAAAAGTCTACGAAAGAAACGTATAATGTTTATGGATCAGATATGCTCCATCAACGGATCCTTTCTCTTACTGTACAAAGACGTCAAAAAACTCGCAAATAACAAATGGAAGGGAAAAGTACCGAATTGGTACCAAAAAATTCTCCACCAAAACACGCTATCCCAAAACCTTAGATTGGTTAACCCTCTTACAGCACCTCCCATACAACATATAAAATACAACACACCGTCAATAGTCAACCAGGAAGAACACATACCCCGTAATCAATGGATAGTCTTCTGGGACGCTAATACTTCTACAGCAATTTATGGTAAAACTATACGCCAAATTAACCGGCCTGGTGCTAATAGCATCACACAACTACAACATTACATTCCATTGACTCCAACGGCAGAACAATTAGATCTTACATCTCAGAAACGCCTCGCTATTCTGCAACCTTGTCGCGGCTGTAACAAACATACTTATAACGTAGACAACCCTCTTTTATGTACCTTCTATATGAGTACTACATCGTTAATTACTTTCCAAACAACCCCTGTTAATAAAATCCCCATTCACATCCCTAATAAAAAGAAATCTTGGAGATATCCCTCCCAACCTTTCCTGACCTTACGCATGTTGGCATATAATTATTTCCTTACTCTGTCTCGCTCTTACAGACATCCTAATTATGTAGATAATAGTATTGATACAGTTCAATCCGATTCGATTTTAGAGTTTAAAGATTTTAATTTTAACTTTATCCCAAATACCCCTTATTTTATTCATAACATTTTTACGGGTAACGAAAGTGTGATTACCACACTTCACGACCTCTCCTTAGAATTTATAAATAGATCAAACTTTTCTTTCTATACAGATGGCTCGCTGCACACAGAAGGCCCTCTTAAATCACGTCTAGGTTTTGGATGGCTTGAAGTTGGCTTATCCCCACATACATACACCTTCAAAGGCTCTACGATTTTTCAACCCAGCTCCACGAGAGCTGAAATTTTCAGTATTTTAACATGTCTTATTACAGTCCCCAACAATTCTGTGGTCAACATTTATACCGATTCTCAGAATTTCATATACACTTTCAATAATATTAACAATCCCTGTTTTTCCCATCGAAAATTGTTGAAAATTAATAACCACCATACATGGCAGGCTTTACTCTACCTAGTAAAACAAAAATCCTTACGCATCTCTTTACATAAAGTTAAGGCTCACGATGATGACGTCCTTAACAATTCAGCGGATTTATTAGCCAAAGAAGGATGTGCTTTAGATCCTATATTTCTCAATCCACGAACCTCTCCTAACGCCCTCATGGTTCCTACTTTCAACCTTAATGGACTACTGGAAAAAGATCTTAGGAAATGGTCCAAAAACACCTTAGAATGTTGCAACATGCTATCAACCATTAACAATAATAGCAACGCTTACCTTTTTGATAAAGCCAAAATCCACCCGATAGATTGGCACCACACTTCATTATGGATCAAACGAAACAACGATAATACCACCTGTAGCAACCTCAATGACAAGGTTACAGGCTTCAAGATCAACAGTTTTAATCATACATTACCGACATCTGACTTACAACAAAGGAATTATCCTAAGCTATACCCTTCGGGACAAATTAACTGCACAGCATGCAACGAGCTCACCATCACCAATAGCCACTTAGGCTTTTGCCCTGCTCACCTTCACACATTGAATGACTCCCTACTAACAATAAAAGACACCTTCACAATTAAACTTATAGATGCATCGGATGTACCAGGCGCTATGGATATCAAAGCCTGGGTAGAACGTTGTCCGCTATTTAGTCCAATCATCAACGATAACCACCCAATTTATCTCATTTTACATCAATGCGTACCTAGTACACTCACTTCCCTCCTCAAAAAGTTCGTCAAAAACAATACAAAACGTCAAGCCTTAATAACTTTTCTCATGGATTTGTTCTTCAAAGACATTACCCGTCCCTTTTGGAAGTTACACTCTTTCTTGATGCACGCTTGGGAGAAGGCCAGAAACATAACGAGAAGAAAAAAAGTCAATTATCGTAAGAAATACAGAACCGGTGATTCTGCCAAGGAAGCAGCTAATCTCACTGGCCAACCTGGAACTTCGAGACTTACGACACAACAAGACAGCAACTCTTCCGCACGACACAGGCATAGACTTATCGCCAGTGCGCCACCAAAGTCTATACCACGTGACCCTTTCAAGTTTGATAGAAAATTATTCATTTATTTGAATAGTTCAAATTATTTACATTCTGGAGACTGGTTAACTTATCTAGATTTATTTTTTGATTCTTCTTTTAATTTTTCTTTTAATATAAATTTTTTTAATTCTTTTATTGGTGCGTATTTTGATTCTTATGGTTCTTTTTAGATTGACGGTCATAGCCTTCAATTTTAACATTTAAACGGCTGACGGTCGCATTAGGGATTTTGTATTTTAGAAATAGATATAGATCTGATTACTTTAATATTTTTTTTTAGTATTAGTTTCTTCGCTTCTATGTATTCTATTATACGACGTTCAGTCTAAAAACATCCAAATAAATAAATAAATAAATGAAAACACCGAAAACATCGAAAATTAATTGAAAAATGATTTTGTACTACTGATAACTGATTGTATTACCGATTTTTGACTAAATAAACTAATTTAGTAATCAACAATATTGAATAGATGTTATAATAAATCTGCGCAAATGTTAGATTATTTTCGCGTTTGAAGTATTTCAAATGGCAGAAATTTCTACTTGTAAATATCTTTTAGGCACCTGTTATACGTGTCAAAAATGCTTATACTGTTTTAAAACTCCACAAAAAAATTTATGCAAGTGTAAAAAAAGTAAACAACCAGCAAGAGTCAATAATCCCAAGCGTGGACAGCAAATATATCAACGTGTTTTTACTCCAAATCAACCTATACCAACTGCAAATGAGTTTCTATTTACTGCTAACACAAAGTTTAGTTATAATAGTAATTTTAATGATTCATTTTCATATACTTTTTGTACAGCATGTAACAGTAAATTCCAAAGGTTAGGAGATAAGGACAAAGGTAAAAAACCCACTAGAAAAACAAAAATGGTTGTTTTAGATGTAGAAAATGATACATTTTCTGAAGATAAAGATAATAGCAGTGCAATAGAAGATAATAATGTAAAAGGAAATAATAATATAGAAAGTGATAATAGTGTGAAAGGTAATAATAATATGGAAGGAGATGTTGGTATAGAAAAAGATAGTGAAGAATATAATAGTCAAGAAGACAACAGTGAAGAAGAAGATAGCGAAAAAGATAGTGAAGAAGATAATGTAGACGAAGTCAAAGTACAAATAATTATTAAGAACAAAGATAAAAAAATGCCTACAGCAAAAACTTTGACTATCCAACCAGCTAATTACAAAAATGTTATGGAGAAAATAAATTCAATAGTTCAAAAGGTTCTGGGGAAAAAAATCAAGTCAACAAATTATACTACATCATACAAAGCAATGAATGCACATGGGCCTTCTAATGAACTTGAAGATGAACTAGATTTTCAAGAATTTCTTGATGAGTATAAAAAAGTAATTTCAGTTGGAAAGAAAATGTCAATGATAATTAATATGAAAAATAACATCACAGAAAATAAAAAATCTAGCAAAAAACATAAAAAGGTAAAGTATTTTTTTTATATACTGTGATTTGTGAAATATACAGTAATAAGCAAAATGGTTAACATTTAGATTTTTTTAGAGTTCTGATGAGAGTAATTCATCTTCTGTTGAAGAAGAAATTGAATTGCGATCTAAAAAAAAGAAGAAATCACGTGCAATTAGAGAACCAGATTTATCAAAGGAAGAAAAGAAACGATCAGAAGTTATCACGGCTTTATGTGAAAAGTATAAGTGTAATATACACACAACTTCATGTTATATTCAAGATCATCGCCACCTGCAACTTAATCCTGCAAGGTTGCAGCTTTGGGCTCAGGAAATTGTATGATTTTTGTTGGTTTATAATGTGGATTCAATAAAAACTTACCATTAATTTTATTTAGATCAATAAAGGAACTACTTACGAAATCCCTCCGTTTTTTCCAACATTTAATATTGTAAAATCAGGTGTGTCTGTCAATAAAAATAATTTGACAATGCAAGCACAGGTTAGTCAAGCGCCTCCTACTACTCCTGCTGTTACACCTATTATTTTTCAATTACCACCACAGTTCTATCAGAATTCCAATGTTCAGGGACATCAGGATCAATCCACATCAGCATTATATACATCTTATAATAATTCAAATACACCATTATCACCAAATACCAAATTACCTACAATTGGTGAATTTTTGAGTAGTTTGGATTTAAAGTATAATTGTAATAACGTATATGCCAATTTTGAAGAGGCTTTTCTTGAAGAAGCAATCACTGTCAATGCCATAAAAGATTTATCTGATGAACAACTGCAAAAATTAGGAGTGGTGAAAATTGGATGGCAAAAGAATATAAAACAAGCAGCACAACGATTTTGATTACATAATATAAAAATTAGCATTCATATGATATTTTGATTCAAAATATTTGTTTTATTTTCTAATAAAATTGGCTTTCTAAGTGTAAATAAAATTTTCTAATAAAACAATTTTTCTAAACATAAATTGATGCATCAAAGTATGATTGCGCCATTTGGGAAGTTATTTGACTACATGCAACTAATAATGCATATACAGGATCATTATATGCTTCCATAAAATCACGATTATGTCTAATCCATGATTTGATGGTTGAGAATGCGGTTTCAATAGGGTTATAATCGGGGGAGTAAGGGGGAGAAAAACAACTCTACATCCTAATTCTTCTAACAATACTACTAACTCATTATCATGATGAATTTTAGCATTATCCATCACAATAACGCTATTATCACCTGGATATGGATTCATTATTGGTACCTAAAAATAAATAATAAATTTTTATCTAACATGAAAAATAAATAAACAAAATTGCATAAATGTCACTTACTACTTGATCAAGAACAAAATCAACAAATTTTTTTCTATCACAAGATCCTTCAAATATATCAACAGCAACAAATCCTTCTAAAGTAAGGGCAGGCAAGATGGTATAACGCTTTCCTCGTATAAAAGCTACTTTTTTTTGGGCGCGTATATTTCTAGGTGAATATCAATATAACCTTGTTAAACTTCTTTCATCTTTGGCGCTTTCGTCAAGAAAAATAAGCTGATTCTGAGTATAATGCTCTCCAATAGTAGCTAAATAATGTGCGCGTATAATTTCGTTTCTTTCCAATGCTGCTTTATGTAACTTTCAAAAAAATTTTTTTAGACAATCAATATCAAATAAAAATAAAATAAAATATATAGCATGTTTTACCTTTTTCCTAGTAATTCCTAAATATTGAAGTGAACGCCAAAGAGCTGCAACAGATACTCTTTTTCCAGTTATACATTCCATCTCATAAACTAATTCATCTAAGTACCAATCCACCTTTTCCGTTATAAGATTTCTAAGTATTTCTAAATCTTCGTTACTAAACTGTTTTCTTCGGCCAGGAATACCTTTGAAAGGGTTCTCAACACATGCCCAACGATTATATCTTTTTATAATTTTATTTACTATACTTTTACTCATGTGTAAAGTATTAGCGATATCCACGGTTGATAAATCATTGTAATAAAGATAAACAACCCGCCAACGCAAATCCACACTAAATTCTTTGGGCATAGTTGTGTTTATCTAAAGGAAATAGAGTGGTTTTTCTTATAAATAGTTTATGAGAAATCTGTCAGAATAAGTGGAATCGGTGGAATCGGTGGAATCGCTAGGAATTGGTTTAGGAATTGGTTTATATGCTTTTAGCAAAAATACCAAGCGAAGTGTAAAAACAAACTTCAAAAGTTGTACAATAGTGGCTTAGAATTATGCAGATCAAATCAATTTTGATGATCTGATATTAACCCGTGATTTTATTTTTGTAGTCTTAAAATTGGATATTTTTATTTATTGCAAAATTAATCGCTGACCACAGTAATTCGAAAATGGCGATAACTCCAATATTTCAAAAGTAAAAAAAAATTAGAAAAATTTAAACAATTGTCATTTAATGAAATATTAAAATCTAATTGTTGTCGAATATATAGAAAGTAAGTAACGTAAGCATGTAGAGCATCGCCATTAAAAAAGTCGCTACCGCGTGACATTTGGCCCGTATTACGAAATTAAGTGTGGCGTAATGGAATTAAGAGTGGCTCATGCGTGACAAATAATATGTGACGAATATATATTTGCGCAAAAATACATATAAAAAATGCATGTAGCAACTACCCCAAGAACACCACCAAAAAATTTTCGGTAACGTGACATTGTAGTACAAATCTAAAAATAGTAGATATATCGAACCGTAATAATTTCATACTTCATGAATCATGGTTCTCACTTCTCACTTTAATATTTAGTTTTTGCATATTTTTCCCGTAACTTCGCCTTAAATGTATATTATTCTTTTTTATTATAGTTTGTTTATTCTATTCTATTCCTTATTTTTATTGTGTTGTGAAAATAAAAACGCGTTTTTTACGTATGAAATATAATATTTATTGAAAATTTTTTCGCGATCTTTGGAGTATTAAAGGTGAACATCAAGTTTTGAGGAAGACTTTTCTATTTAATACATTATAAAAATTATCTTTTTATTACAATTATTAAATTATATAAACAATATAAAGATTTATTGTCAAATTTTTAAATAAAAATAATTTATTAAGCTTATTTTGATAAATAAAAACACTCAGTAAATTTTATAAAGTGAAAAGAATCATAAAAATATTTTAACAGTTAAATTTTAATAAACGTTTTTTGAATTTTTTTTATTAAGAACAAGCATTTTAACAAAACCACAACCGCAAAAATTTTCTAAGATAAATGTTGTACAAAATAAATCTGACCAATAAAATTCATCGAGTCACGTTACCGAAAATTTTTTGGTGGTGTTCTTGGGGTAGCTGGTAGTTGCATGTAGCGCAAGACCACGTGCTTTATCTACGTACTCAGTATAATAATCACATAACGCTCCTTCTACTTTTTTTTGTTTTCCTTGGTAACACTCCTGATCATATTTTCATGTTTCTCCCTGGCTTTTCTTTTACATAGATCTGTCAGATTGAAGCATGTAGTTCTTTCTTTTGATCAGCGACTACCCAGGCTTTAGATATAATTAATTTTATAGATACTTTCTTGATACTTGTAATCGTTTAAAGTTATCTTTGTTGGCTTCACCTATAAACTAAACAAAAATAAAAATAATGAACACGTTAAACATTAAGCAAAAAAGTGAATAAATAAGGTAGGCTATGCTCACTAATCATAATGATGAATTTAGGTTGTAGAAAGTAGGAACAAATAAATAACGATGAATTCTAAAAATTTTATCAGTCGATTTTAACGAACTGTTTCATCTTTCTACAATCACTGATTTAACAAAACGTCGAATAGCACAGTAATGTCACATTTTGCTTAATTTCTTGCTGGCTATCATTCATTAAAGACTCTACCAGATTTTAAACTTGACATTATCTCATTGGGATTGTGGAGTTTTAGAGTTCGTTATAACACAATCTTGACCGGACTTTAAAAGCTTGATTATTTTTTATATTGATCAGCTTAATTTGGCCGGAATTAAGAAGATACTGGCCGAGATTAAGAAAATAAAAACCGGTCCCGTTTCAGCCTTTACAGATGTTATGTCCTGTTTTATACTAAATCGGATGGTGGTAACAGAAAATTCAATAACAAATAGTTGTCAATTGGTAAACAGTCGGTAATGAAATATACAACAAAATAAAAATCGGTTTTTTATTATAAAATCGGATGTTTCTTTATTAACAACGGGAAGGACATCGACCATGTAATGTCTCGCTCGGCACTCTGTAATACTATTGTAATACTCGTATTATCCCAATACAAATGCTAATAACTACACGAAATAAACTGCTTGCTACTGCCCTTCATCACATTCTTCACGATTAGGAACAACTTGTCCAAAGAGCCAGTCCTCCGACCATAATTGTAGATCGGACAATTTTGATCCCTCCCAACCGATCTCCCGATTCCTTTTACTAACATAATAATAGAAATAAATGAATTAATAAAATATGCTAATGAAATAACAAAATAAATTCTATATAAAAAAATGCTACTAATAAACTTCTTAATACAGAACACTACATGAAACATCTAAATCATAAATTATTTACGTGTTTTCCTATTGGATAAGTAAAAGAGATTCATATGTTTGAATACATAATTCTAGACAAATAAGAAAGGGAATATACATTATATATTAAATAACAGGAGAAACTATAGCAAATAAGATTTTTAATTTGCAATTTAAGTAGTTTTTTTTTTCATATTTATAAACATTTTATCGCTCTATCCTTCGTTAGTTTCTAAACTGTTCAAGTATAAAATCCTATAAAAAAATTCATAAATACAACTAATTATTAACTAAATAAACAAATAAATAAAATTCAATTGTATAATTTAATTTCACGGAAATTGTACATACATTTATATTTATTTATAAGTACCATCTATATTACAATCCAAGCATTCGCTATTTGAAACAATTATATACGATTTTCCACCAGTAAAATCAAATAAACGACTTGTACTATATGCTTGCGGATGAGGTTCGGTAATAAGTTTATGTTCGATTGGTGTATTCATGAATTCTATAATGTTGCTTTTCAATTCTTCACCAATATTTTCAATATCCTTATCTAAAGGAAGAAAAATCCATTCTTTAATAATATTTAGAATTTCTGATGCAGATGGCCTTTTTAATGGATCATCATCCCAACATTTTATCATCAAATCTAGATAACACCGTGGAGCATTATTAATAATTACAGGTCGTTCACCATTACAAATACTTAAGGCGAGCTGTTGATCATGTGCTCTATCATTAAATGGTGAAATTCCGGACGTGAGTTCCCACATAATCATAGAAAAACTATATATATCGCTCGCTTGAATATAAGGTTTACCTCTTAAAACTTCAGGTGCCATAAATGACATGACACCATAAATATTATCATTATCTCTTTTAAATAAAGACTTTATAGATTGAGATAATCCTAAATCGCTAATATAAACTTGGATCATTTCATTCTCGTGAATCAAAATATTTCCATCATGAATATCACAATGAATAAGGTCTTGATGATGTATTTCATTAAGACCAGAAATAATTCCAAATAACAAATATAACCTTATCTTCCAATCATTTTCAAGTATTTTTGTTAAACAACTTCTTATATTGCCCTCATTTGCGTAGTCCATTACTACCAAATAATTCGAAGTAGTAGGATCTTTTGTCAATCCATAAATATAAATAATCGCGTTGGAATTCAAGCATTCATAATGATGTTCCCACTATGAAAAGGATAAAATTAAATATATTAAGCGAATTATAACTAAAATTAAATAAAAAAAAAAAAAATGTAAATATTGTCATACTTCATTCAAAAATTTCTTTAAATCTTTGGCTGAATTGAGATGATTAAAACATTTAAGGACTACTTCTTTGTTGCCGTCCAACCAAGTAGCTTTGTACACAGTACTGAATCCTCCTTTATCAAGATATCTGACATTTGTAAATTCGTTGTAAGAAATCCATTTTAAATCTTTGTTACGAATAAATTTGTTTATGTCTTCATTATCACATAATCTAGAAAATTTGAATGGTCACGATTTATTGAATGTTGATTCAAAAATTTTGTAATATTAATATAAATAATACTTACTCTAAAGTTTAGATAAAATCTTGATATTATTAATAAAAATATTAGATTGTATCTAAATAAACAACAAATTATGACTTACCGACTAAATAATTATCAAATAATTATTTATTAATAAAGAATTTAGTTAATTTAAATTTTATTCAAATATAAAAATAAAACCTTACCAACTAAACAAAATATTAAATATTTATTTAAACAAAAAATTTTAGTTAATTTAAATTATGTAAATTTCACATAAAAATAATAAAAATTTGATTTACCGTCTAAAATTTAATATATTAGTTTAAATTATCATTAATATAAATATTATATAAGTAAATAGGAATAAATAACTTACATGCTATAATTTAAGCAAATATTTAAATCAAAAAAAATTAGTTAATTATTATGTTTGAATATAGATATTATAAATGAAATAAATAAAATAGGTTAGATAACTTACATGCTATAATTTAAATAATTGAATAAAAGAGTTCAATTAGTAATATATAAAAGTCCCACAAATGCATTAAAATTAAATAAATAACTATACCAGCTAAAATAAATTATTAGAAATTTAGTAAATTAAAATTAAACAAAAATGATATTAAATGAATAATTGATAACTTACAATCTAAAATAATTTTGAATAAAGAATTTAATTAATTCATTGAAATTTATATAAAATTAAAAAATTAAGTATAACTTACCAGCTAAAGAAAATATCAAAATAATTTGTAGATAGATAAATTTAGTTAGTCGGATTATATATAAATGATATATAAAATAATAGAATTCGATAAATATATTATTCTATGACTTACAATCTAAACAATTTTTTAAATAAAACATTTAGTAATTTAAATTGTATATAAATATTGAAAAAAATTAAATGACTTTAGCTTACCTTCTATGTATTAAATAAATTTCATAAAAAGAATTTATTAGTTAGTTTAATTATATGTGAATTATAATAAAATTAAAAATCTCTTTACCATCTAAAGTAAGTTGCCAAATAATCAGTCAAATAAAGAATTTAATTAGTTTAAATCATATACATATTAATATTAATATATAATTAAACTTTCTTAAATGTGATTTTAACTTACAATCTAAATTAAATAAGTTTATAAATATCGTTAATTTAAATTAAACACGAATATTATATAACTATTATAGAATTAATGATAATTACCGTCTAAAGTAAGTTGCCAAATGATTTTTAAATAAAGAATTGCATTGCATATAAATATTACTTAAATATAGCAATAATTAAATTAAGTGAATAACTTACATGCTATAATTTAATAATTTTCAGATAAAGAATTTAGTTAGTTCGAATTATATAAATATAAAATAATTAAATGAAATACTAACTTGCTATAATTAAATAACATTTTAGTAAGAGATTTAGTTAATTTGAATTATACTGTACGCAAATAATATATAATATTATAAATAAATGACTCACGTACTAAATTTAAGCGAAAATATTTGCTTAAATTAGTATATATTAATATTATACAAATAAAGAATTTAACAATAAATAATTTTAACTTACTTTCTATATTGTTAAGTAGTTTTTAAAAAAGAATCAAATTAATTGGATTTTACAAGTATCATATAATAACATTTAATAAATACTTAAGTAACTTACGTGCTGAATATGAATAATTTAAATAAAAAAAAATATACAGTTAAGTTGCAAATATAAACATAAAGGTAAATAAATAAATAACTCAGTCACAACTTACTCCCTACGGATTAAACATTTATAAATAAACAATTTGTTAGACTATTACAAATAAATATTACGTATAAATATAGCCAATAATATATAACTTACTTCCTGTATTATCATAATTTTTAAATAAATTATTTGCTAGTTTACTTATATATAAAAACGTATTAAATTTAAATAATAACAAATAAATTACCATCTAAAATAAATTATCAAATAATTAATTAAACAAAAAAAAAAATTAATTAGTTTAAATATTTATAAGGATTTTGTAATTTATCGACCAGTCTCCTGATTTTTAGCCAGCATTACTGCTTTTGAAAGTAGGGTGACGTGGCAAATGAGTAGTCGATACATCGACCGGTCCATAAATCACTTTTTTCTATTTTTAATATCATACCATATAAAAATAATAAAATTAATATACTTACTTCCTATATATTAAATTTTTTGTTTTATAAAAATTTCGTTAGCTTGTTATACTGTATAAGTATATATAAATATAAATAATGTACAGTAACTTACCAACTACAGTACATTATTAATAATTGTTAATAAGAAAAAATAATTAGATTAATATTTGTCACTAAACGTATGCATTTATATGATAACAGTATCCATACTTACATACTATACGGTTTAAATAATTTTTTGAATAAAAATTTAATTTAAATTTAAATCAAACAATATAAGAGAACATATAATCAAAGACTTGTACTTACTCCCTATATTTTTAATTGATTAATACTATTAATCAATATACAGTATATTATATGTATTATTGTAAATATTGCATATAATAAAATTATACTGAAACCTACTTGCTATATTTCGTTATTAATTAATATTAAAATGAAAATCAAATTAACTTAAATCATATGCAAATAATATTATATAAATAAGATAACTTGCCATCTAAATAATTTTTTAAATAAGTAATTAAGTTAGTTTACATGGATATTATACAAATATTAATAAATTGAATAATAAACTTACATGCTACAGTATAATTTAATAATTATTTAATAAAAAAAATTAATTATATGTGTATGTCACATGAATATGATATTAAACGGATAAATTTATAACTTACTTCCTATATTATAGAAAAAAAAACTTAGTTCAAATTATATAACTATGATTAGATATTAAAAAAAAAAAATAATAACTTACTTGCTATATTATTAAATATTATAAGTAAAAAATGTTAATTAGTTTCAATTATATGCGGATAATATTATATACAAATATAATAGAATTACCGTCTAGAATAAAAAATTTATTAGTCTAAGTAAATATTATACGAATGGAGTAAACGATAAATAACTTACCGACTAAAACAAATTAAATATATTTTTTAAAAAAATTTTAGTTGATATATGTTATACGATATTATAAGTATGATGAAGTTAAATATAAATTTACCAACTAGAATAAATAGTCAAATGAGGGATTTAATTACTGTAGTTTAATTTGTATATAGTAAATATCATTAAGTATAATAAATTTATTAACTTACTTTCTATATATTAAATTTTTAAACGAAAATTTATTAATTTAAACTGATTAGAAAAGCATAATAAAAATCAAACTTAAGTAACTCATAACTTACTGTCTATATTATCAATGATTTTTTAATTAAAAGATATTAGTAAATTGCCTGCATATTGCCTGCGAATACAGTATATAACAAATAACTTATACTTACTTCCTATATTATTAATTATTCATAAATAAAGAGCTTGTTAGTTTAAATTATATGTAAATATCATTAACAAACATACAAATAACTTATAACTTACTGCCTATATTGTTAAATAATTTTAAGTAAAGAATTAAATTATACATGAATATTATATGAATATAATAGCATTAAATAATACATGACTTACGATCTAAATGTAGTTTAAAAAATATATATAAATATGCATAAATGTAAATAGAGTTAAAATAATATAACCCATAACTTACCAACTAAGGTAAATTACCGAATAGTAAATTTGTTTAGTTAAAATATATTTGAATTGTAATTGGATTAAATAAATAACTTATTACTTACTTTCTATATTATTAAATAATTTTTAAAGGGTATCATATTGTTAATTTGATTACACAAGTACAACAAAATCAATAAATAATTTATAATTACCATCTGATAAATTTTTTTTTTAAATAAAAATTCGGTTAATTTAATAAATATTTTTGTGAAAATAATAAAAATAATAAAATTAAATGTCTTACGGTCTAAAACAATTTAAATAATTTTAAATAAAGAAAGTAATTAGAGTAAATTATAAGTAAAATACAATACATATAAAAATGTTTGTAACTTACAATCTAACAAAATTTTTGAATAAAAGAATTTGGTTAGATAAATTGAAACATGAATAACATGAATATAATAAAATTGAATAAATGGTTTGTAACTTACAATCTAGAAACATATTTTAAAATCAAATTTATTAGATTAAAAATGCATAATTGTCATAACAAAATTAAATAAAACACTTACATGCTATATTTTAAATAGTTAATTAGTAATGAATTTAGTCAGTCAAAATTACATAAATATTAAATAGATCTCTACAATAACTTGTAACTTACCAGCTATAAATAGATTATTGAATGAAGAAACAGTTAGTTTAATCATCAATAAAATAGAATAAATTACTAGTAACTTACAATCTAAATAATTTTTTGAAAAAAAAAGAATTTAATCAAATTAAATAATGTGTGAATATTATACGATATAATATAGTTAAATAAATAACTTACATGCTATAATTTAAAATAATTTTAAATTTGAAATGAAGAAATTTGATTTTAAGAATTATTTTAATATCCAATAAATACGATAGAATTAAATAAATAACTTTAATGTTAACGTTAATCATAACTTACGATCTAAAATAATTTTAAATAAAGAATTTAGTTTATTTAAATTCTTATATAAATATAGTAATAAAATTAAAATAACTTACATACTGTAATATCATTGGTCATGTATTAAATGAAAAAAATTAGTTAAATTTGTAAAAAATATATACAAAGTACAGCTAGGACTCCGAAAAAGGAAAAATGCAAATGAAGGCCTGCATAAAAAATAAAGCTTGAAATCCTGAGTGTAGAGTAATCGCTTTGCGTTATGTTACACGAATCATGTGCCGTATCATGCAGTAATTCATAAGGGTAGGCAAAAGTCTTTGATCTCTTTTCGGAGTCCTAAAAACTTACACCCTAGTTTGATTATTAGTTTTAAGCGTAAAAATCAATTAGATATTAAAATTAAATGTATAAATCAAAATGTGTAAGAGAAAATAACTTACAATCTAATTATTTAAATTATACGTAAACATCAATAAAGAACACAATTGATTTAATTATATCTGCAGTAGATATTAATACAATAAAAATAAAAAAAATTCTTACTCTTTATTCCTACATTATTAATAATTTTAAACAAAGAATTAATTAATTAATTGTAATTATTATATAGATACAATAAAAAAGTAAATAATTAATCATTTACCAGCTTAATTATTAATGATTAAATAGATCATGAGTTCGCATGGAATATATAATTATTAAATAAGAATATATTAGCGTAAATTATGCGAAAATCGACATAAAATATGAAAAATGATAGAATCAATAAACTTATAATTTTCAAATTCTTCGTATTACCTTCAGTTTCTTTATTACTTAAAACTATATTACAAACTTATTTAATTTAATTATGATTTGTGTTAACATTTGGGATTCACGTAATATACTTTTACCTTTAATATCATTGATATGCGCCATTGCTATGTATAAAACCGTACTTTCTTTATGAAAACAATTTTAACAATGTGGGGTTATATATATATATATATATATATGAATTAATAATAGAATTCGAAAAACAAGGAGTTTTTCAATTGATTCAAATTTACTTGAGATTGCGCAATAATATTGATTACAATTACAAATCATGCACGACAAACAAACTGATAATTTGTGTTATCCTACAGCCAAATAGGATCATGCTTTTTTCATTGTGCTGATATTTTTTTATTAAGCTATAAATAAACTACAATTGCAAAATAATTATTCATATACTAAAATATCGTGCACTTCATATACAGAGAAAATAGTTTAAAAAAAAGCTAAAAGGACATGTCACACGTCAGAATTATTAAACTGGAAATAGTTTAATATCGCATTTATAAGAATGATCATCAGCGGCTGCAGGATAACATCACAGTTCGCAGTTTGGTGATATTCTAGCCCCCTATCGAATAACTAAAGGCAATTAATAAATGGCAAAAGTTGTGTAACAGTGAAGGAATTCCTTTTATTATTGAATGATGTTTTATCTTTGTTCTTTTAATGATAAATGGATACATACGGATATCTTTGTTTACATTATATTATTGTTTCTTAAAGAAACACAGTAAATAAAAACCAGCCTTAGTAACAATATGATATATTTTGTAATAATTTCAACTCTATGAAGAAAATTATTATTAAAATTAAGCATTTATCATTGTTTATATTTGGTACAAAGATAAAATTATTGGTATTCCTTAAGAAAAAGCGATTTATCGGAAAAAATATATATATATATTTTTTATTTATTCAAAAAAAAAAAAAAAAAAAATCAAATATTTTATCAGCTCAATTTGAATTGTAAAAAAGGTATGTAGCAAAGTGAATTTTTTTATTTATTCTTTGCGGAACTGTCATGGACCGACAAACAGTTGTTTGGAAAATAATTATTTGATTGTGATAAATAAATGTTACGTTCCTAACATGCAACATAAACATCGGGAATTGCCGAAAACCGTGGGAACTTCATCCATAGCCAAATTTCCTCCAAAAAAAAAAGAAAAAGGGAAAAAAGGGACTCAAATATTTCGCCAAAATCATTATATTTCCGACATTTACTAACGTTTACGTGATTTTTAAGATCATAATAAAAATTAAACCGCATAATTTTTTTAATATATATATTGCATATACACATATATGTTAATTCTACGTTTTCTTATAAAAATAAAAAAATTTTTTTCTTTCATTATAATATTTTATTTAGTAATTATTAATATGTTCATTACTGCCTAAAATTTTTCTGTTATATAGTACGAGATAGTTTATAAATAAAAAAGACATAAACAATCTTTTAAATTTCTCCTCATTTTTTTTATTTGTCAAGTTGTTCCCTCAATTCGTTATAATCATAAAAATAACATGATTTAATGTTTTTACTACTTTGCTTTTTTGTTCATCACTGCTAAATATTATATATATACATATATATATGCACAGTATATGATGTCTTATATTTTAGTTTTAAAAAAGTATTGTACAGGCAACGGTGAAATGACTGTCGGTGAAATGTTTGTCGATGAGGAAAAACGTTTAATTTATTTTCTTATTTCTCTCTTGAAAAAAATTCCTAGCGCTCTGCCCGAAAATATATTTTTGGAAACTTTAAATTACTTTTGACGAAAAAAGTAATATTATAATTAGTATTTTACTGTGTTTATTTACTTGTTTATTTTTATAGGAATATTGAAAATTTTAATGGGGTAATTAATAATCACATTAAATCATGTTTATGATTTTATTAAACCTTTCAAAATATAAATTCATTCAACATAGGATTAATATGTATATTTTTGGGTGATATGTACGCTACCCGGAGTTTTATGATTCAGTTAATCCGAATTTACTTAAAGTACAAATTATGTACGACAAATAAATAATCCAAATCATCCTTTAATTGATTGTTTAAAGTTGTTTAAAGTTGTGTAACACATTCAACCCTTTTCCTTTTATTGCAAAGGATTTAAATTTTATATTTTAGGACGGTTTATCATGTTATTTGTAATTACTTTCTTATATAGCTACTTATGGATTTTATTTTCCTGTTACTATTTTTTATTTTAAAATTTACGGAATTCTATTAGAACCTTGGCACGTCAGTATGTCACGTCAGAACAGACAAAATCGCGTTTACTTAACTTAGCGTTTAACTAAGCGTTTAAACAAGTGTCTATGATTTTATGCGATTATTTTCACACTTTAAACGTTTAATCCCTATTTTATTTTTTGGTATGTTTAGATTTCCATATCACACACATATATTAAATGTATATTAAACGCATATTTTAATTTTATATATTTTTAAATGTGTGCTACAAACAAATAACAAAATATTTATTTTCAGATAAAATTAACGTTTAATGTGCAAGAATAAATGTGATTTTGTCTGTCCTGGGAAACGAGTCGACTGAGATGAATTTATATTACTTAAATAAATAAATTCAAGCGATTGATGGGAAATTAACTTAAACGATAACTTGATATATTAAGATTTGGAATGACAATAAAATTTTACATTCCCGCCACCATATGAGAGAACATATAAATATCAAAATACAACTATATTTTCAAAGGTTTTATATGATCCGACATATTATTATATCGGAGATTGATCGTACCCTTTTACAGCCTAAAACCCTAAAATAGAGCGACGTGTTATTATACTTTGAAAAAAAAAAGTCAAAGAAAAATAATTATTTATTGGTAATTAAAATATGAGCTACTATAATGTAATTTAATTAAGCGTGAGAAAAGTGGCTCTGTGAAATATTGAAATTTTTTTATTTTTATTTAGTATTAATAATAAGGGATTTTTTTTATTTAAAAGTTTCATATTATTAAAAAAAAAAAAAAAACCCTTTTTTTCACTTTTTGTTCTTATTTAAAAAAAATATTTTATCTATTTCTAAATCCTTAACTAAAAACTTTTCTCATTATATGAAATTTTTATCGGATTAAACTTGTTATTAAATAATTGTTCTTCCAATAATGAAAAATACATATAAAAAATAAAATATGTTAAAATATGTTTAATCGTTAATTTAATTATTTATTGGATTCAGGATAACTCTCATTAATATATTAAAATTTTCAAATCGAACTATTTTACATTTAATTCGCGTTTAGCTATTTTTAGATGATCATAATATGCGTCTGATGACAAGACAGACAAAACCTTTGCATAACTTTTGGTTGGATAATAATTTTAATTCGGTTCATAAATATTAATCCAACACTTCGTAGGCAGTACTATGCAGATTTACAGCATAGTACTTCGTAAATTGTGGTTGAAGACATGCGAAATACTTAATATTAAAAAATATTCCTGATAGTATTTATACAATTTAGTGTTTGTGTCTTATTATTTAGAATAGTAGAGTGTCTAGAATTTAATTTTTTATAAAAAAAAAAAAATAAAATTTTGATTTTTAATCAAAAATACTTTATTATTTTTATTTATTTGTTTATAGAAATGTAAAGACATTACATCGAAAAGAAATTAATACAATTTGTTTCTGAAATTGCGGTATGATAATCAATGATTGTTATAATAAATGGTGCCATATGCGCCGATTTACGGAATTAGAAAATCAGCCTAAATTAAGATTAAGGTTTTTTATAAAATTTTGACCGTGACGTCATCCTATCAGAGAATTTACTTTACAAAGGGAAAAAAAGTTTTCCGTTATTCAGATAAACTCCATGTCAGTTCTATCAAATTTCTCATCAGTTTTTAAGTTAAGTACGTTGAAATTTCTGAAAGTATGCATATATTGTTATTTAGATCAAATACAAGCATTGGCCCTTTTTTTTCTTATTCTTTAAAAGTTTTTAATAATTCGTTGGAAAAAAAGTACATTATTCAATAAAATATTCAAGAAAATCCTAATCAAGACCGTTCCAACTTGATGTTTGTTTAACGTCCAGATTTTGAGAAAATTATGAAGGAGGAGGGGGTTCTAAATAACAAAAAACATAAAATTTCGGAAAATTTAGGAATTACGGGGACATTTAAACATATATGTGTCATTATACGTATATTAGAATTTAAATTTTTTAAAAAATAGAGGTGACGGACGTTAAAATTGGAACGGCCTAATAGCCTTATATGTAATATTGCATTGGAATAAAAATTTATTTAATATTTATTTTTTAAATAATTTATTCATTTGTCGTTAAATATTATGATTTTCCTCTTCTTTTTTTTTAAACAAACTAACTTTATGATATTCTTCTCACTTTTTAGGATAGGTATTATTTTTCAGGTTGGAAAGGTGGGTTTACAATAAAAAACCTCGAAGGGATTATTCCTTCTTTTCAATATTCTACGTGGGGAGAATTTAATTTAATCAGAGCTGCGTCACACAGCCGATTTAGTATCAGATGACCAACCTTTAATCCCGTAAATCGGCGTATTCTATTAAAATTAGACAACGAGTAAACAAGAAAACTGCGAATTCTTTATTCTATAACTAAATTTTGTAATCCTGACAAAAAAAAAGGAAAAAAAATTACTTAATTAATCTATTTGCCATTATATTTCTCCTTTGAGCTGGCCTGCCATCCGAAAATCACTTTTACAGAGGAGGTTTTAATTATTATATTTTAATTAGATAATCAGTCATTGGTTTAGTAAGAAAAAAAAATGAATTTTGACAAAGTTGATTTTTCTAAGCGTAGGTAGATGTTCAGTTAATGGTGATGAAAATAGTTTACACACAGTTAAAAAAAAAAAAAAAAATACGGAAATAATTACACTAAAATGTTTCAAACTTCTAATCTGCATAATATGGACGAATTATTTCTGATAATATGTATAACTGACGGAAGAATTAACAAATTTTCACCTTTAATTCTCTCTATTTAATTTTAAACTAATATATTGGCTATTACTTACCGTTTTACCGAGTCCGATGATTTATATAATTATAAAGACCTTAAGTTTTGTTAGTTTCAATTAATATTAAATAGAATTAATAAAACAAAAAGTATAGAGAGTTTTTAAGATTTTTATTTTTTTTTTAAGGAGTCACAGTATATTTAACATATCTCTATAAAAAAAAATTATAATATAAGAAAAAAAAAAATAAACAGAATGATGGAGGAAAAAGCATTTTAACATCGTTGTTTTTGGATTTTGTTTCATTTCTGATAAAGATACGTCGTTCAAACATTTAATTTTGCTTTTTGAGGCTTAATTTCTGTTAAAAGCAAAATTTTTATAAGCAGAATCGGACTACAATTAGTATTGGCGTAGCAGTGAATTTCCAACTTTGCTCAATCTATACTTTCGAATCAATCAACTGATGATAAAAGCAGAGCAGTGATCGTAATTGATAGCAAAATATAACTTTCTCCATGCTCCTCAATATCGATTGGATAACATCTTGTTATGCATGTAAATGGAATCGGACAAACCATTTATCTGATTATCTATTTATCTTTCGATTAAACCGTTGTGATAAAGACAAAATTATTAAAATTTCAGTATGTTGTTAGCTGGTATCATCAAGAAATTTATTTACAATAAGAACTACAAGGAAATCCACATCATTTATCATAGAAATCTGAATAGCTCTATAATTTTTCAAATACTTTATGACGAAATACATGACATAGATCTACATGATTCCTCAATAAAATATGTGGATTCACATAAGCTATATAGATAAGTGTAGAATTCCACATGTTTATTAACTAACCTCTATTATGTGCGCTGATCTGTTTAAAAACTTCCGGATGATTATAAATCTTTCTTTTACATTTCAAAAAATCAAAATGTGTCTTTCGTCAGGATCACCAATACGTAATAAATTATTCTTTCATAAAAATAAGTATTGTAATGTTTATTTATTAACAAATCGTTGAAAAGAAGTAAACTTTTATAAAAATGGAGGAATTATCGTTTTTTCTCCTCGTATTTATCGCAAAGTCGAATGAATATCACTCGCTGATCAGTGATGATTATTTGGGCTATTGGACCATGGATATTGTCCAAATATTTAATTAGACATCCAATTTTAACAAAATTTTATATAAATTTTTAGATGTGCAAAAAAATCTTCAATCTTAATAAATTACTAAACATTAATATTGATATTAGTATAAATTTTGGCCAAAAAATTATGTACAATGCAGACTAAAATATGCTTATGCATTTTGGCATTTAGACATGGAGTGGATTATGTCCAATTGGCCCAATGTTCAATAGTCCAATTATGGGAATTGGAAAATGTCCAATATAATCAAAAAAAAAATTTCTGTCTCACTTGTACTAATAATGACTTCATTTGAGTTCTAATTTTGTAAAAATATTGAATATATGATTTATTGAAAAGTTATGTATATAATACATTATTAAATTAATTTAATAACATAAATAAATAAATAAATAAATAATGCATATATTCTTAAGCATGAGAATAAAAAGTAAAGTGATATAAATGATAAATAAACTTTGTTAGCATTCAACTTTAGAAACAGTCAGTGCAAGATATGGTGAAGGCTTACTAACACCCATAGTTCTCTTTTTAAACTCAAAACCTTCTGTTGGCTTAAAAACAAAATTCCTAATTAACATGCTTAACAATATCTTAAACTCAGTTAAAGCAAACTTATTGCCTATACAAGATCTTGTACCAGTGAGGAAGGGTAAATAATTTAGATTTGTCACATTTTTAGTTACTGAAGGGTCTAGCCATCTTTTAGGATCAAATTCATTGGCTGTTGGACCCCAGATTTCAGGCGATTTATGAAGTGCTAAAAGTGCAATCCTTATTGTAGTATTCTATTTAAAATAGTAAGTAATTAGAAATTGTAAACTTTTTAGATATATATTATACACGTATAATAAACAAATATACCTTTGGAATTAAATATTCTCCAAAAACTTTATCTTCAACATTAGTTCGACCAACAACCGGTGCTAAAATAAAATTTACCGATTTAATAAGGTGATTTTATAAATATTTTAATTTTAAGAAAAATTCATACCAGGAGAGTATATTCTTAAAGTTTCTTTAACTATGCAATTCAAATATTCCAATGAATTAATTTCATCAAATGTAGGGTTAAATTTTGATTTATCAGGGAAAGCTTTAACTAATTCTTCGCGCAATAAATCTTGTTCATGTGGATAATGTGCAAGTGAATACAAACACCAAAGAGTTGTAGAACTTGTAGTTTCATGTCCTGCTATTAGGAATGTCATAATCTAATAATAATTATAAATAAAATAATGCATCAATATTTAAAAAAAAAAAATGAGAAAAGTATTAATAAATTGACAGCATTAAGTACTTGATATTGTAATTCATCATTAGTTATTTTCTCTTCATCGGGTAATGCCATGTTGATATTAATTAACAAAGATAATAGATCTTTGCTTTTCAATTCTCCATTTTTCGCTTCATTATATTTTTCTTCCATCAATTTCTTTGATACTCGGTTAATAATTGCACATGCATTTTTAAAATCCCTATTCATTTTTATTGGAATTTCTCTAAAAAATGGAATATAATTAGCTAACACGGTGGAGATAAAGCGTAAAGTAGGATTTGGACTGTTAAAAAGAGCATTATAAGCTTCTGCCAATTCGTTTGAAGATGTTAACGAATTAAATTCGTAATTAAATCCTAAATACATAAATAAATATAAATATAAGGTACTGTTATTATCATATTATAGTTGCGGCACGACTGCGAAACTATATACAGAATGTGTTGCAATGTTTTGATATAAAAAAATATATGTCCAAATCTAAGTTGTCGCAATTCATGAATTTTTAAACAGCACCTATATTTAGAAAAGATCAATCATTTTTTCTCACCAGCTAAGCCAATTACATCTAAAGTAGCTTTTGAGATGTAAGGTGTAAGATTGATGTTAGATTCTCCTGAGTTCACTTTATCTTCTATTAACCCTATTAAGGTAGAAGCCACTCGAATAAATGTTGGGACCATTTCCTAGATTAAATAAATGTATTTTATTAAATTGATTTCCTGATTTTAGAATATATTCTCACAGATGAAATATAATTACTTTGACGTTATTATGAGCAAAGGCTGGATTCATCATTTTTCTCTGTCTCTTATGTTCTTCACCTTCCGCAAGCACAAGACCTCTCCCAGCAATTAAAATAGCATCAGCCAAAAGATTAGGTGGTTTAATAAAATCATAGACATGATTTAATGTCATATCTTGAATTATTTTTGTATCTGCAACCAAAATAGATGTTTGATTGAATATTCCATAGAATTTTACAATATTCCCATATTTTTGTATCCACTTAACATATGAGTCCTATATCATATATATACAAATATATATAAGATAGTACGTAAGTCGATAAATTATTAATTAAAATATAAATAATACTACCTCTTCCGTCAAAAGTGTTTTAATATTTCCAAAAAGTATACTTTCGGGTGGTGGCCCAGGAATCTTTCTCATAGGAGAAATATAAAATGGAAAAATAAATATTTTATAAGTGATCCATCCTATGATTCCTAACACAAAAAAGCCAGCTAGAGAAGACAAATTAAGCATTTTTGATTTTCTCTTTGTTTTTTTTTTTTTTTGTTTTTTTGAAAGAAATAGAGCGTGGACTTTATAGATGACGGGTTCGGTAATTTAATTACCCGTTGTTTACTTGTTGTTTGTTGTTTACTTGTTTTATAGAAAAATTATTAATTTTCTGATATTTGATTGGACAGAAGACAATTGATCGTCATTCACGCTGACTTTGTGGTTTATTGTAAATGCATTTTCCCACAGCTTCACGGAGTTTTTCGGAAATTCGATTTATCAAGTTAACACCGTGTGACTTAACTTTATTCATTTTGACAATAAATGTTAAAAGAAAAAAAAATAGAAAGTTCATTTCATTATGTACTATTAAGGGGTAAGGGGGGACAACTTATTTGTTGTGTAACCTTGTATCACTGTTACGAACCGCCCCCCTCATTATTATATCCACGAAATATACCAAGCCTACAACTTTTGAAATATAACGTTTTTAAAAGCCGATGTTCGAAAGTAGGTTAACATAGTTGAAAGCCGTTTGCTGCTGAAATTTCATATTTATTGATGCATTATTGACATTCTGGTTAGCTCGAATAAGTTTAATCGAAATTTTATGCAGCGTTTTTAACTTTTATAAACAATAAATTTTGTTTTTTATTATAATTTTATTATGTATACACTTACATTTTTCATTATTCTTTTATTCCACAAAAATATTCCTTCTTTTAAGTAGAGCTTCTTCGGTAAATGGTGTCGAATTTTTCAGGCTGGAAATAATTATAGGCACTATATTTTGTTTTCTTTTATATGGCGTTGAAATTCCAAATGCCCAGATTATCCATGATAATTCTGATACCGAAAACATTTTAGCAAACGAATTTTCTGCTTTTTCAAGCTGTGCCCATACTTGAAGTTGTTCTAAAACATGAGCTGGATTAGTAGGTAGATTCACCTTTTTCATGAGAGAAGATTTTTTGTTTTCTGTTGGAGAGTAGTTTGAACGCTTTGTTTATAGGCTTTCTCTTAAACTCGCAGTACCTTTTTCTGGGATGTAATTATTAACATCTCTCCATGTTTTTTGACGGCTCCTCATATGGATTGTGATACATCTTTGATAAATAAATCCAAATTCTTCATCTCCTAATTCAACATCGGCTGAAGTTTTCAAAAATTTGATTTAAAGTGTGTTGAAAAGAAGACTTTTTTTTGCGTAATGAAGGATATTTGGACCAGCTCATTATGTTTCTCAAACAGATCAATAACTAGAGATTCTAAATGATACACAAACCGAGTAAATTCAGGCCCAGGTATAATATTAATAGTTTGTGATTTTATTTCGATCACATATTCGACTTTTTCATTGCAGAGCTTCAAGTAAAGTATGTATTACTTGAAATTTTGGATGGGAATACATTACATGATCTCTTTTAAGTAGCTTGAAGAGTACCCAACCAATAATATTTGAGATTCCGCTTGATTTAAATTAATGATTTTTCTGGGAATCAAGGTAGGATCTGCACATTCTTGTACGTTTCTGTTTCATGATTACCACCCTTAAATGTTACCTCTATCATTTTGCGAACAAGGAAGTATGCAACCAGTCTTTATGTAGTAGAATGATTTTGTGAAATAATTTTTTGAAATTCTAAATACCAAATTCCAGAACATAGATAGTAATTTAAGCTAATTTCCAAACGATAAACCCATATAGTCATCTGAAGGCTTCCTTTTTTTTTAGGAATTAATTTCAAAGCAATATTTTCGATGGCATTTTTCCATTTTTCTAACATGGAAGCAATCTTATCATTATGGAGACACAAATTGAAAAGCCACTGACGTTCTTCTTGAAGAATGAGGTTTTTCGGTTTTGTTGATTAGTTTCAATACTGAAAGATGATGTTGGAACTTCAATTTTTCCCATAAACAAATCATCGAGAAGAAGGCTTTCAAAAATTCGTCATGTAAAGGGAGATATGTTGGATAATTGTGTAATATGGTTTAGTAGGATGGGAGGTAAATTGTCTTTTGATTTTTTTGTTCTATAATCACTATAAGAAAAAGTTACTAAATAGTTATTTAAACACAAAATTTAGTTTATAAAAAATACTTACTAACGAGTAAGATAATCAAGTTTCATTCCATTACGATTTGATTTTCCATAATTAAGGCTTTTGACTTCAGTAGTCATTTTTGCAGTAACCTGAAATTTATTTAATGCATGACCATATCCTTTTAACGTTTGCGTGGAGGAATCACCCCCAAGATGTCGAATTGTACCAAATAATCCTTCCAACATATCTTGTGAAATCCTACGTGGTTCAATAGTTCAATTTGGATATAATGTAAATATTGCTTCTATCATTCCTAAAAAACCTTGAATAGATAAGAGCAGATCAAATTGAAACTGTGGTAAGATCCAGTTTATTTGTTGATTTTTTGCTTATCTCTAATTATAAACCAATCACAAACATTTTTTAAGGTTTGAAGGCGAGAATCAGTAAGACCTTCCAAAGGTTTCTTGCTATAGAATATTTGCCATTAAAGATATGAATAATATATAAATTCCTAAATAAAAATTCGTTATCAATTGTATTTTAAATATCATTAAATTATTTACCCTTGTTCCTGCAGAAATTTCCCTTAATTTGTCAATTGCTTTTATTGCATTTTCAACATCTTTTGATAGAGTATGTTCTGCTAGATCTACTCTCATCTTGCTCCAAGAAGTGAGCCAGACATGACGCTTGGTTAGTCTTGTAATTTTTGCTGTTGAATTTTGAATTATATAATCATAGACATCTTGAATATAACACCAGCTAACTTTTTTTCCATCTATCATAATTTCTCTAATATTTCGGCCTTTCCCAATATAACTTTTTGAAAGATTATTTCAGAGTTTTTTAAAAACGTGTGTAGGATCACTAATGAAAAACCATGATGTGCCAGTAATCGGATTAACTGTTTTATAGTTTGTCCAATGTACCTGAGCATCATAAAGAGATCTAATATATATATTCTTGATTCAATTGCCACTTTCCATTCTTCTTTAGTAGATAAAATGGTAATAACAAAAATCTGTGTTGCAGAATCTTAATTTGTGATGACAGCCACATGTCACTTATTATCTTTTGGACTTTTGAATTCACAGGAATCGTTGATCTTCCAATTCAGTTTAGTAGGCATTGGTGGTCTTAATGAGTTACGGTCTACTTGAAATTCATTAGGAAAAGATGGATCCAGTAAATATACAGTAAATTTGCTACGATCAAGGTTTGCTGTTATAAATTTTGCTCGTTCGTAATTGTTTTTTCCAATATTGACTTTAACAATATCTCCTAAAGACCAGGAAGAGACCCATCAATCAAAACTTTTGATATAATTTTAGTTTCATGTGCAGTAAGAATGTTAATTCCATAGTATGCTATAGGATATGCGAAATTTACAAGTAGCTGAATGCCAAATGATTTGATGCACCTGGGTTGCCATATTTTGATTATGATTTTCTAAAACGGATAAATTATCTGTTTGCAATTCCTTTTCACATTGTATCATAAATGACTGCAATTCTTTTTTTTTCGTTTTCAAAATCCAAATATCCAACATAGCAATTGTCTCGCTGACTCCAAAGTAGACCTATTAACATTAAATACAAATAAATATATATTAAATTATTTTTAAGTATTTTGTTAAAAAATATCTTTTTGTATTTTAAAAGAATCATGAGAAAAAAATTCAATTCGACCGCTGTTGCCAATATTTTATATTGCTATTTTTTTCCAGAATATGGCGAGCAGTTTTATTTTGCCATCCCAAATGTTTCTGATTTTCATTTATACAATTTTTTATTGTAGATATTGAAGGTAATCGCATAATGTCTTTCATTTCTTCATAAGCAGCATGGCCTGACCGGCTATATACAGAAATAGCCCATCGCATAAATATAATAGATTAAATTAAATTTTTTTTTTAATTACAATATATATATACTACTTACATTGGATGATATCTTACTTCATTAGCTTTTTCATTTTGAATTCTAATTAATTCTTGAAAAATTGGATTAAAGGAAGAAATATCAATCTTATTTTTATAATCTCATTAGATATTTTTTAGCAACTTGACTCAGTTCTTCTGGCATTCTTTCTTCTTCTTCTTCCACTTTTGTTGAAGCTGAGCTTGCTTGATCCTTATTTGTGATTTTCTTAAAAAAAATTATATTAACATTAATTTCTCATGATTTTTTGAATTAATATCTTTATTTATAAATAATTACCTTTCTTTAAAGTTGAATTTTCTTGGCTAAGACTTCTTGAGAAGCATGAACAACTTTAACAGGTAAAGTATTTGTTTGATTTTGATTTTGATTTTAATTAATGTATCTTTAATTTTTGATAATTTCACATATATTTGTTTCATTTACTAACAAATGACAATCTATCCTTCTGTAGGTTTCATTATGTTGGCTTTGATTCTCTAGAATTGCAAAGGGTTCATGTATATTATCAGAATTTTTTTGATTTCTCACAAGATTAATGACACGAAGCTTAACTACTAGTTCAAAACCTAAAAATACAAAAAACTTTTAGCTTACATATAAATTAAAATTAAAAATAATTAGAATCGTTACCTTTAGTTTTTTGCCCAGTGCAAATTTTTGCCATAGATACATAATGAATTGTTTTATCTATTCCAAAAGAGTTTTTTTAACAACAGTTTCTATTGTTATTTTATTTTTTTAACACTTTTTCCTAAAATATATAGTTTGTAAGAGATTAAATTTTTTTGTCATTTAATAATTAGATCAATTTCTAATTTTTGTTCATTTTCAAAAAATGGGACACCAATTCCACTACTAATTTCTCTTATTCCTAGACCAAAAACTTTTGATTTGATGTTCTAAGTGTCTTTATCAATGATATAACTTCCGTAATACTTGCTGAATTATAACTTTTCCAATATGGAATTTGCTCTGTTCTTAATAACTGAATGAAGTTAAATTAAAACTAGAAGAATTTGGTTCAAAAAAAATTGTAGCAAGTGCCAATCGTTCCCTACTGAAAACTCGTTTATTTTTGAGAAACTTAATCCATGAAGCAAAGGTACTCAATTTTTCATTAGTTTTTTTATCAAAAACATAAAAAGTTTTATCTTTTTTGTCATAAACTAAAAGTCCCTCTACATATCGTGTTTTCCTATAAAAAAAATAAACTATTTTGCCATTAAACCCTGGTTTAAGACGGTATAATTCTTGAAGAGCTTCGAGAGGTTTAATTTTTTTTGATATTTGAATATTGGTATGATCATTTAACATATGTTTCTAAAGTATAAAATACTTAAATTAATAAAAATTTTCAGTAAAATGACTTAAAAATTATTTTTCTTACCATAGTCACTAAAAATAAATTGCCAATAGAGTTATTTTTTTCTAGAGATGTTTAATTGCAAATAAAAAAAAACTTGACGCGATAAAAAAGATTCAACACGAATCATATTGGGGACAGTTTTGATCAGTTATTGTGTAACCTACAGTTGTCCCTCTTGGTACTATTCATAGAAATATACTAATGTATTGGCTGAGTTGATGTGCAACTTGGGACAAAAAAATGATTGCCAAACGCTTAATTATTGTATAAATCACATGAAGTTTTTTCATTTCAAGGCTAAAAATCTGGGTAATGTTATTAAAAAAAATAATTAATATGGTATACGTTCACCATCATTCTCAATAATTAACTTATAACGTCATCTCATTGAACGTGAAAATTAATTGGAACGTTTCTAGAATATTTTCTCATTCTTATACCATAAAATTTTCCAGATCTCCAAGTTTTTTGGCGTCCGTTTTTCCACCTTACTTTTTATGATCGTTCATAAGTTTTCAATGGGATTCAAGTCTGGGCTGTTTGATAGCCATTCTAAGATTGTGAAATTTAAAGGCCTTGGCAAGACGGGTAGTATTCTTGGAGTCGTTATCTTATTGGAAGCGCCAACGACCATCGAGCATTCGGGAGATTTCAGGAGCATGTCTACGCAGAATTTCTACATAAAACTCGGTATTCATAATTTTCTTAAAGATCATACAATTATGGATTTTGCGCAAAAGGTAAAACAAGTTTGTTTTGTTTTAAGTATACGACGAACCAGCCTTTTCCCTTTATACAAACGTTCTATAGTGTGTTTATTTACCAATGAAGCAGCATTTCAGCTTTTTAGAGAGTCATATTCCATCGGTCATTAAGTCGTTTACGTGCCGTTGGATCATCCATCCGGTCCGGTCCAAAAAAGATCGGTCTTTCAGGTAGGACCGGACTGGACTGATTTATATTTAGGAAGTTTGTTCTGCTATCCATAGTTTCATCAAGTGTTCGGTAATGTCTTTATCATATTCATTTTCTGAATAATCTTTCAATCACAATATATGTACAGTACAAAGTGAAAGCTATAATGAGAAGAAGTAAAGTTTGCGTATTTAAGTAAAAAACAATAAAATGTTCAATCAACTAACTAGGATTTAAATAAAAATTAGTATGATAGTATCAAGGGGTGAATAGTTTAGGTTATAGATTTTGAATCGGGATTTGGGATCGTAATTAAAGTTACTATTAGCATAAAGAAACATTTTAATTTTATAATAAAGTTATTAAAGTTTAAAATCATCCGTAAATCGTACTTTAATCATTTCGAAAATTTAAATTTCGAAATAAATAAAAAAATTCAGAAATCATTTGAACAAAAATCTTAAATATAAAATAGAAATAGATGAGCATTTGATATAAAAAATCACATGAGTCAGTAGATCTTGGACTGAAGACCGTGAGGACCGGTCTTTGCTAGGACCGATCCAACCTTATTGCGTTACTTTAGGAATTCTTTTCCGGCAACCAGCATTTGAAAGGTGCCTTCTAACAGTTCTATATGATACTTCTACACCCATAATTTCTAATTTTCTCGCTAAAGTTCTCGTAGGAATGAATGTATCAAACCTTACATATTGAGATGCACTTACGGTAATCGACCATTGCCTCCAGCATGCTTCAATGAACCGTATTTTTATTTTTTCAATTTTCCATAAACTGTGGCGGATAACGGAATATTCGTAAGATTTAATAAAGTTTCGTCATAAGTTTTTGTCATTGTTTTTTTCATAATCGAAAGAATGGTTTTGTAAACATAAAGGTCGTCAAACGTAGATTCGAACGTAATGTTAAAATGTATTTAGATGGGCCCATTTTTGTCTATGTAGATCATTTATGACAAGTGACAATTGTTTTTTTGGTCCTCACGCTGTATGTCCCCACATTGTATATGATGAAAACTTTGTTTTATTTGACACAATTCCCGATTCCACAAATCGCATCATGTGAATCCTTTTTATAAAATATAGAGTTTACAATCAATCATACCTTATATATATTTTTATCATATCAATAAGTTCGTTATAGGGCAGAAGAAATATCTGTGTGACAAAGATCTTAGTTTGGAAACACAATAATCGAATATGTATTTTTATTCAAAATATTTCATAACTTATGTGTAGTAAATTAAAACTCTGTTTAACGTTTGATTTCTAAAATAAGAGGTTATCAATGATTATTTTTTTACGATAATCTGGGTGTGGTATTACAAATGCTTAAAAAAAATTCATATTTAAAATGCGAGTTGGGTGGATTGAACACCCGGCCTTCAGATTACGAAACAAACTTCAGTCTGACGCTCTCCCAACTGAGCTAAACTCGCTAGTATCGAAAGAAGAAGATTTATTTTTAAATCATGTTGCTTGATTATTAGTTACCTTAATTGTAATTTATTGAGTCACTTCATATCTTTGGATAATGGTTATCTTTATATTCTAATATCCTCCCAAAAAAAAATTTATGATTTTAAAATTCATCTTTCTCAAAGGTTACTTTTCTAAATATAATACTGCTTTCTCAAATTAAACCTATAATAAATTGTAAACGTAATAAGAGTAAATTATGAATTTTATCGAATTACCGAAATCGAGAAAAAAAATTATTAAAAAAAAAAAAAATTTTCGTACCTTTAATAAAATATTCTCGTATGTACCACCGATAAATTTAAGATAACTTATTATTTTGTCGATGGTTATGAAGACGAATTTATCAAATTATCGAGAACAAATATTTGACTTAAATGAAGAATATTCTCTTGCATTATAATTAATAAGGATAGCTCATGATAGTTCATAATGCCAGGTAGCATACGTAATTCCGGCACGTATAATTAAATGGTTTATCAACTTACAGTTTATTTATTTGAAAAACGTATTTCTATTATCTGTTATTAACATTTGACATATGTTCGTTCGACGCTTATTGATTTATTTATTGGCGGTAAACAATTTGTATACTTACTCGAACTTTAAAAATAATGGACGGATCTGTGTTTTAGAATAAACACTTACAAGAAATACTCATGAATTGTGTGAATTAACATTGCGATCACAGTTAAAATGCAAGAATTCGTTTTACTTCCTTATCACTTAACGGAATTATGATTTTGTGCAAAGTTAACGAAAGTAATAAAGTAATAGGTTTATTTAATACATTCAAATGATATATCGAGGAACTAACTTTAATCGTCAAATTGAATTTAAATGCAAGTGATAAAAGTTAAACAGAAGATTAAAACTATTAATTGTTCTATTGTTAATAGTGCTAACGACTAAGAAGTACAATTTTGTTTAACGTCTTTAACGTTATACCTAAAATTAAAATTTTTCATCAATAAAAATTGATAAAGTAATATATTATGTTTAATAAATAGTAATTTCTTTTGAGCCAATATTAAAAGGGAACACACAATTCACCAATAAGACGAATTTGATTAGAATTAATTGAGTATTAGGTTGTATATTAGGAATGATAAGAAAACCACGTGTGGTTGCATTCTTATACATATCATAAGTTATTGAAAATTGCGAACCGAATTAATAAGTTCTTGCACACATGGTCCTGCTGTAAAATTACGATTGATTAATTCATCAGATATAGATAAAAGTGAATCCACCCGGTATTAATTATCGATATCATACTATAGATTTATCAAATATGGTTTTAATGGATGAAGGTTGTGAATTAACAAATATAAATAATGTCGGTGTTTGCTTATATTTAAAAAGATTATCATCCCATAAAGAGTCAGTTGTATTTCTAGTATAGGCAATGGATCTCCTCTAAACCAACGATATCATCTGATCCAGATTGTAAATGATTTTGTTTATACATATTCATAGTTCTTTATAAAATCTGAAAATATTGCATTAAAACATTTATCGGTATTTTCAAATTCAAATTTTCCTGACAGATTAATTACTTTACCACGTAGTATGTTATCGACTTATCGTTGATTAAAGATTTAAAAGCTAACCACATTATTTGGTGATGGTGTTATTTAATGATAACGTTGTTTGTGTCAAACATATTAATAACGTTAAACAATGAAAAATTGGTGATTTTTCTTAAAAAATTAACGTTTCAAAAATAAATAAATAAATAAATAAATTTTAAACGATACATCCTATTATAACCTTTAATCCTTTATAAAAATTACCAACGATTCCACGGTGGTTATCATGCGCATAGAATTCTATTATATATGATATGTGACAATATGCTGTATTTCGTATTTGTAAAGCTGTTACATAACTTTGTTTACATTGGGTTTGTTACCTTTTAAAAAAAATATGAGAGCTTATTTCATTCTGTTATACGAAAAAAGAGGTTTATCTATAATGTCAGAAAACTTATTTGTTTCTGAAGATAGAAAATAATAATAACGTAATAATAACGTAAACAGCAACATACACGCAACATTATTTAATAATCAAAGATGTTTAGTTGATGACGTTGATGGAAACATTGATGACTTTCAAGAGGACCAATTTTTTCGTACGTTAATTGGTTTAAGTTCTCAATATTAATAATATTTATAAGATCAGATTTCAACAAATTCGTTTTCACTAAAGTCAATTAAGCTTCAATAAGGTAATAAATGACTAAAATTAAAATATAAATACCATATATACTATATACTGTAGGAAATAATTATTATTTTGTAATCTGTAAGTTATATATAAGCTTTGTTTTATATTCGACAATTATCAAAGAAAATGATTTTTATGTAACACGATTATCCAGGTTACGAACAAAATATTTTTAGATATAATTAATTAAATAAGTTGTGTTACGCTGAACATATTCTGTAATAGATACTTATCGTGTTTGTACTGTACTTGCGAGTAAAATATCGATAATTATTACGACTCGTTCCTTCGCCGTTACTGTGCATTTTATGTGATGCAAAATTAGCGTCACGCCGTCACGCTGTCACCTAAAGGCTGTACACTGCGCATAAAGTATTTTTATCCCGCAGCTTGATATCATATGTTTTCCAAACATTATTTACAGAATATTTGACCGTGAGTTATTTGGTAAAAATTTATATAAGTGATTTACAATTAATAGTATGTTATAATGTTCAAATTAATTTTTCAATAACACTAATTTATAATTTATTGGATAATTTTATTTGTACAGCATTTATCTTTAATATATATTTACACCACATTATTAGATAAATAAAAAATATATTATTTTCTTTCTTTATTAAATTAATTATTTTCGTTAATAGTTTCAAAAAGAAAGCGCGACGCAATTGTTTTGTTACAAAAATACCCATAATTTCACAGGAATCTATCAAACCTTTACAAAAATTTACATGTAAGTAGTTTTTAACTTTCTGAACAACCCGATTTACATATGCAAAAGTGCCGAAATAACGCTTTGAAATCTCATGTGGAATTTTTTTTTTTTAAAAAAAAAAAAAAATCAAACCACTATTAAACTAGAGAATAAATACATAAGTAAATACACATAAATCTTGCTTTCTAAAGTAAAAACTGTTAAAATAGTATATTTTATAGTTATAACAAACAAAAACGCAAAAGGTTGTTAGGGAAGTGTGTGAAAAAAAAAATAAAAACGCAGTATGCAATATATATTGTGTTATGTAGCACTGTAGCTTAACTGTGCCACAGTGCTTTTTTTGGGAGCAACGCTAGGGTAGTTAAAACAATGCTACTATTTCTACTAATATTTCTTTAAGAAATCTGAAGTCACCAAATCATGCACCTCACCACACATCCTTCAATTTTAAAGTAGTCTAAGAAAAAATTAAACGTATTATATAAAAATAAATAAAAAGGAAACATTAATAGATACATTTCTTTGACATAATTTAAAGCTTAACACTCCATATAATACTTACTAAGTAAGTGTGCGTTTGTCCAAGCTTTCAGTAGTTCAGAACCTAACAAAACAAAAGAAAAGAAAGGCTAGAACATTTCAATTCAATCCAACACTCCTTTACACACACAAATTTGGGTTCGTCCAATTTTCTAGAAGTCTGACAATCTAAAAAAAAGAGAAAAAGCATTAAAACATTTCTTAATTCACTATCTTGGCATCTTCCTACATATCTGGTTTTTCTGAAGTCCGACAACCTAAAAAAAACAATAAGCGAGAAGTCAATGATTTCCTTATCGTAGTTAAGACTTAAGAAGTCATATAATACATACAGCAAGTCCAAGAGATTTGATTTGTCCAACTTTTCAAGAGTCTGGTGTCCCCACAAAAAAAAAGAATTCTAGTATGCTACAAAAAAAGGCCGGTCTACAAATATATATATATATGTATATGTAAAAATAAAATATAATTTATAAAATTTTTTGAAAGGGTTATCCCTATAAGAACATTAAAAAAAAAAGTGGAAAGTCAAAAGAAAAAAAAAAAATCTCTAAAAAAGGAAAAAAGGAAAAACAAGAGAAAAGAGTATAAATAAACAATGGAATAAAACAAAAAACGTAAGATAAAGTTTAAAAATTCCGTTAAAAAAACGAATGCAAGATTCCAAGGAATTCTATAATTGGCAATTTGGGGACCAACGGGATTTATTGCAAGTTTTGTTTAATATTTAGAATTAAGAAAATTTTGGAAACTTGGAGAAATTTTTGGAAAATATTAGTCTTGGCAAAATTTTATTATTTAAGGGATCTTATTTAATTTTGATTTGTCATGTAATTTCGATACTAACATTTTATAGGTGCAACTGTGGCAACTGTGGAAAACGGATCTATACCCGGATGTATGATAAACGTATGCAAAGCAAATCATTTCGTGTACAGATTTCTCATCAAAAATTAAAAGGCTTAGGGAATATTATCGTTAATAATAAAATAATGATTTTGCTATTATTTGTATTCATTTTGATTGCATTATTGCAACTAATAAATGATTTACGACTATATATATACTTTATTGTAATAATTATAATATGACACAACGAAGGTTATTTATTGTAGGTGAATGTGAAATTCATTGAAAATTTTTAGCATTTGGAGGAAATTAGAGAAATTAGTGTTATATATTTTTATTTCTATACATTCATATCATCTATTGCGTGCAGATTGAAGCAAACTAATTGTAAATTCTTAATATATGATGGTACGATAAGAATTAATGAGAAAGAAATATTGATTAAATAATACACAACAAAAATTTAATCAAAGTATATATATGGTGATACTATTATAGCATAGAATATTTAGGTGTTTTGAATCGTTAATTACTTGTAAAATTTACAGTAAAGATTATGCCCAAGCTTTGCTAGTGCTTCGGTCCGGATAAAAACAGTCATCCGAATTCCGGATTACACAAAAAAAATCCGGATTTAGAATTATTCGGATTTATATCCGGTCGGATTATCTGGATTTGTATGTGATTCGGATTATCCGGATTTATATCCGAGTCGGATTATCCGAATTGAAACCCGGGTTTATATCTGCGGACCAAATGTTAATAGTCTATAATACAAATATTTATTATCAATATTTACCAAAAGAATAAACTATTAAAATCTGCGAAAAATATCAAAATAACTTAATAACTTCGATTAAATAGTTGCATTTTTATTGACATTTCTTTTTTTTATAATATTACTTTATTTAGGCCGCTCAACTTAATTGTTTGTTTACGATGCTAATCTTTATCGTACTTTTTTTTAAAAAACTAGAGAATGAGAAGCAAAATTTATTAAATTAAAAACATTCACAACAAATACAGTATTGAGCAAATTTAATCAATTTGTTAATTTATTTATTTATTTATTTATTTGTTTGTTTTTTTTTTTAATAAAATAAGATTTGTTAAATTATCAAATTATCTGTCCGACATTCTTTTAAAAATTTAATTTAACGATTCTGATTTCATCAAATTACAAATTATTGGACTGTCAATAACCTGAAGTTTCATAATAACGATTACAGATCATCTGTAAATAATGAATTTATTTTTCATTTGAAAAAAATGAAATTTTGCATAAATAAAAATAAGTTATGGGAAAGATTATTACACAATGTCATTCATTGGTAAAAAGTTCAAAATATCAAGAAATTAATAACTAGGTAACTTATAGTATTGATATTCGTACACTATACTCTTCGACACAAGAACATGTGAACATTATGTATGATTTGTTATATTGCGAAATCGGCTACTTATTGTGGTATATAAAACATTCCCATAATAAACATAGACTTGTAAAGTAATAATTGACCCGACTAATGTCTTTCAGTAGTTTGCTTATGATCGACAATATATTACTTTATTACTGTAGGTAACATAAATTACTAATATAAATTCTAGGAAAAAAAAATATTATAAAATATTATAGTTAGCATTATGTTAGTCAATATGATAAAACTTAAAAATGCCAAGAAAAATATCAAACAATATCTTTACACATAATAACTAGTAATAAAAACCTGATACCCAATACCTGTTATTTTTGTATAAAGTTGCTCACACTAAAGCATAAATAGAAATGCTTAAAGTGATGAAAATGTGAAACTTATCCTAAAATACCCCGTTATCCAAAATCATTAAAAAGTTGAAACTATTTGTTACTTCTAATTAAGGTATAATACTTTTTTTTCAATATTTTTCAGGAAAATACTAAGTCTAATAATAACATTTTGTAATCCAAAAAATTTTATTGCCAAGAATTTTGTGTTTTGTAAAAAAAAAAAATTAATATATACGGAACTTTGTCCTGCTATTTGGAACGACTGTTGAAAATGAATACATAAATTAGGGAAATATTAGATGCATTTAGATGCATTTAAGAGTACTTTTGTATTACAGCGTGATGAAATTTTATAGCCCATAACATTTTGTTATTAATAACTTACCCGAATTTATAAAGGTAATTTCCTGCCGATCATGGGCGGATTCCCCGCGCTATGATTTCGCTACGATTTCGGACGAGAGAATCACTTCTTTAAACCTAGGTTATCAATAAAAGTACCGTAAATTCGTACTAAAGATGTTATATATGTATATAAAGTATATATACTGTAACAAATATTCTTTATTGTAAATAATGTAAATTATACAAATAATATAAAATTCAACTATAATCGTCATCTTCATGATATTTAATGTCAAATTTAACAACACCCAATTTTTTATATCTTTCAATTATTTCCATGTTATTTTCATCCGTATCCAAGCTAATTGCATCATCGTTAACGATTATCAAAGAGATTAATCTTTGTGGTTTACGATCTATCCAATTTATAAAAAATGAATCTAATTCTTCTGATAATAATTCTGATTGTGTATAATATTTATGACATAACAATAATTCATAAAGATTTTCATGTGAATATTTTACAACAGATTCCAATGCATCTTTTTCACTCAAATATTCACCTCCACACCATAATTTAATACTTTCCAAGTAATAACAATTTTTAAAAACCATTTTCAATGTTTCAATTTCATTATTCTTAAATCCAGTAGAAAGTTTTCTGAGTTTTGGACAAAACTTTGCTATGGCTAAATTTAAAGAATTATCGCTATAACCTTCACCATCCCCCACATAAAATTCTCTTAAATTATTTCCATTATTTCTTAAGAAGGTGATTAATAAATCATAACTTACAAATATATATGGAATTTTTAAAATTTGTAAATTTAAAAAAGTAACATGCTGTAATCTTTCAAAATCTTCGTAATCATTATGATCGAATGATAGTTCAAGTTCTTGTAAATTCTTAAATTCAGCGACAAATGATAATGATACGTCGTAATTTCCACATAGAATAAGTTTAGTTAATGTATTATAATGTTTAGATGTAAATAAAGGAATTATATCATTCGCTTTGTTATCGCGACGATATTGTGCTTGTTGTTTTATACTCAGACATTTCAAATTTTTTTGAACAGAAATTAAATCTGATAATCCATTAGAATTAACTTCCTCAAACGTTATATTTAATGATTTTATGCTGTGACAAATTTCTGATAACTGATAAAGAAATTCGGAGGAAATATTTGAACTACAATTTAATTCCGAGAGATTCTTTAAACAATCTTTTGCTCCGGGATATGAAGTAAGAATTACTTCTGAAGTATGCCCATAAAAACCCAATTCAGTTAAAGAACGAACTTGGTTCATAAATAATTTACATATCTCTTGTGCCACTATAAGCGTTTTTTCGTTAAGATTACGTGAAACAATATGTTTTTTGCTTAAAAGAAGTTGTTCAACCTTATTATAAATTCTATTAATTGAAAGAACTTTACAAAATGATGCGTAATTAAACATTGGATATTTTGTAATTGAAGTTATGATCCCATTCTTAGATAAAATTTCTTTTGATTTGTTTGGAAGACAAGTAATTAGGGTATCATAATTTGAAATATTATAATCCCAAACATCTCTCCATAAAAGTCTAACAGAAATTTTGCAGAGTAATCGATTGACTAACAAACATGAACGTAAAGTTTTCTGATCCTCTTTAAAATACTCAAGAATTTCATTTAGACATTCGGCGGGAAGTTGAAGCATATTAAATGAATGGTTTAAAAGAAATTTTTTTTTTTTTTTTTTTTAAAACGTATAAACGAATCTTGATACAAACAAAAAATGTTGCAAGTTAATAAAAAAAAAAATCTTTATTTTTTTTCAAAATTAAGTTCTTATTTATTGTTCATATTACAAAAGCTGTGTTACAAAAAGCTAAAAAATACTAACTATATTATTCTTATTATTCTACCTATCAAATGTAAAAGCTAAATATCTGTATTAATTATAACAACATCTAATAGTTAGTCTGTTTATCCTCTATACGTAAAAAATGATTTCTATACCTAAACAAGAAAAAAAAAAATATGATTCAAAATTAACATAAAAGTCTAATTTACAAAGCTTTTCATAAATTGAAACAGAATTTACAAAATATTATAGGGTAGCACCACATTGTGTTACTAAGAATATTCTACGGGTTTGATAAAAATGACACATCTTTATTTTATAAATAGAGATTTTGAATGAACTTTATTTCGCTATGTACTGCGTCACACTAAACTTAATCGGCTGAAATTGTAGTGTAACTCTAAAAATAAGGTATAATGTTGCAATATATTATTAAAGAAATTCTAAATAATTCTATTGATAATCTTTTTTTTTTTCCTTTAATAATACCTAATCAAGCTATTTCATTTTACACGATTAATATTTATTCCATTAATCGATCAAAAGCTATTATAGTATCTGGCGTAGCTGATCATCATACGATATCAAAAATTTAACCCGACATTCCATTATTTATTGCGTAGAATATTCAAAGCATATGACAATTGCAAAGCTTTTCTGCTTATATACTTATTTATTTATATTTTACTAATCGCAATCACAAACCAATCAAAAGGTCTGTAACGTATAATTCACAATCACTGCGAACTTATAAATGAGACTTTTTTGTATGATCCCTTATTATCTTTTAACCAATGTAGTTAGTAGAAATACATGTAACCATGAGATTTTTCCTTTTTTAGACAAATAATGAAAGGTGGAATTTTTATAAAGTTGTTAACCGGCGTTATGTAATTCCGCGGCTATGGCAGCATATGTTTTGGATCTTGTGCACAATTACATGCAAGTGTAACAACTATTTTCTCTGTGTACGAATCTGGCACGAAATCCTGAAATTCATAATCCCGCCGACACCCATTATCCTATCCTATCTCAACTATCAAAATCTCGAAATTGGAAATTCCGACTAGATCTCCCAACACTTGTGAATCCCGAAATTTAATATGCTGTTAATTCGCCTATATTACTAGGAGAATCAAAAGGTAATTATTCCTCAAAATCCAATTATATTTATATTAAAAAGTAAAATTCCCAATTCACAAAGGAAGCCGTTAATATACATTTAAAGTGAAACAACAAGTTTGACGGTTTTGTCGCAAATGCAAGTCATACTGTATATAAGTAAAGTTGCTAACAATAAACCATTGAAAGTATAATTTGGGTAATACTTTTTATTTTAAATACGTGACGTGAATGTTCTCATTTAATATTATTATACGATTTTTGTCACTTGATCAAAGAAAATCCACGGAAACCTCATTTCTTCGGCTGTACAAATAAGATCCTTTGGATTTCTTAAGGAAATTAGTACTGTATTATAACCTCAATCACAAAACAGATTTTCAGTGTAGTAATAAAATTTGATATACCTTCATATTGATGGAAAAACACTTTATTATGTGTTATTAACGAAGTTAAGAAATACCACGAAATTTATAAAATTGGCCATATTAATTTATCCCCCATCTTGAGAAACTTATACCAGCTTTTGAGTTCAAACCATTATATTATTATGCTGAAGTACTATGAACTAACCTCGGATATTTATATTTTATTGCTTTTGTTGAATTCTCACGTATTTTAAATGGAACACGGCAAATTTTGCTGCCGATCACGTGTCGGCAACTCGGCACGGTAAATTGAACATGTAACGATGTAACGACACGCCACCGCACCAGATAAAGAACCTGGTTTTCGGTCCTACCCGGTCCCGGGCCGGTTGGTCCCAGAACTGTAGGGCCATACCGCGGTCTTTCATTGCTTTGTGGCGCAATATGACCGATCTTCATGATCAATCGGTCCTCATATCAGTCTTCATACTATATAATACTGTAAATGATTTTTATAATAAATAAAGCTATTATGGCTGATTTCATAATGTACGGGACACATTTCTTGGCTAGAGTAACTTGGTAAAACTCGGTAGAGATCAAATTGAAATAAAAACTATACCGTTATATTCGGATTAGTGTTCCGAATCTTATGATATAATTTTTA
The DNA here is from genome assembly GCA_015698045.1 of Rhizophagus clarus. Lineage (NCBI taxonomy): Eukaryota > Fungi > Glomeromycota > Glomeromycetes > Glomerales > Glomeraceae > Rhizophagus > Rhizophagus clarus. The sequence goes on from BLAL01000285.1 coordinate 3,440,837, forward strand.
CCTTACTCTGAGTTTTATCGGGTTTTACCGAATGTAAATAAAAATGAATGTGTCCCATACATTATGAAATCAGCTATAAGATCCGACTGATTTTGAAATCACAAACTGACAATCATTTCCTTCACTTATACGCCTATATTTTTCGAAAAAGATACCCTAATTTATTAATTTAAAATACTTTGAAATTGAGTAATTTATTTGCTATCTTTTTTAAGGAAAATTTTTTTTTATTAGTATAAAAAAGGAAAAAGACCGATCGGTCCTAAAAAGCCCGCGGTCCTTAAAAAGATCGACGGTTAGAGACCTGCATTTGCCGGGTCCGGGTTTTATATGTTCCGAGTAACCGAAAGACTGCAGTTCTATATCAAGACGGACCGGTCTGTCTTCTTATAGCTGATTTTATGATGTTTGGGACACATTTATTTTTATTTACATTTGGCAAACCCCGGTAAAATTCAGAATAAGGTAAAAATTATATCATTAGATTCAGAACAGAAATCCGAGTATAGCAGTTGAGTGTAGTGGTATGTATAATCTTTATTTTATTTTGATTTCTACCGAGTTTTACCGAGTTACTCTCAGCAAGAAATATGTCCTATACATTATGAAGCTAACCAGCTATAAGGTGTAGGACTAAGACCGTAGTCTTTTAGACGATGACCATCGTCACACTAGGTGTACTATCAAGTATTTAGAAAAATTCATGTACAGTATTATATTAAAGCAATGTATTATTTAAGATTCTTATCATATTAAACTAAGTCATTATGATTAAAAATGTATCAATTTTAATAGGTATTTTATAATAAAACGAAGTTTAAAGTTCAATAACTTCGAATTCTTCTTATTAATTCCTCACGAAAATATTACAAATCAATGCCTCTTTTGTGTAATAAACCATTTTTTGAAAAAAAGTCGTTCATATTCCAAAGTAACAGAAGGAAATGTTCCTCTATAGGAAAGTTCTCTTTTTTAAGCATTGTCAAAAAAGTAAGGCTTTGCTGTTTTGCAATGTTTTTAAAGTATTATTACATGAATGTGAATTTAATTTTTAATGGAGAGAATTTTGTGCCCAATATAGGGAGCCATAAAAGCGAATCAACTGTTTAAAAGGTAATTTTCTAAAAAAAAAAAATAAAGCTAGTTTGCATTGCTATATGATGCTTTGGTTTATACTGGGGGTGCAGACTTTTGATAGTGGCATAATTATCTATTATGTCACTTCACTGACGTAAACGCCATAAAGTTTTGACGTAAAAATAATGTAACAGCTTTTTCTGTATTTGTTAATACTGTAAAATATGCATGATATAAAAAAAATCTTTTATTTATATATTAAGAAATAATGATTGTGTTAGATTTCTACAATTTATTAATTATAGCATGGCGTTTGATTTTTTTTGGGTCTGGTTCGTTTTATCTACAATTATTTCACCGACAATCATTTCACCGAGGATCATTTCGCCGACAAACGTTTCACCGACAAACATTACATCGACAAATGTTTCACATCACTTTTAAAGAAAGATATATTTTATTATATAAAAATGTTTTCAGTTTAGTCGAATAGTAACATTAATATATTTATTTAAAAAATAAACTCTACATTATTACATAGAAGTGCAATTTAAAAAACGCAAGAATATAGGAAAATGAATTTTCTATCAATTAAAAATGATAAACTACTACTAATTATGAAAATTCTTTCAGAATTGAATTAAAATGATAGATTATATTAAACCAACTCTCCTTACCCTAATCCTAAGCTACTCTAAACCAACATCACTTTAAAGACAACGTTAAAGAAAAAAATCGTTTAGTTTATAAATGTCGGTAAAATGACCTGTCGGTATAACGCGTGTCGGTGAAACGTTTTTCGGTGAAACGGTCGTCAAATGATTGTCGGTGAGTTAAATGCGTCCTTTTTTTTCAGCAATTTGCTTTATAATCAAGAATTTAAAATATCATTAACTAGTTTAATAGGATCAAAATTCATATTATTATCATCCTCTTCATTATATTAAGTATATTTAACTCCTTATGTATTCTATTTTCTTTTTATCCTGAAAAATTGGGTTTCGCAAATCTAAACCTATTGAAACATACTCTAATTTTATTATTTCATTAAATGATAACCTAATATTATTCTCTTTCTCTTCTTCCTCATTCTCAATGTTGTGATGGAGTAGAATTTGTATCAGTTTCTACTTTCTAATGGAGTAAAAGGACAAATAGTCATTTAAGTTGTCATTTTGAAATTATTTTGTATTTTTTTTTTCTTTTTCCTGACAGAAAGAAAACATTGAAAATGCACTTTTCATATTAAAAATTTAAAGAATAAATACTTAATGTCAAATGTTTATGTTAAGTCCAAAAGTTTTGATAAGTTCGGGTATTTCATGTCAAAAGAACATTCTGTCTATAATTTCATATGGCAAAAGTCATTTACGATGTCACACTCACACGACAATGTGACGCTACTACGTGACATTTAAAAAATTGACGTAATTACAAGAAATTCAAAAGTCTGCACCTCTGTATGTCGCGTCACGTTTCCAACCGTAAAAAAAGTACGGTATGTGCACATAATTTATTTTCTTTTTTATGCATAATGCCTACTCAAAAACTAAATGATTGGTTAGTTATTGAAGGTACTACCGTACTAGGAAGGTTTATCATGTAGAAAAATTAAATATTATCAAAAATTTCTCTTTCCGGGGTTCAAAGATATGGTTGTGTGACAGAATGCTGATAAAAACTTTATAGTGGCGCATATTGTATATAATGTCATGCATTTGTTGACTGTTACTATTGCCGAGTAGTTGCAAATTCGCCGTGTCCCGTAACTTATAATTTTAATTAAAAATTTAATCTGCTTTTCACATTTTATTACTGTATATATTTATTTTTCTCGTAAATTATAATAAAAAGTTCGTTTATATCAATGTAATAATTTCTAGGAAAAAAAAAAATTAATCCCTGACGATGCTCGTAATTAGCGTAAGTAATAAAAATAACATGATTTATGGTTGTTATAGTATAAAAAAATATTCGTATTTATAAGCTCAGAATAATAAAATTATCAAATTCCGCACAAATAAATAAATTATTAAATCAAATTACATACTTATACTTTAAGTATGATAATCATGAACGAGAATTTTGAACAACCATTTATTATCCAGTTAAAGTCACAATAGATTTACTTATTTAGTTTTGTTTGAATGATTGACAAGTGTCTGTGTGACAAAAAGAAAAAAATCAATCATCTGTTTATTGTGATGATGTCAGTAGTGCTTCGAAAACTATTATTTAATGAAAATCTGAATCCAGTCCTAGTATTATATGCGCCTTTAATTGTTAAAATCTGATCATTGGTTTCAGATATATTTTAAGTTATCCAGAATCTGACATCTGGATGAATCCAACAAAATCCAGATCAAACCGCGGATAAAACCGCGGATTTTCGGTTTAAATCCGGATCAATACGGATCAATCCGTACACGGTAGATGTCAGTTACGTCAAAGTTACGTCATTACGTTTTGATGATCATTGCTTAACTTTCTACAATGAAAAATTTCATCACATACAACTTGTAACGATCCTATGCTTAAACCACTCAAACCTAACGAGTAATTAAAGAATTCTATGAAATTAAATAATACCATCAAATGCAATTACAGTGGCTCTGACGTTTAATGATATGTCTTTTTTGTAGTACATTTATTGCAGATTGATTATGTCAAATATCCGTTTTTTTTTTGCAAATAATAAATTTTCAGGCTATATAAATAAAATCTAATAGACGTTTGCTTTAAGAACGTCAATCATTAGACTAGTTCCTTTTTCAAAATCAAGTTCCTTATTATAAAACAAGTAAAATGGATGAAACTTGTATAAAAATCGATATTGAAATCGATATTGACGTTACCGACGGTACTAACGAAGATAAAATCAATGATTATAAACTTCCACATAACGGTAGACCTATTACGAAGATGGAAGTATTACCAAATAAGAAATATCTCGTTACTTATTGTGATATAGTCAAAATGACTATTCGATTATCGATTGGGATGTTATAGAGTGAGAATTAGACGAAACATTTAAAATAAGTGATATATGCGATAAAATAGAACAATTATTACATGTTTTCGGTGATAAAAAACTTGTGAATTACGCTTATGTGCCTCACATATGCTGGTTTTAAGGCTATGCTAAATATTATTGTTTATTCTACGCAAACAAAAAATAACAAATGGAGTTACAAAAGTATGAATTTTTTATTAACATGTCTAAATATGTTAAATTTTATTTTTATTCAAATAATTCCATTTGTGAATTTGAACTTGCTACTGAAAAAAGAACAAACTATTTGTTTTTGACAAAGAGATAAAATTTAAAGGTCTTTCACTTACTAATTATATCTGCAAATGTACCAAAATTTCCAGTGATGTACAAAATTCAAGGATAAAATTGTCATTTATTCAATCGAATTAGAAATTCGAATTATTCCTTCTAAATATTCTTTCCAAAATTTGTCACTTTTCAAAAAGAATAATAAAGGAAATAATAGAGAATAGAGACCTGTATTTGGTTATATTTTGAGGCCCGGCACGGCCCGGGGTGAAAATGCTGAAACCGGGCCTGGTCCGGACCCGGACTGGTTATTAATATATGTAAGAAAAAACAAGAAGAAAATGAAATTAAATTTTTTATAATAAAAACATAGTGTTTGGATAAAAAACAACTCGTATATGAACTTAAGATAAAAAATATTGATTTTCAAGTCAGATCCAAAATTAGAAATTTGCGGCAAGCCTAATTTCGGCCAGAATTAAGGCGAATTTGGCCAGAATTAAGAAAATCCGGGTTTCCCAAAAAAATCTGCCGGCCCGGCCCAGTCCTTTTTAATTACAGCTGATTTCATAAAGTACGGGGCACATGACAAAATATTATGCCGAATGCTGAGAATTTGTCGTGTTGCCGGCTTGTCGGAAAATATACAATAGTTACTATAGTTATGCTTTATATCCACAGTGTTTATTTTATTTTTTCTATGCAGACAACCGGAAACCCGATAAGATCTCGGCATTCAGCATCAAATTTTGTCATGTGTCCCGTACATTATGAAATCAGCCGTAAAATTTGCCGGCCCGGACCCGGCCCGGCACCTGGGTCCGGGCTCAGTTTGCAGGCTTCTAATAGAGAACATAAAACAGGATGTTTCATAAGCTTATTTAGTTGATTAACTAAGTAAAAATAATGTTAATAAAGACTTAATATCACTAGTCGAAGAAACGCAGTTTCAATAATGTTTCATCTATGTAAATCTTCTAGAAACTAGTCCAGTTTCTGTTATGTGCACGTAATATCCATGAAATTTCAAATTTTTCTAGAAATTTCCTAGATATTTAGTGGAAATTGGACAGGTTTCCATCATATATACTAGGATGTCTACATTGGAAATCGTACCACTTCAACAGTGAATAATATAAATTACCGATTTTTTAATTTAAATAACATTACCATGCATCATTTATATCCAAGGAAGGCCATTTAAAACAATAGGATATTTTTAATATATAATTCGAATTACATACAGATATGCATTTGGAATTAAGGATGGAGGTATTTGGAGGATTTGTCTTAAAGAAATGATATCAAATAAAATTTCCTTATTTAAAATACTAGTGAAATAATGAAAATTGTGATGAAAGTAAAGATATGGGATAGAAAATTGGTATTTTGATAATAATGTTGGGTTCAATAAGGATACTAATAAGATGTATGGTCACTTACATTTTTTTTTTACTTAATTAATTATTAGAATTTGCAATTGAAAATCAGTGGATTGAATTTATAAAAAATGTTTTTATTTTAAAGAATACTTTAGTAATACTATATTTTTAAGTGCTTCAACAATGCCATTATTCAATGAATATTATCCAGAGTATATTGAAAGATATCAATGATGATTGACTCACCCTATTATAGAATAGAATACCAAAACAACTTACATCTTTTTTCTCTAATTACTGTCGATTTAGAGAAAAGTCATAAAATATGCTAAATATTATTCAATTTTTAATAATACTCTTAACATTTCCCATTTATTTTCCTACATTTTATATATTATCAAAATTTAACCTTCTTTATAATTTTAGTGTTATAGCACGAAATGAAGCATATTGTTATGTCAGTTCTTTGGATGCTTATAGGAAATAAGCGGTATGTATGGTGGTGGTAGCAGAAGGAATGTTTATAATTAAGCGTAAATAAAAATGAAATAAAAAATAATAATTAAATAACGAATAATTCACTGTCAACGAATCTGAAGGTTACATAAAAACCAAAAAAAAAAATAAACGTAAATCTATCACGATTAACAACACAAATTCAAATACATTAAAAGTGTCAAAAGACAAACAACGAGATAACTTTCTATTAATAAACCAATTTTATTAATACTCATAAAAATATTATCTAATTAACATTTACAACAGAGTGAACATACGCGTTTTTATAACTATCTGAACCTCCCTAAAAATATTTAACATATTTAATAAATTAAACATATTGCACATATTGCACATAATGCATATGTTTAACATATTTAACATTCTAAACATTGATCCGCAATCATGTGGCTTAACCGAACTTTTAGTCTCGCATTATTTTGCCGCAACAATATTCTAATCTTTATTTAATAAACTTGTTAGAATTTTTTCAAAATACAAAAAAATAAAAGCATACCAACGCTTGCTTTTATGAACCTTTACATTAATTTTCTAAATTATCCAAAAGATTATAGTTGGTTTATAGAATTGATTAAACCTCAGTCCAGTCCATTCGTCAAAACAATAAATAGTGATATTTATGGCAATGGAATGGAGAATCAATAATCAATCTTGAATGGGATAATTATAGAAAATGTTATTATGCAATCATTTGGATTTTATTCATGGTTTTTCTTGGATGCTTTACTCCTATTATAATATTGATGATGATATTCGAAATTGACTTCTAATTGCTTCAATTATGCTTGGATTTATTCACCCTAGTTTTGAAATTCGTCAATGAAATATTGGTCATCTTATTCTCTCTATCGATTATCGTGTATCTTATGAATTTGTTGATTGGATTCTTTTTGTTCCCTTATTAAAAACAATATTGTTATTATGATAAATTTAGATATTATTTTTATTGCTTCAGACTTTTCATTTTCTGTAAGTGACTCATCATTTAGAATTATTTGCTTTCTAAATTCATGTCGTTTATGCATATCCTTATGAATATTGTAATCTACTAATGCATATGATCTACTAAGTGCATTATTAATTAATTGATTTTCACCATAAGACATAATGAAATATGTTATAAGCTTTAAATTCTTATAATAAAAAAAAAAGAAATGATTAAACCGGTGTTTTAACTCTGAAGATTATACTGTATAAGTTAGTGATGATGTGTAACCCAAATGTTACATAAAAGCTGTATCATACAAGATTTATGATGTGCATGCAGATTGGCAGATATATACAAAGAAAAAAAAATTACATAAATTAATACTTTAAAAAATTTTTCATGGTTGCAATAACTATTCTCATATTGAAGAAATTATTCGTCTTTTTTTTATTTGTTCATAATTATATAGCTAGAATTAAGCCATAAATTTATGAAACATGCAAATGTGCAGACTTACAAAGTTCCGCTGGCATTATAAATGATACCATATCATATATTTTAATAAAAATTTTTGCATTTGAGAATCCGTTTTGGAAGCCAGCCCCTTTATCATTTAATTAAAATAATCAAATATTTTTTTATTAACACTCTATAAAATCGTTCCACATAATGTCCAAAAAATTTGTCCAGTTACCGATTTAGGTTGGGTATGGATGATACAAATCAAAATACTAAGCTTGTAGCTTCAAAAAAAAAAAAATTTGAAAGATATATAAAAAGGTTTGTATACACTGCCGACAAAAAAGAATCGTGCAAATCTTTACTTTTTATATAATGTGGATGGTAATTTATTACTTTTTTTTTGATGCTGAACGAAATTGCCAAAATTTCGGACTTGGAAAGATGCGTATAGATAGCTAATAGTAAAATTTTTTTGGTTGCCATTGTTCTTTTGTGTGCAGTAGAATATTTTGCAGTAGGGGCCTGCATTTGGCCATATTTTGAAACCCGGCCCGGCCCAGAATATACAGTAAAATTGAAAACTCAGCCCAGCCCAGACCCGGCCCGGAATATATGAAAACTCAGCCGGCTTGGACCTGGACCGGAATTTTTATATTATTGTGTTTTATATTTTTGTTGTTTAAAGTTACATTATTTTATTATATTAATGCTTAGAAGTTCAGTTTTTAATTTTTTTTTAAACACAAATATTAAAAAAAAATTAGTAATATAGATCTCAAATTTTGTACCAGTGATTTCGTGTAATGTAAAATTTAATGATTTGCATAATTGAAATATCACAAAATACTAATTTATTCATATAGTGTTTAAAACATTATTATTTATAAATAAAATTATAAATATATAACAGTTATATTAGAAAAATGGTAATGTCCGGATAAGTTTAAATTTTGGCCAGAATTAAATAGGTAGTTTGGCCAGAATTAAGAAAATCCAGGTTTATATTCTGAACCTGGACCGGCCCGAAAATTTGTTAAGGACAGGCTAGCCCGGCCCAGACCCAGATTCCAGGCCGGGTCCAGGCCGGGTTTTGAACCCAGACCCGGCCCGTTGTAGGCCTCTATTTTGCAGTCCCTTTTTAAGTGACGTAATTTTGTTTGTTTATATAAGTTATGTGATTAATATATTTTGATTTTGTAATTTTTCCTTTAATTTTCATTTTTCTATAATTAATTTTAAAGATACTGTATCATAACTGATTCACATGTTCCGCTACAAAGTAAAAAAAAGTTATTATACTGTTCTTAACTTGTCATAAATTTTTTTCATCTTGTTTCATTTGGTAAAATCAGGAATAAGGATTCCATCTTAATTAATGTTTTTTAATCAATTAGACTAGAAATATCAAACTAATTCATCATTGGGAACAAAACTGATTGGACGTCTATTATTTTCATAAAACATATGACTTAAAGAATATTTTAATTTCGAGAAACTTTTACGAAAGAAAACTTCAAATCAATTTATGCATAACAAAAAAAGGAGAAATTCAATATCTTTAATGCATTAGTGTTCAAACATTATATTTTTTCAAATTAAAACAACAATATTTCGAGAAACAAAAAAAAAAATAATACAATTAACTACATTACTAATTTAATATTACAGGTAGGGTGGCAACGGTCACGGTTATTAACCGGTTATGACCGGTTATGACCGGTTATAACTGTGACCGATATCAGTCGGTCAAAGGCTTATAACCGACTATTTAACCGACCGTTTTGACTGACCGTTTGACCGACCGTTTAACCGATCATTTAACTGACCGTTAATCGACCATTTAGCTAACTCTATCCATTTGACATTTCTTTTAACGAATTTAATCAATAAAAAGGTCAAATAACGTTTTTTTTTATTAAATTCGCTAAAAAAAACACTTTTTAACGTTTTGTCTTGATTAAATTCGTTAAAAAGAAAAAAATGGTCGGTTAAACGGTCAGTTAAACGGTCAGAAAAACGGTCAGCCAAAACGGTCGGTCGGTCAAAGGCCCTTAACCGGTTATGACCGACCGATAACTGACCGTGACCGACCGTTGCCATCCCTAATTACAAGGCATGGCATTTGTTCTTCCAATTATAACTTCTTATCTTTGTCTACAAACAATGAAATGAATATAATTTCCTTACTTTCATTTTCATGTTTATTTTTAGATATGAAGTTTTTGTTATTTTAGTGCATTTGAATATTTTGGTGTCTATTTTGCAATACTTATCAGTGTTGCAAAGCAAACTATCTCTTTTCTAGTATTTTGTTTATTATTATAATAAGTTTTGCACATACATTTTACATTTTATTAGATCCCAATAATCCTTGGAACGTAGCTAGTAATACTTATCAAGTATTTGAAATGGAATACTTAATCCAAATCCATATATTATTCAAACACCTAATGAAAATACAAAAATGTTTATAGATTTTAGAACTTCTATTTTTGCAATGTATAAATTTTTAACAGGTATACATGCATATGAGAATAATAATATTCCTTTTCTAATGTTTTTTTTATTAAAATTTTTTTAATTCATTACTAGGTGATTCAAGTGCATTGTTCAATTGTTCATACGTAGATGATCCAACACTTTCGATATTGATTTAGGGTATTTATTATAATTGACTCAATCGATGATTTGATTAATCACACAAATGATCGATTTACCATAATAGATCCACCCCATCTGACACGAAATGTAAGGTTATATCATTTGTTGATCGGTCGGATGGGGTGAATTGATCCCATGCAACCGATTTCCTGATTTCAATCAAACAAAAAAAGGACAATCGACTTAAATTGATCGATCATTGATTGTTCTATAAAATTTATCAAATTTTATTAAATTTTATTTCTAAACTTTCAAAAAATTAACGTTAATCTTATCAAATTTATACAAAAAGATCTGTAGCACTTAGGTGTAATTGATAATTATTATCTTATACATGTAATGCGTTAGCAGGTGAATGTCCATCATTAAACAAAATTATATATACTTAAGCGCCTCTGCAAAATTAGCGACATGATTATGATTGTATTTAAATTAATTTCTAAAAGATGAGTGAACGGAAGTCACATACAATCTAGCTGTATCTGAATAGTTGCAGGACGTTTTATTCAACGTTACCCTGTTTTTTTTTACATCGTGGCTTTGGATACAGTAATATATTCCCCAAAATATAACCTGATTTCCTTTGATTTCATAGCCCTTTGTTTGTCTTTGAATATAATTAAAATGATTTAATCCATTCAGATGTTGTTTCTTCATTATTTATGCTCACAAACGCATCGAACTCTAAATTTAGCACTTCAAAATCTTCATGTGTTTGATATTGTGGATTAATATTGTAATTTTGGATCAAATATGAGGAAGAACAGGTCTTAATTCTTCTGGTAAGGAATCCTGGCGGGAAAGATCTGCGAAATAATATACTTCACAATTAATAATTTAACGATTAATTATTATAATTTTAAATAACAATGCAGTGCAAACACAATAATAACTTAAATAAATATATTAACATTTAACAATAAAATAATTAATGTAAAAAAAAAATTAACCATCTATATTATTATAAAATTTAACGGTAAACTCTATTTATTTACGATAGAAAGTTTATATAAAACAATAAAAATATACAACATTCTATAATAATTCTATAACGAAATAAATAAGAAAGATATATTAAACTCAAAAATCCAGAATTTTTTTTATAAACTTTAATTTTTTAAAATCAAGTGTATAGTTTTTTCTTTGCTAATATAAAGTATTTAAGTGAATTTTACGAGAGGTTACTACATTCAAATTGAGGAAAAATTATTCTTCTTGGAAAGAGTGAGAGAAAATCGGGAATTATGCTTATCAAAGTGACACGGTTACATGAAGACATTGGACAGATCACAAGATCACGTCTGATTTATTTTGTCCAACTATAGTACAGTCAGACAGATCATATTACCTTATACACGTGCAATTAAACAATTTATTACTACTTTAATATCTTGTGTGAAGATCATGCAAGGATCACGTGTTACCTAGCAAGCTACCATTTTTTTCATAGTGATGCTCAGAGCTTATCAGCGACCAATTTTATTAGACTGACTGTATAAAATTTCTATCTAAACTGATGCCACCTTTATTCAACCACGTTTTTATCTCTGCATCAGACTGAATTTATCAGTCTACTAATTTCGCTTCCTATTTGAAGGCGACACCAAAGTAGTATTAAAGTCCTTACAGTTAGAATTCTCTTAAGCTTTTTTTTTCCACTTATAAAATAAAGTAACACTAACATTATCACATCACAAACAATGAACTTTAAATTATAATACCAAAAAAGAGAAAAACTTTTCGCAACGACGTCCTACACAAGCGGTCTTGAAACTGTGAATTCTTCAAAAACTTTTTCCCTTAAACTATCGACCCCCTGTACGTTGTAGTCATCATACTTACCCTATAACGTCATGTCAAAGCTGCGGTGAGACAAACAACCCTTCTCTACTTAATCACAGATAATTACGTCGTTTCATTAAACTCTATCTCAGGATTATTTGGTTTAATTTTATGAGGCGAAGCGGCTAAGCTAGTGGCACATTTTTTTTTTTGTCCATTAAAATAATAAATATTGTCATAGTTCAATGCTTGCCTAGTTTCGGTAAGTCAAAATTCCGCCAACCGAATCATCAAATTAAGGATGGTATAAAGCATGATTTTTGAACGAAAAAATTTTATCCAATAAATGATAAAATAAGTTAAATATAGCAAATGAATGAGTTATTTTAATTTATTTTTAACAATAGAAATTTAAAATAGAAACAATTTATTCAACTTTTTTTTTTTGTTTTCAATTTATAAGAAAAATAATATCATAGGTATGGTTGCTTTTCTTGATTATTAATGGAAAAGTATTTTTTATTACATTCAGTTGGTCGGTTGGGCATTTATTTGTGATAGAATAAAATCAGACGAATTAGTAATAAACAATATTCATTTTTGAACAAGATTTCTTATTCAGTATGTAATTTCTGTTTTTTTTTTTACAGCGACCAAAGAAAATAACTTAATCTGTAAAGAAATGCTAGTTATTCAATATGAGAAACAAAGAGTTATGCTAAAATATGTAATTACGATCTCGGAAATCTTTAAAAAATTCAGAATTTGTACCCGCTTAATAATCACGTTTTGCATTGTATTATCTTTAACGTATTACTTGCTTTTAATAATAATAAAATCACTAATATTGCTATTCTCACACACTTGTGCGATAAATATGACTAATTAAAAAAAAAAAATATGCTTAAAGAATCCAGACCAATGCAAATATGCAATGCAAGTACGCCAGTTTTTATGCAGCTGATTACATCAAATGATGATCATTCTGGTCTTAGAATATGCAGGGAGAAAAAAAAAATGTTATACGTAACAGAGGTAACCTTGAAATTTTTTTACTATTAACTATACACAAAGGTCTTCAAAAGAATAGTTGATCATATATTAGAATGCATGTAAAAAATACGTGAATAAAACTAAAAACTTCAACTTTAGTCAGATGATACTATTTACATATTTTATATTCGTAATTTTGAATATAACAAGTGTAGATTTCATGTATGATACTTAATAACTTGGATTCGGGTCAAAGCTCATCATACGCTTACGTTTATGCTTTTATAAATAAGTATTTTGATTCTAAATTGAAAAGAAGAAGCTTGATTACATAACTGCATATTTTTTTTAAAATATCGACCAGTTAATAAAAAAAAAAAAATGTACCGAAACACAACAAAAAAGATTAAATACAAAAACTAATAAAAGTACATCACTCTATTATTAGTTCTCAATGATTTTTCATGCCTCAAATAAATATTACGTATTTAATTTCGAATGGATATCGCCTTTTTTTTTATTATTGTTACCAGAACTCTAATCTTAACTGCTTTCGGCATATCTTACCATTATAACCAATATAAATAGTTAGTCGACGATCATCGCTTTAAAATGATTTTAACTTTTGTAGTATGGCTTGTGATCTCCAACCATTCACAGTCGTTTGACTCTTGGACATAATGCAAACATGAACGCAAACACACCATTTGTGGAATTAATAAAGAATGATTATGCTAGGACCCGGAAAGTACACAAATAAGTAAGATCCAGTCAAAAAAAAAAAAAATTATTATAAGCTCTAAGGATTCTTCAGGGCTGGAACTAAAATAACACCGGCCAGTTCTAAATAAGGAAATATAAATATCTGGCATATATTTCTAAAAAAGGAAAGAAAGATCAATTTTTTTTGGAAAATTCTACGAAACTTGGGACCATTACATAAGACTTTTCCGGGGTCTTATTATGCTGCAATAATGAATTTGTGTTACTTTAACTTGTATAAAATAAATTGTAGCAGAATATTAGGTTATCCATTTTTTTTTTTTTTTTTAAAAAAAAAAAAAATACTTCTTATTAAATAAATAAAATGGGCGAAATTTCCGTAAAAATAGATAATGAAATAGATGAAACCGACGTTATTGATATCAATAATTCTAAATTACCACATAACGGTAAACCTATTGCGAAGATAGAAGTATCACCAAATGAAAAATATCTCGTTACTTACAGTAGAGAAGATAATTCAATTGTCGGTTGGAATGTCGAAGATAAAGTTGAAGGTCAAATTGAATTAGATCAACCTTTTAAATTAAGTAATAAAAATGAAGATACATTACACCACATGTGTGTTTCTGATGATAAGAAACTTGTATATACATACGGAATCCAAAATAGAATCCAAGGAGGTAAATAATATTAATGATTAATTAATTTAGATTTAAAAAAATCGTTATTTTGTTTTGTATTTAATTACAGTAATTAATATTTGTTCAATATTTTTGTTAGCAATGTACGATATGATGAATGATAATAGTAAAATTGAAGTAGATTGCGGATTTAAAAATTGTCAATATTGTACCTTTAATTTGAAAGGTGAACTCATTTTATATTGTTACCCAAATCCCACTATTTATATTTATTCCTCGAAAACTAAAAATAACAAATGGAAGCATACAAAAACATACTGGATACCCGTCCAATTTATATTTATTACCATATCAATAAATAATAAGCTTTATTTATTTTTAAATGATTCTATTTATGAGTGGGATCTTGATACTGAGAAAGTTATAAAAATATTTGATAATTACAAGGAGATAAAATATAATAATAAGGTAATAGGTATAATAAACTAATTACTCAACCTTCTTTGAAATTATTTTATGACTAACTATTATTTATCTATTTCTGCAATTTAAGCTTGAACTTCAGAGATATGTCGAAAAAAATATCAAAATTACCAGGAATGAAAATTTTGCTTGTATAAAAACCAAGAACAAAATTATCATTTATACGATTGAATTAGAAATTCATGTTGCTTCTCTGGATATAAATAATGGTATTGTTTTATTAAAGTTAAAAATCGCCATATTAAATTATTAAACTCTATTATTAACGTTATTTTTTTTTAAATAGTTACTCAACTTAACATGTTTATAAAACATCCTGATTTGTGTCCTTTATTATTCCCTTTATTATTTCCTCTATCCAATAGTATACAAAATAGTGAATTTTGGGAAAAGTGTTTGGGTCATTTAAAACGGAGTGACCAATTACTAAAAAATTTTCCTCAAAATAACATTCACGTTACAAGCAAAAATGCATTTATAATTCTAGATGGAAAGATTCGGAAGATTGATTTGGAAAAAATGATATTAAATAGAAATTCTTTATTTAAGGATTCTAATGAATTAAATTATAATAATTCTGACGAAATTATTGAAAATTGGTATTTTGACAATGACTTTAAGGTCAATGAAGGATCGTATGAAACAGATGATCGTTTAAATATTCTTTTATCTAATCCATATATGTATACGGATATCATACATGTATTATTTCAAGAAGTCATATCAAATTATGTATACAAAGATAAACTGGAAAAAATACAAAATTTGACAAAATGGGTAGTCATAAACACTGGGCAAGATTTCGAGCTTCAAGTTTTCAAAAAATTTGACGATAGTAGTGAATGGTCTTTAATTAGTAGCATAATTGAACCATACCAGGTTAAAATAAAGAGATTGCTTGGAATTAAGTTGATTAATGACAACACAATCATTATATTAAGAAGATATGGTCCACATATTTATCATCTTAATGAAAATAACAAATCCATTTCCTTAATTTATTTTTATTATATGGATTTATATTCTGAAAAAATACTTTCAGATATTTACAACAGAATATTTTCCAAACCTACTCTACCTTCTCCAAATCGTAATAGTTATTTTATAGATAAATGGGTCACATCCATAAAAAATAATAAGGAACTTATATTAAAATATGGTGTTGAATTATTAATATTTGCAATAACAAAGCACGATTTGGAATTAGTTGATGACATATATAAAAGATGTATTAGGTATTTTAAGGAAGAAAAAAATAATTGTGTGTTTTTAAGTATCATTACTTCTACAATGCCGTTATTGGATGAACATTATCCAGAATTTATTTCAAAATATTCATTTGATACAGCAATGGTTATGAATTCACCTATTTATAATACAAGATATCATAAAAGGAGTAGTTACCATCTTCATCCTTTTCAAATTGAAATAATTAATTTATCTTGGTGGACAAAATACAATGAATTAATGGGTCGATTATATAATAATTATAAGAAAATATTTTGGCTATTATATGTTGTTCAAATTTTAATAATTATACCTTTTTTACCAATTTATTTTGCTACATTTTATATATTATTGAAATATGGATTAGTTAATAGAAGTTTTCGCACATATGATGCACTTACTTCTCTTTATTTTTATGTTGATAACATATTTTCAGAATTCAAAAATGCATCAGTGATTGTTTTTGTAAATCCTTATATTAATTTTGTCGCTTATCCAAAAGATTATAATTGGTTTTCGGAATTAATTAAACCTCAATCTAGTCCATTTGTTAAGACAACAATGAATAAAGATATTTATAAGACATGGAATGGTGAATCACTAATTAATTTTAAATGGGATACTTATGGAAAATATTATTATGCAATTATTTGGACTGGATTTATGGCTTTGCTTGTATGCTTTACTGCTGCTGCAACAATTCCTCAGGAATATATTGATGAGAATGTTCAAAAGCAACTTTTGATTACTTCAATTATACTTGGATTTATTCATCTTACCTTTGAAATTCGCCAAATTATTTATGATCCCATTAAATGGATACGTGACTTCTGGAACATATTTGGTACATATATATATATCTTTTATTTTAATATCTTTATAATATTTTAAGAAATTAATTATATTAATACATTAATATTACAGATGTAATTGCATATGTGCTTCCAATTATCTCTTCTATTATATGGCTTAAAACAAATGAAATGAATATAATTCCATTACTTTCCTTTTCATGTTTGTTTTTGGATATAAAATTTTTGTTATTCTTTAGGGCAATTGAATATTTTGGTGTATATTTTGCAATAATGATTAGTGTTGCACAACAGATTGTCTCTTTTCTAGTAGTTTTATTTATAATTATAATAAGTTTTGCACATGCATTCTATATTTTATTAATACCAAGATCTCAATATTCATTTGATGAACGTACAAATAATAATGATCCTAATAATCCTTGGAATTTGGCTAATACATATAATTTGATATTTGAAAATGGAACTATGGATTCTAATCCATATATTATTCAACCACCTAATGGGAATACAAATATGTTTGTAAATTTTAGTACATCACTCTTTGCAATGTATAAGTTCTTAACAGGTACGTAAGAATAGTAATATTCCTGTTCTGATATATATTTGTATTAACTTTTTAATTCACTTCTAGGTGATTCAAGTGCATTGTCTAATTGGTCATATGCAGATAACCCATCACTTGCAATATTGATTGTCTTATTCTCTCTATTGATTGTTGTATATCTTATGAATTTGTTGATTGGATTACTTAATAATGCAATTGAAAAAGACAATAATAGAGTTTCATATTTAATACAGAAAGCTGAGGTAAATATTATATTTTGATATAAAATTATTGAAATGCCATTGTAAATTCACTAAAAAAATTTCGATTTATCTTTATCCAGATTTTGGCTGAAATTGAGTTGTTTTACCTATTCCCACATCAAAGACGTTGGAAAACATGGTTTCCTGAAGTAATGTATGTGAAATTTACTGTTTATTTTTATTTTAAATTATTTGATAATTTTTTACTAACATATAAATTTACGAATTTACGTTAAGATATTATTATACTGATGCTGATAAGACTCATGAAAAAGTTAAAGAAATGATCAAAAATGATGAATGGGATACTGATGATAAGTTGAAGAAAAATTTATTAGAACTGCTTAATATTGAACAAGTGGTTAATAAACCTGTTGATGAGGCTATTTTGCGAAAAATATTAGAAGAAATGAAAAATTAAATTAAATTGCAGTATATATAGTATTTAGAAATATTTGTTTTTTTTTTACTTTTTACTTTTTTAGTATAAATTATTTATTATATTTGTTTGATTACTGAAATTATTAGAATATTGTTTTTTATAGGAATAGTAGGTCAACTTGTAATCAAGTATAAAAATTTTGAATAACAATAAATAAGGTTGAATATATTATTTCTACGATATCAAATATTTATTGATAAATGCATAACTTTATTATATAATCTGTGAGAGAACAAATAATTATAACAACATATACATTAGAAGGTAAAAACCCACTATATACCAATTTACACGTAATACCGCTAAAAGCAGCATTACATTGACTACAAGATTGAATGTTAATAATAAAAAAAATATACATTGCGAGCCAGGTCGAACGCAAAAAACGGAAGAATAAAATTATTTATAAACTGATAATTCTGTATTACATAAATTAATTTATCTACAGTCTGACCTCGATATAACAAACCCATGATATAACGAACTCTCGACTTACCGAACTTTTTTTTAAGAACCAATATCATAATATTTAAAAAAATCTTGATATATCAAATATCATATAAAACTCTATATAACGTATACCGAACTTTGTTGATTTACCGTTTATAATAAAGCATATTAAAAAAACTTTCGATATACCGAACGTGATCATTTGGCTGGATTTATGCCAATCTTAACGACTAATTCTTGCCAAAATTAAGTTTCTAAATCACATGGTATGTTTATATACCGAACTTTTACCACAAGCTTATGAGAGTTCGATATATAAAGAGATTTACATACCGAACACCTACTATATACCGAACTTTTGTTCTTGAACCGCGAGTTCGGTATATCGAGGTTTGACTGTACTGTACATTATTCATATAATTATTGTATTACACTAGCAATTGTATAATCAAGATTTTCATTATATTTGATATTTACAGCCAACAACCCAATTTTTTAAAAAAATATTTAAAAATGGATTGCGTATTAAATATATGGAATTATATGGAATCAATAAAAACGTATATCAAACGTTTATAAAACGTATCATTTCCATATATAGATTTCTTATAGGGTCTTGTGCTGTTGAAAATTTTTCTGCAATTAAGTAATCTTTAAGTGGTGATGTTACTTCGGATTCATCATTTGAATTAGAGTTCACTTCATTTTGTGAAGTCTTTTGCAAGATGCTCAGTCAGAAAGCATATACACAATGGTTGTAATACCAGCAATCATATTAAATGAATAAATGGTAGACAACAAATGAATTATTATATATTTGATTTTTTATATGATTTTTATTAAATAACGATTTTATTTACAATTTCATAAGAAAAATTAAAGTTACGATTTTATTTACAATTTCATAAAAAATCAAAAATTATGATTTTATTATAATTTATTTACAATGAAAATAAAAAAATTACATTTTGTTATGTTTTTATTATGATTTTACTTACGATGAAAATGATTTTATAAAGATAAAAAATAAATCACGATTGTATTATGATTTTATCCACGATTTTATTATGATTTTGTTTTTACAAATTTTATAAAAAAGTTACAATATTATTATGATTTTATTAAATAAAATAAATTTATTAGATAATCAAAACTTCAGAGGGTTAAATTGCAATGCTAACAGCGTAACGCTAACATGTGAATCCAATTTTAGTCTATTTTGATTGTGATGTAAATAATGATCATCAAATTTCCGATGCTTATTTAAAAAACTGCTGCACATTTTTCAATTGGTCAATTAGGACCCAGAAATATACATATAGGGGTAGGGTCTACAGATGCGTCGTTACTATAGTGAAGTTAGACGGAGTAAGGTTTTGATTTGCGTATAATTCAGGATTTTTTTAGTCCATAGTTATAAAAATTTTGATAAAAAATACGCAATAAGAAATTCAGTTCGCGTATATTTGGTCTAAATTTGGTCGATCATATACTGCATATATTATATTTATTGCCGTTCATTCCATAAAGTTTATATAAAAAATAGATTTTTAGTGCATGTGGCTTTTCATATCAATTAATCAAATCGATCAAAAAAAAAGATTAAGCAAATTTAATTTTTTTGCTAATGTTAATTTTTAACTCAACAAAACTCTTCAATATTTCCATTCCCATTTTTTTTCTCATTTCCTCCTCCTTTCCCTTTTACTCTTTCCCCTTTACCTTACTCTTCAGTTGTCAGGTCTTTTCCCTTTCGTCTCTTTTCTCTCTATTGGCTTTTCTTTTCCCACATGTTTCCTTTTCCCATAACTTTCCTTTTCTCCTGACTTTTTCGTTTGGATACAAATTTCGATAAGGACTAAGGAGAAAGTTTTTTTAAATTTTATTCTTTTAATGAAATGTTTACTAATATTTTTATATTTTATGTTTTTCTTTAGGCCGAGTCTTTGGACAAGAATAAAGGATAATTTTTAATTTCGAATTTTTCTTTAGCGAAACGTTCTACAAACGTTTCAATTTTCTTTTTTTTTTCAGGTAGCCCGATCTTTGGACGCGTGGTGATTTGGTAGGGAATCTGAAATATTTTTTTTAAAAATTGATTTTTTTTATCGAAACGTTTTATTAACATGTTTCGACTTTATTCTCTTTTTAGGTGGCTAGAACCTTTATCGCGTAGATTTCTGATTAAAAAAAAACTTAATATGAGGAAATGATAATAATTATCAGTTATACTGTATGACGACCATCCAAGTGGCTATAAATTTCATTTTTAGTGGTATTTCGATCTGAATACTGACCTGAAATAGATTTCAATTTTAGATGGCCTGGACACGTAGAAATTTTGATAATTTTTTTCTTAAGACGGATAGGGGCGTGAATCTTTGGTCAGAACTTGGAACTTGCAACTTTTTTTTGGTCTAGATATGTGAAGTAAGAAATCTGGAATTATCTTTTTTATGTATTTCTTTTAGCGAAATGGTACTAACGTTTCGGTTTTCTTTTTTTTTTTTAGACGTTTAACACGACTTTAGATCTTTGGAAACGTGAGATTTTGATATATATATTGGCATGTAAAAAATATATATGTTTTTTTATTATCTATTTTAGCGAACATTACTAACTTTTCATTTTTTTTTTTTCTTTAGGAGATTTTTTGAGTCTCTCTGGACATGGTAATCCGAAAAGTAAATAAAATATATATATATATTTGTATATTTTTATTTATAACTATTAACTGTTCATTTTTATTTCTTTATTTTTTGGCATGCTGGATCTCGGTAAATTGGCTTTGGTTCTTTTTTTTTTTAGACGAGTTAGGACAAATGTATTTTTGTAAGAAAGTCTTTTTAGTAATTTTTTTTATAGTCTTTTAATGAAACTCCTATTAGCAGCTTCATTTCATTACTATTTTTTTTAGATCACCAATTTTTCAGATCATCGAAGGTAAAAATTCATATTTTGAACGGCTTGAATCTTAGGAACTTGGATTCTTTTTTAATTTGTTTCTTTAACAAAACATTTGCTAATGAACGGCATTAGATGCAAAAAAATTATCAGGGTTAAGAACCAACTATTCGTTTAATGTTATTTGGAAGCAAATTGCTGATATGGAGACCATAAAACGATAAAAATGAGAATATTTTATTGGTTTTTACGGCTTATAGCTAATAGTTTTATTAGACTAAATAATAAGATATGATATCCAATATTTTAAGTTAATGATGAATAAGTTGATAAATAAATAAATTATGTACAATATAAAATAAATTTAATAAGTTAATAATATAACAGTAAATATCCGTAAGGATTCCTTAAGTGTAAATCTAGTATTCTACAAACTTTTAGTTCCAAAGATCCGCTGAGGTGGGAACGGATCCTTATTAATTATTGAAAATAAGAATTTTTCTATATGGACTCTGGCTGATGCAGCTTGAAAAGCTCAAGCTAGCTCGTAACCCAGCTCGGCTAAATACTAGATAGTCTGAAATTTTATTTGCGTATTTTTGCAGGATTTTCAATATCAGGTGTCAATTTTGCGTACCGTTCATATAAAAAAACCCTTGCGTACAGATCATAATAAATTTTTTTCTTGTCACCTGACTCCTGTATATATATTTCTGGGTCCTGGTCAATTGATATATTGAAACTGAATTGAACTGAACTGAAATTTAAATTGAAATTTATATTGATATATCTATATTTATTAAAAACGAGCCCTGTTTTGTCACTTGATGCTAACCAAATTAATGCCTTCTTCCTTCCTTTTTTCAGGGGGGGCGTTAGGCGGGTAGAACCACAAGATCATAGTAAAAGTATTTGACACCGGCATCACGCCCTCTATTTTTTCATTTTTATTAAGTATTCTATGGACTTAAAATTTTTTACTATAAAATTTAAGATCAGCTGACACCAACAACTTTGTATCGCAATCTGTATATAACAACATTAAAAAATGTTAAAAAACGAGTTTGACTTATTTTTTTTATTAAAACAGCGATTTTTTTTTATTAATTGGTTTAATGGAAAAAATGGTTAAACGATTTAAATAAAATGAAAAAAAAAACGGTTGTTATTTACTAATCATTTTAAAATGAAAAAAAAAAAATTGTTTTATTTGTATAAAAACTATTAAAAAAATAGAGTATTTTTTGCAAAAAAGAAAAATAATTTTTTCGTTAATAAGTTTAAAAAGTCGTTAAATTTTTTTTTTTTTATTATTATCTGGATTTTTTTTTTAATTATTCGATTAAAAAACTCTGTTAAAAATAAATTACTAATCATCGGTTTAATAATCGTTAAAAAAAAAAAAAATAAATAAAATCTTTTAATTATTTGATAATAAGTTTAAAAACCATAAAAGACAATAATTTTTTCTTGGTTATCCGGTTTGAGATTTAATAGGCCATTAAAAAAATAAATTGATTTTTTTATTATCCGGTTTAATAAATAAACTGTTAGGAAAAGAAAAATTAATTTTTTTTTTAATTAATTACTTTTTTTTTTGTAAAAAAACGCTAAAAGGCATTTGTTAAAATCATTTTTAACAAAAACGAAATTAATTATATTTTATTGTTTTGATAAAACGATACTAATACTTTTTTTTATTGATCGTTTTAATAAAACAAATTATTATTTTTATTAATCGTTTTTAATAAAAACGATATTAAAAACGATTTTGACATTTTTTTTATTAATTATTTTTTTAATCGTTTTGGACGTTTATCACTTAGCAGCGTGTATACTTATATCTAGTATATCATAGGGGACGAAGTCCCCTAAATAAGCGCATATTCTAGTTTACTTTAATGCATTTACTTGACCAATAGACCCAACATTGAATTTTGAAGGCTTCGAAAATATGTGGTAAATTACTGTAAATAATGTGGCAAAGCAGTTAAGCCACAATATACTAACATTTTTATTTTTCATAAAAACATGTTAGTTCACCATTCATCCCCAAATCGTTTCATTCGTTTAATAAATAATAATTCTATTTCCACTAATCGTCTTCCAAATAATATAACAAATATATACAGATTTACCAGTTTATTACTTTATTAAGGCTAAAGATCATAAAAAGCCTCAGCGAGGCTTTTTGTTGCATGTTTCAGCCATTTGAAAACTTGACATTGTGGCTTTACTTTCAAATTTTCATCATTATGTTCATAAGAACGTAAACACCTGACAATAATAATAATTATGATTATCAACTAGGGCTCTTTTAGTACAGTTAGTGAGCTTAGTTTAAATATATTGACAGTTAATCAATTGTGGTATTTTTATTGTTAAACCTTGATCTGAGTCCTTGGCAAATTTTCATTGCTAAATTTTTATCATCACTTACAATATGTGTGGCAGTGGTAAACCTGAATAATATTATTGTCTAAATAAATGCTTAACATGAACAAATAAATCATGTTTACTTAGATCAATTATTTAAATGCTTTAAGATATGACTTTATATGCAAATATTTAATCCCTATTTATTTTTGATTACTTAGTTTAGATTTCCATATATTATATATATGTATATTTTAATTTCACATTTGTCCTCCAAAAAATAACCAAATTAATCTAAAAAATTTTGAATTTATCTATAAACATTTAAAGTGTAAAATATGCAGTATGTAAAATTAGTGTTTATTAAACATTTTTGTCTGTCCTGATATGCCATAGTAATAGACAATCTGTCTGTATTATTTTTCACATATAATTTTTTTTACTTTGATCTAAAAAATAAACAATTAGATAATAAGATGTTCATTATCATCATCTCATTCCTCCATCTTCTTCTCAGCTCACCCATGACTCAAAAAGTCAGGAAGATGAGATTGTTAATCTTAGATGGTAAAGGTCCACTCAAACGTTATCTATGTTTTTGCATGGTTGTCGTAAAGTTGGTGAATTGACACCTGGGCTAACTGAGTCGAGTATTAATATAAACTCAGAATCAACTCGAATGTCACGTGACTATAAGATCCTCAAATCAAACTCGCGAACTGACCCATGTTGACTCGACTTTAATTATAATTTAATAAAAGACGTTTACCAACGTTTATAATTTGTCAAAAAAACGGTGCAAAACATTTTTTAATGTATAATTTAATAAAGTTTAACATATACAATTTAACAAAAAAAAACGCTTCGCAGTGCTTTTTTGATAATTTGATAAAAAATGTTGTGAAAACGTTTTTTGATATGGGAAAAATGTTGCGCATTTTTAACAACGCGATAAAAAGCATAAACGTTGGAAAACGGTTTTTTTTGATATTAAAAAACGTTGTGCATTTTTTGATATCAGATATACATAATTTAATTTCAAAAAAACGTTTCGCTAGAACTCCAAATCTGACCCGACTGGTTGACCCGGTTGGGTCAGTGTTAATCGGGTACCTGATCTGACCCATTGACCCGACAAAAAACGCTGAAAAAAAACGCCGAAACTATTGGTCCTGGCGTTTTTATATTTAAAGTTTGGCTAAATCGGTTTTTTATTACTAAAAACGATTATTAAAAATGATTAATAATTTTTTTTTGTTATTAAAAACGATTAATAAATCTTTTTTTTGTTATCAAAAATGATTAATAAATCGTTTTTTTTTGTTATTAAAAACGATAACAAATCCTTTTTTTCTTTTGTTATTAAAAAATCGCTTTTTTTTTGTTATTAAAAACGACTAAGAAAATCATTTTTTTTATTATTAAAAACGATTAAGAAAATCATTTTTTATTATTAAAAATGATTAAGAAAATAGTTTTTCCTTTTGTTATTAAATCATTTTTCCTTTTGTTATTAAATCGTTTTTTTTTTGTTATTAAAAACGATTAAGAAAATCGTTTTTTCTTTTGTTATTAAAAAATTGCTTTTTTTTTGTTATTAAAAACGACTAAGAAAATCGTTTTTTTTATTATTAAAAACGATTAAGAAAATCATTTTTTTTGTTATAAAAACGATTAAGAAAATTGTTTTTTCTTTTGTTATTAAAAACGATTAAGAAAATCGTTTTTTCTTTTGTTATTGCTTTTTTTTTTGTTATTAAAAACGATTAAGAAAATCGTTTTTTCTTTTGTTATTACTTTTTTTTGTTATTAAAAACGATTAAGAAAATCGTTATTAAAAGCGATTAACAAATCGTTTTTTTCTTTTGTTATTAAAAGCGATTAGCAAATCGTTTTTTTCTTTTGTTATTAAAAATGATTAAGAAAATCGTTTTTTCTTTTGTTATTAAAAAATCGCTTTTTTTTTTGTTATTAAAAACGACTAAGAAAATCGTTTTTTTTCTTATTAAAAACGATTAAGAAAATCATTTTTTTTATTATTAAAAATGATTAAGAAAATCGTTTTTTTTTTTGTTATTACTTTTTTTTTGTTATTAAAAACGATTAAGAAAATCATTTTTTTTTTGTTATTACTTTTTTTTTGTTATTAAAAATGATTAAGAAAATCGTTTTTTTTTCTTATTAAAAATGATTAGCAAATCGTTTATTTCTTTTGTTATTAAAAACAATAAAGAAAATCGTTTTTGTTATTAAAAACGATTAACAAATCGTTTTTTTTCTTTTGTTATTAAAAACAATTAAGAAAATCGTTTTTTCTTTTGTTATTAAAAAATCGCTTTTTTTTTGTTATTAAAAACGACTAAGAAAATCGTTTTTTTTCTTATTAAAAACGATTAAGAAAATCATTTTTTTTATTATTAAAAATGATTAAGAAAATCGTTTTTTTTTTTGTTATTACTTTTTTTTTGTTATTAAAAACGATTAAGAAAATCGTTTTTTTTTGTTATTACTTTTTTTTTGTTATTAAAAACGATTAAGAAAATCGTTTTTTTTTCTTATTAAAAATGATTAGCAAATCGTTTATTTCTTTTGTTATTAAAAACAATAAAGAAAATCGTTTTTGTTATTAAAAACGATTAACAAATCGTTTTTTTCTTTTGTTATTAAAAACAATTAAGAAAATCGTTTTTTTATTATTAAATACGATTAAGAAAATTGTTTTTTCTTTTGTTATTAAAAAATCGCTTTTTTTTTGTTATTAAAAACGATTAAGAAAATCGTTTTTTCTTTTGTTATTACTTTTTGTTTTGTTATTAAAAACGATTAAGAAAATCGTTTTTTCTTTTGTTATTACTTTTTTTTTGTTATTAAAAACGATTAAGAAAATTGTTTTTTTTTGTTATTAAATTAACGAATTTTTTTGTTTTCAGACACCTTCTTGAACGTAATTTTGAAGGTATTTACTTTCGAATTTTTTTTTATTTTAAATAAGTTAAAATTGACTTATTTTTTTTGTATGTTTAGGAAAAAATGATTATCAGAGAAACAAAAACGAAAGATTTTTTATTCAATTTTGATCAACAAAAAAAAATTAAAATATGCGAATATTTTATGATTTATAAAATTAATGGTTGTTCTTACTGGCACAGGAAGAGGTTTTGTAAAAAATTAGTCTAAAGAAATGCTCAATCAATTTTTTTCATGCTTAAGCTTGAGCTTAAGCTTAAGCTTATGCTTATGCTTATGCTTAGGCTTATGCTTAGGCTTATGCTTAAGCTTAATATATTATAAAATTAAAACGACCTTTTTTTATCAAAAAGGAAATTATCTTCATATCCGTGATAACTTTGGCAACTGTACATGTGTGTATAAACAAAGGCGGAATGGAGAAATTAAGGTGAAAATCCAGTCAAAATGAAATGATTGACCAATTATTTTGCCTATTATAGAAAAAAAACGCCTTAAATTCTTTTATTTGGGTTAACTTAAATTCTTTTATTTGGGTTAAATCAATTACAGGATTTAGTTCATATTACGTAGATAAAGCTAAAAATGGTTATGAGGCGCAAGTCGTAAGGCTTAAGTATTATTTTTAACAAATGTTTAGACTAACATATTATTTGTTTTCTCAACGAGATATTACAGTTGCTTAGTATATAAACGACAACAAATACAGAAGCTAGATTGCGCCGTTAAATAAATGACAAATATGGAAAAAGCAATCTTTTGTTTACATGTTAACACTAATTTTCTCTCGTTTTAAGAAATAAAATGCGTAATTACATAGAATATATTAACTTGCAAATATTTAAAAACGTTTTTTTTATTTTATTTATTTATTTTTTTTCTAAAAAAAATAAAAATCCAATTTGTACACTATTCACGCTGTTTATCATGAAGTTTGCACGATGGAGGATGTGCTCAATATTTTTTTTGACGGTTTTAATTCACTTTTCTACATTATCAAATGGATATAAAACTCAAGGTGGATCAACTTTAGTTTCTAATTTGGAATATACTAAAAATTCAAATATTAGTTATGGAATTGTTAGAAAGCGTAAGTTTTATTTATTTATATTTTTACATTTTGAAATCCATTTAAAGAGTATTGATAAAAAATTCTTTAGGTGATATATTCCGAGATAATAAAATTCAGCTCATTCTATTGATCGCTGCTTATATCATTTTTTTGTTTTTATTAACCCTGATGATCCGCCGCCTTAAGAAAGAAGTACGCAAATTATATAGACTATTTTAAATGAATACGTACTTAAGTTTACATACATTTACTGATTTTTATAACTCATAAAAAATTTTATGCTGTTTATATATGTTTTAGGCAGATATTGATGCTAGTCTTAAAGTTATTATCGCACTTGTTGCATTCGTATTTTATATTATATATACTTGTGAAAATGCTCACGACGTAGAAAAGCTTGCTTTAGCAAGGTAGTATTATATCATTGCTTTTTCATAACATACAAAACCATTAATTTTTTTTTATTTCATATTAGTATTTTACTTTTAGTCCTTCCATTTGTTATAAAATTAAGTTTGGGATTATTTATAATAATTCGAGATTCAAAAACAAATCCCAGATTTCGTGATTGGATAAAAGAACACACTGTAATCACATTCTTTTTCGTAATTCTAACAGGTGTAGATCTTGATGCGTTAACATTGTTGAATTCAGGAATGAAAGAAACCTCTTTATCAAAAAGTGCAAGAAAATGGATTGCCATTATTGAATGTGTTGGACTTTTCTTAAGAGATTTACCCATATTGGCGATTCTTGTAAGTATTTAAAGAATTTTTCTTATTAAACAAATGAATGAGTAAATGAATAAATTATTAATTCATTAATTAATTAATATTAATATACTATGCTTAACTTATAACGTATCATAGGTTTTATATTATAAACTGGCTTTAGATTACGGAATTATTCCATTTTTTGCCTTGATTTCATTAATTATGTTAATAGTTTATGCAATTATATGGAATATGCTCAGTCTTCTAATGTCTTATGGACAAAAACCTGTTACTAAATCAAGTGTAATTGAAATGGTAGATGAACCTGAAATTGTAATAAGGGGAACTACATAAAGGTAAAAGTTCAGAAACTCAATTTATTATTAGTGAAGAACGGGAACAAATTGTTGGAAAAGTTGAAAACCAAATATTATATAACGATAATATCGAAAATTGACAGGGAACACATGTCAATAAAACATATTTTATTCAAAGGATGCTTCCTTATGATAATCATATTTAGATGAGGTTAAAACAAATAGTTAAATTTATTGTATAATAAAAAACTCATATCAATTTAAACATTAATTTAACCAACTTTTCTTCTTTTTTGTGTTAAACTATATTTCATATGAATGCTAATATATTTGATAGATTGATTGATGTAGACTGTTAAACAACAGAATTTATTTTATTTTTCTGATAAGGCAATATAATTCTCTAAAAATACAAGTCAACTGCTAGTATAACTACTGATCAAGAAGAAATCTTTCCACAGTCATTATAGAATTTTCTGACTGCGGACAAATTGGGATAGCCTATATAATAAACTACATAGTATTTTTGCCCATTTTACCAACACCTGTTTTACCAATATCAAATTTACTTGGCGACTTATCATTTCATCAACATCTCATTTTTCAAATAATTTCAACAAATTCCCAGCCATTATGCCAATATTTTAACCGGTTCGTGGTTTTTGGTAAGGTATGGCATTTAATTTGTGACAAACAGAGACTAGTCTACTCAAAAAAAACTAAGTTGTCGCGAATGTTTTTATTTTTTATTTAATTGTTTTGAGGAGTTATTTTAAAATATCTTTATAGTAAAAAAGACAATAAAAAAAAATTAAAATTTTCTCATTTTAAGAATATTTATTGAATAATATTATAGACTAGAGTTCAGAACCGGTTGCATTTTTATTTTTATTTTTATTTTTATTGAACAGATATTAGAAGCGAACACATAAATTATAAACACATCAAAATTGATACATGAAAATAAAAAATGAAACTAACTAATAGAAGCGAACTAAATCTACTTTGACGGTAGAGTAATTATATAACGAACTATCTAAAAATAACTAACTACTTCTAGAAACATTCAATAATTAACCCACTACCTCTTTTACAGCCAGTTAAAAACCAGGTAAATCAAAGCCCGCTCTGCAGAAAAGAAAGTAATAAAAACCATATATAAAATTCTATATAAAGTATACTAACTAACTACTAGCGCTACGAAGTAAGATTACTATAAAATTCAATAATATTTTTACCAAAATATATATTATTACGAATACTATCTAGAGCATCAAATTTATATTCTAATTCTCTATCACTATTCAAAGTATTATTAAACGGTCAAAGATTTTTTAAAGTTAATTTTTTCTTTTTTGTAATACCCAACGAATGTTCAAATTCTTTTATAAAAGAACAGCGACGTATCCAAATTTCTTTAAATGTTTGTTCATAAATGTACTGCCTGATCTCAATAATGACTAACAGTAATTGTTTATGAGGAATCCACAAGTTGAGAATTTGAGTCAACTCCAATGGTATAAAGCCTTTGATGAGATCCACGAAAGTAAAATTATCAGATTCTATACTAATTGTCCATATATCAAGCGTCAATAAAGCAGAATAATCTGTAATGTCTGGATTACATTCAAATAACAATGATAATAAAAGATCAATTGTATTATTCTTAATCTTTAAAAAAAGAGATCGATGTTCATCACATATCCACACGTGATCAAACGTTTCATCTTCCAATCCACAACTAGGACATTTCCATCCATCGTATAATTCTAGGAATGATTTCTTCATTTGTTCAATTGTAGGAATCTCTTCTATAAGAAGATGAACTTTATGAGCTTTAACTTTAGAAGAAGACATTGAAGTTTCATTGTTAGCAATATCGCAATTGAGGCATTCAAAGGTAGAAGTCCAATCAACTTCTAATTTTCAATATTTAGTATTTCTATGTAAGTTGATAAATTTTTCTAGGTCTTTAATATGACTAACCATCTTGATAAATTTTCGTAAGTGAGTTTCAATGATGATGTTATTCCATAACAGAAGTACTTCAATGTCAGAAGCAGTATCTATAAAATTAATAAATCTATCTTGGTCAATGTGAGCAGATTTTGCTAATCTATCCACGTAATTATTGCCGTCGCAATCAGTGTGTGCAGCTACTTTAAACATTTCTACATGTAAGTTCTGTTGACGAATAATTCTAATCAAAATTGATCATAGATAACTATTATTAAGTTTGAAATAATCTCGTGATGTAAGAGAGAAATTATTACATTTAAATCCCTCAAACATAGTAACATATTTAAGGAATCAATGTTGATTCTCACTTTACTTCTATAAGGGACTACCATAAGAGCTAAAATTACTGCTAAGAGTTCGCCTCGATATGCTGAAGGCCATTTATCAATTGTAGTATAAAATTCTACTTGAGGAATACCAAAGGATCTATCAAGGTAAGCAAATGCGCAGCTAATGTTGCATTGTTCAGTGCCTAATTCAATAAGAGATCCATTAGTGAAAAATTCAAAAATACAGCAATTTGGATTATCAAATATAGCGAATTTTCGTTGAATTATAAGTAATTCATTCCTAGAAAGTCCTGGTTCTAATAATTCTAAAATAATATTGTTTTGTCTGATCACGTGATTTCTCGTTAACGTACTTTGAGAAAGAGCATATTTTTTCTTAGCCTGATCAAAAAGATTAAAAATATTAAAATTAATCATTTTTCTACGTTTAACATCTTCTTTGGTAAATTTAGCAGCCGATAAAAGCGGTACTATATGCTTTGGATTGGCAGTAAAGGCACAAACACCCATGCTTAAACGATTAGCAGTATTAGCAGCGCAAAGTGTATCATCACAAATGGTAATGTGGGTAGATGTTAATGTTGATTGAGACATATCTGCATGATAATGTCGAAGAAGAATGTTGTCCTCATCAATAAGGCATTGGACTTTTCCAAATAAAATTGAATTATGTTGAGGGCTATATACAACAGATAGTGATCTATCTTGTTTTTCTATATTATAAGATTTAGTATCTTCAATATTATCAAAAAACGTAGTAAATTTGTTGTAAAGCTGTGGTTTAATGTTAAGCCCATCCACTGTAATGAGTTTTTGGATATCCATATACCATTTTTCTTCTTTGTTACCATGACCAGGAATAGATTGAAAGTAATGTTTATTACATATATCAGTCCAATTAAGTAAGCGACGCTTGTCTCCTGAAATAATTTGTTTGACAAACATAATTTAGCATGAGCGTAAAATTTTGCTGTGTTTTGTTAAAAACTCAAAAGTAGCAATAGTTGCGAAATCATTTTTTCCTCCTACTAAGGTAGGGAATCTGCCTTTGTCGATGACAAGTAGTGTAAAATCATTCTGTCTCATTAAGTTGATCATATTAAGTAAATAATTATTCTTCATACATCTAGGGATTTTGTCAAAAAGAATACCCTCTATCAGCAGTCGAGAACACCAGAGTAGTTGTTGTAGCAGTTTCAAGCGAATTTCAGTGATTCTTCCTAAGATTCCAGTGTCATTTAATTGAATGCAAAAATTAGTAATTTTTGCTTGAAGTTGATTCTCGTAAGGATTACGATAACCATATATATAAGAATTATCTAGTATCGCATTAGGGGCAGTACAAGCAAATTTGAGCTTGTTTTTAAACATTCGATGAAAAGGAACAAATAAACGATGAATTAAATCTGGTGATAGGACGAAAACCTGTGACCAGTATTCAACACGAGGTATAATAATCCTATTGAAAATATATAGGATATGTTTATCAGTAATTTTCTTTTTCCACATAAGGTTCGTTAGGTGGTCAATTTCCGCTTTAACTTTAGAGATTAGAAATTGTTCATTATTTTCAATATTAAAATAAACTCCCAGGATACGAGTGGGTTCATAAGGGTGTTTGGCCTTGATACTAATAGATTCCCTTCCAAATTGAATATTGATCTTGTTATTATAAATGTGAGAATAATGACGCTTATACATCTTGGTTCTCATCATAAGTTCAGATTTTTCTTTATTTATCTGGATATCATTTAGTCTATAAAAGGAGTCAGCGATGGAGAGCATAGATTCCAGCTTATCTTTCTTATAAGTAATCTACTGCGTGTCATCCATTAATGCCAAGGCTGGGACATGTTGTTCTATCACAGCTGAATTCAACTGTGGTATTTGCTGTATATTATTACATGATACAGTGTATCCCAATTTTTGTTGGTTAATTTCAGCAAGTAAAGGATCATAATAAATACACCATAGAACAGGTGAAATAACTTCTCCTTGGTCTATGCCTGTAAGAACATCATAAGCAGTCATTTTGCCATAGGCTGTTATAACTTGATTCATTCTATCTTTAAACAAATCTAAAATTAAATGAGTGAACTGCTGAGGTAGTTTAATTCTGTCCATCGCTTTCTTTAGTTGGAAGGTATTGACACGATCATAGGCCTTACCCATATCCTGTGATAAAATCCAAAGTTCATTATTATTATCAATAGCGTCCTGAATGATTTCATTAATGATCCTTATAGGTTCGAAGGTAGATTGTTTAGGTAAACCAGCGAATTGGTTTGTCTGTAAATGTTATGTTGTTTTAACGTTGAAGTAAGGCGATGATTAAGTAATGTAATAAGCGCTTTACAAGCAGTCTCAAGTAGAGTGATCGGTCAAGAGTTTGATAATTCACAATTAAAGGGTTTTGGCTTGGCAATAGGAAAAACGGTTGCTTCTTTCCATTGTTTTGGTAAGTAACCAAAATGTATAATCTTACATATCAAATAATATAAAATATCATAAGCCGTAGGACTAACGTGTTATAACATTTCATTAGATATTCCTGAGGGGCCTGTAGCTTTGCCTTTAGGAAGGTTTCTGATAACATCCAGCCATTTGTCACGTGATGGAAGGTCCATGAGGTTTGAGTAAATATTCTCATCAACATGACGTAAAGGTCGATATTGATCTTTCCAACGGCCTTGAAGTGGCTTTTTCCTATTAATCGAGCCTGCAATAGTTTGGAAATGATGATTGGTTTCATTGAGGACAGCTGATTCACCTGTGATTAGTGATTTATTGCCTTGGGCGTCTTTCTTATATATTTTTTCAATCAAGATATGAACCATCTCTTCTTCAGTGATCGAGCGAATCATAGATGCTTGGTTGTCTTTAAAATTAGTACAGCATTTCTTGATATTAGAAACTATTTGTTCCTGAACCATAATATCAAATTCCAATTTGAAAATAAGTCGTAGGTGTTTTCTGATTTTATACAAATTCTTCAAAAATAATTTGAAGTCGTCAAGTATAAGAAAGGTAAAGAATGATGAAAGGTCAGAGCATTCATATTTGTCCAATGTCAGATTAATGAGACGTTAGAACTTGGACCATTTAGCAGAGACACTATAAGTGATAGAAGCAGTATCATTCAGTATCGAACGTGTTTCCAATATACGATTAATGATATATCTTAAATCGAAGTAAATTGAAAGCTTCTTTTCCGGTGTAGTTTTGACTTTATTTCTTGTGACTTGCTTGTTGACTATACAAGATTTAGCTACTCTCATGAGGGTTTGCCTAAACATGTCCCAGAGAGTATTGATGTGACGAGGTTTAACGATGGAAAAATCTTTCATTAATGTATTCTCAATCTCTAGGTCCAAATGGGTGCTAAAATTTTCCCAGGTATGTTCATCATCCTTGTCCATTTTATCATATTGAAATACGGTCCTTTTGATATGTTTCTTCTTTTGATTGGTTGTGTTCAAGGAAACACCTGTCATCTGTACTGTGTCCAATGACAATATTATAGTTTTATGGTCAGTATCAAAATGATCATTCTCTATCACTGTGCTATTAACACTTTTCTCTAACATAGATAAAGATGCCCAAATATAATCTAATCTTGATTCCTGTTTATTAGAATCAGCTGGTGTATAAGTATACATTTCTTCGTCATTGTCATTAAAGATTGGAATGGTATCTAACAATCTTCTACTTTCCAGAGTGCGAAACAAGGAAAATTGCCATTTATTATTGACAAAAGCCATTAAATATTTTCTATAATTAATATTGAAATTTCCCATGATAATGACTTCCATGTCACGTGATTGGGCATTGCTGATAGTATCGTTAATGTATTTGTATAAAGCTTCAATTTGTGGTCTTTCTTTTGATTAGCATTAAGGTAAACCTGAATTAAACAAAGTTTACACTTATCGCTGAAGTACAAGTCCAAATAAAGGATTCTACCTTTATGTCCAACTGCTTTGTGAACGAATATATCATATTTGGCGTCAATGATAATGCCTACGCCTTGGCCTTTGCCCCTAATTGTGAATATTCAAAGTAACCGTGAACACCTAATTGATGCTGCCATATTTTTGCTTGTCGTTCAGAACAATTAGTCTCTGAGAGCCCATAAATATCAATATTGTAATCTTTCATAGCATCGATTAAACTGATAAATTTGTTTTTATTTAAAGTACGAATATTTGTAGATGCGATTTTCGTTATAGTGGAATCTAAAAGATCCTTTTTTGAATGAAAAGATGGTGGTGAGTCAAGTTTGGGGAAATTGTTTTTTTTTTAATTGAGAAGATACAGAGGAACCAGAGGGAATATTGTTGTCCATCATTAAAATGATTATGCAAGATCAAAAACATTGGCAACTTCATCGTCTTCCCCCAAAGAAGATGAAGCAGAAGTACCAGTGAGCATTTCAAACATTTTGGTCATGGTTGAAGAGATAAATTGAAAGGATGATTTCATTTCATTTTGTTGAGTCAGAAGAGTTTAAATTTGAATGTCTGATTGGCGAAGGTCATGAGTGTCTTGGATAAGTTCAGCTTCTTGATCAGAATCATCAGCGCTCTTAACGCGTTTCTTGGCTTGGTCAGATGAGGAAGCTGAAGAGGACTGTGTGAGGGATTTTTTCTTCATGGTGCCCTCCAGTTTGGAACCTTTTTCAATGTGTAGAGCTTTCTGAGCAGTAACGATTGTGGCGATTTGTTTATCAGTACTTTCAAGAGTTGAACTGATATTCATGATCTTCATCTCTAGTTGACGTAAGCTATTAAGGATTGTTTCTTTAAATCGGAGAATGGCAGGATCTTGGTCAAAACAAGGTTCATCCTCATCCATTTCCTCATATTGTTGAGTATCACGATCAAGTCTCTTCAGCTGAGTGGAGCGAGAAGGTCTTGCAGATTTGTTAGCACCTTGGGATTTAGCAGCATCGGCGTACGATTTCTTTAAATTCTTCCAATTATCAGCACCACTAACAAACTTTTTGCCAGGGGGTTTATTAATATTTTTATTATTATAAGTAGCAGCCATATGGGAGGGGTTACCACAGATGTTACATATGCGATCTGATTCTTGGCTCCAATATAAGCGACGTGAATCCATATTGCCCTTTTTGAAGTTGATCAAAAGTTGTAATGCAGCCTGTCGATCTTCATCACAAGAGAAGTGAATATATGCGTATCGACATTTAGAATATCTCTCTCTGATCATAGCAGCAGGAATAAAGCAGGATTTAGCTTTACATTTGAGTAAGACAGGTTCAAGATCATAGCCACTAGTGTTGTATGCTAATCCAGATAGTTTGAAAGGAAACTGCTTGCGTAAAGTGCGAGCATCTTGGTCAAGAGACAGAGGAAGAACTCTAACCGTGTCTTTTCCTACATGATATCCCCAATTAGTCTCAAAATAGGTAAGAGCATCTTGAGATTTGTATGTAATATAGGCGATCTGGTAAAAACCAGCGCCTTTAGTATAGAGTTTCTCGATTTCACCTAAGATTTCGAAGCTTGCTCTAATTTCAGCAGCTTTTCAGTATGCAGGGATATCAATCACCTGAATTGTGCGATGGTTAGTATTTTCTTTTTGTTGATCAGAAGTCGGTACTTGCTTATCTGGTTTAAGCAGAGAAATTTTAAGGGTGACATTTTTAATGTCATCCGAGTTATCTTCTTTAAGTTGCAGAATAATTTCCATTTGAAGAAATTTGTCATAAGAATCCTTGTCATTGAAAGTGACTTTTGCTTGTTTTTGGAGATGCATAATACCCAAGTTGACGTTATACTTGACATTGTATTTAGCAAGAGCCTCCTTAATGGTATTAAGTTTTGAAAGTTTAGAACCAATAATATTATCAAGTGCCACGAGGGCAACATAGTCTAGCGGTTTTTCAATAGTGATCGACTGTTGATCAAAATTTTCATTGTTGTCTGAAGGCGGATTAACATCCATGGCAGAGTTGACAATTTCCTTATCTGGCATTTGGTCATTCTGTTGTTGATTATTTTGATCAGTAACTTTAGGCGTAACTGCAGAAGCTGCAGGAGCAGGAATACGATTAGTTCCATCGAGGTTGTTTACTATATTTTGTTGAGGAGGCGCATGAGCATGTGACAGGTGCGAGCGAGAATTCTTGGACTTAGTTTTTCCCTTAGAAGAATAGGTCTTCGGCGGGTGGTTGGGAGTGTCTGCAAAAAGGTCACTAGCAACGTCCCTTTCAGATTGCAAGTTGCTCTGCTTAATATGCTCTTTATCAGCTGCAAGGTCAGCCTGTAAAGCATTATTAGTAGCTGTATCTTTAGACCACGGTGGAGGGTCAGCAGTGTTAGAGGTGAAAGTGAAATCAAAGGTGGCAGCAGGTTGCGCACCTTTTGAGCTGCTTCGCAAAGTACGAGCACTGGTGTTGTTGTTTCTGTTGTTGTTAGACATCTTAAACTTAAACTAAACACATAAAAAAGTTAGGTCTTTCGAGAATTACTGCGGATTTTCAACAATTTTTGACGGTAACAGGAGAGAGTTTTTTTTTGAACCGGTTGCATTTTTAACCCAAATAAAAGAATTTAAGGCGTTTTTTTTCTATAATAGGCAAAATAATTGGTCAATCATTTCATTTTGACTGGATTTTCACCTTAATTTCTCCATTCCGCCTTTGTTTATACACACATGTACAGTTGCCAAAGTTATCACGGATATGAAGATAATTTCCTTTTTGATAAAAAAGGTCATTTTAATTTTATAATATATTAAGCTTAAGCATGAAAAAAATTGATTGAGCATTTCTTTAGGCTAATTTTTTACAAAACCTCTTCCTGTGCCAGTAAGAACAACCATTGATTTTATAAATCATAAAATATTCGCTTATTTTAATTTTTTTTTGTTGATCAAAATTGAATAAAAAATCTTTTGTTTTTGTTTCTTTGATAATCATTTTTTCCTAAACATATAAAAAATAAGTCAATTTTAACTTATTTAAAATAAAAAAAAATTCGAAAGTAAATACATTCAAAATTATGTTCAAGAAAGTGTCTGAAAATAAAAATTCGTTAATTAAAAATATAAAAAACGAACATTGATAACATTCGTTAAAACAAAAATAAAAAATTAGCAATGTTCGTTTAAAATACTTTGCAGAAACCCATGATTTGCTACTATGCAGTCAAGTGATCGCCATCAAATCACAACAATCTGGTATCGGACATGTGACGATAGAAGTGTCGAACTACCTCGTGAAACTATCGATGACACACCTTTTCAACATCTTTTCGAAGTCGTAACTTGGTCTTAAACAGATAGTAAATATAGTCATAACATAGCTGAAACAATTAATCTTTGAACCATTAGATATCACTTAACAACAATTCTACCAATTTCTTTATTGATTTTAAAATAATAATCTTATTATTATATTTATTAAACTGAAATTATCTAACACTTCTAGCTAATATAATATTTGTGAATATAATATAATAAGATGCTCTTTATAGAAAAAATAACAAGTACAACAATAATAAAATATGTTATTAAGAACAATCACACATGATTTATTTGCCACCCTATCATATGTTACATATGCGATTTTTTTTTTTAAAAAAAATTTTGATGCTTTTACTTTTGTTATATTTTATTTTTTAACGTGGTTTTTATTAATTGTAGCATTGACTAACATTCTTCTTTTCTTGGCTTTGGGGGGCTTCTGGTAAGTTTCTTTTTAACGTTGACATTTTTTTTCATTAATTGATGTTAACACTCTTTTGTAGGTTATTCTTTTCAGCTTTTGACGGCTTTAGATTTCAGCATCAGAATCCTGATAAGCGGTGGTAAGTTTATGACACTTTGAACCTTTAAAAATATGTCTCCTTTGATTAACCATTTTTTCTTTCTTTTTTTTGGTTAGACCTTTCGATTTTATTTCTTCATTTCATTTTGGGCTTCGCTTTTTTTATTTCATTTTTCATTTCATTCTTTATTGTTTTCCAATCACCTTTTCATTATTCCTTCATCCTTCATTACTTAATCCCTTTCGTTTCTTTTCATCCTTTATCATTCTCTTTGTTCCCTTTTTATCCTTTATCATTTCTTTCATTTTCCTTTCATTTTTCATGATCGTATATTTCGCTTCCCTTTCATCATTGATTGCTCCTTTTATCATTATTTCATCTTTGTTCGTTTCTTTCATTTCCTTTGTTCTTTATTATTTCCGTTATCCCTTTTTGTTTTTTATTGTTTCTTTCATTTCTTTTATCTTTGATCGCTCCTTTCTTCTGCTCCTCCTTTCATTCTTTATCATTTTTTTGTTCCCTTTCATTCTTGATCATCCTTTCACCATCCATTCGTTTTTGATCGCTCTTTCCATCATCTTTTTGTTCTACATCATCCTTTTATTATCCTATTGTTCCTCATTGCCTCTTTCATCATCCTTTCGTTCCTCCTTCTCACTTTTTCTGATTCCTTTTTACTCCTCTTTATTCTCTTTTGATCTTTCTTAACTACTTCCTTTTGTTTTCCTTCCATTTCTTTTTTATTTTTACTTCATCCCTTCTTACTTCATTCATTATACATCTTATCCAGTTTAAAATTTGTATATTACACTGGGTACAATTTTCATCTTAACAGTAATAGAAGGATTTAATATATGAGACTTTAAAGTTGATTTATAATAATAATTAAATATGATGATTTTTAAGTATTGAATAAATCTGTATATTACATATTCGATATATTGAGTCACTGGTGGTATACATAAAGGGGGATACTACTGAGATACTATAAGTAGTGCTAGACGGTACTGTAAACTAAATAATTGTTTATCTACAACATATATTTAGTAAATAAATAACTAAAAAGTACTGGATACAATACAAATTTTGATAAAAGAGTTACTAAATTATGTCAGATTTCATTTATCAATAATTTATTCTTACGAAATTATTTTTTATGCGAAAAATATTAAAGTTAAAAATTAACCAATCAGTAAAGTTTAAAGTCACGCGATAGGGAAGATAACATTTTGTTTTTTCTTTTGACCTCGGGTAGTATTTCTAGGAGGCAATAATAATGTTAAGACAACTTTATAATTTAAAGAATTGCATGTAAGAAAAAATGGAATAAAAGTTATAAATAATAATGAAGACTTTCGAATTGTAAGGAAAAAAGGAGATTGATTGTAAGGGAAAATTTGAATAATATAATAATAAACTCTATTGTATTGCAATAACGAACAATTAAGATTTTATAAATAGATTAGAAACAGTATATATATATATATTTATTTATTTATCAATGTATAACAAACCAATTTCTAATAATAATTAACATGTAATGATTAGCTTATAACTGACACGTAATAGTTTTTTAACTTAATCAAAATATATTATTTTTTTTTTGTTAGATCGAAATTTTTTAAATTACGGTGTAAATTGTTAAATTTTAAAGTGTAAATTTTAAACAGAAAGTTTAATTTTAATTATCTATTAAAATTTATACTAAAAATATAACTTTAAATTTAACTAATCACGTAAGTTAACTAAACGCGTAATTTAAAATTTAACTTTCTATTTACTAAACGCATAAGTATATTTTAATTTTGAGTTACTTTTAATTACTTTTTGGCGAAACATTAGAATAACATTTCATTTTCTCTTTTTTTTTAGGCGGTTTTTCCTTCAAGGTCTTTGGATGCATGGTTACAACTTACAATATGTTTCTTTATTCTCTTAACCTTTCTATTTTAACAAAGTGGTAACCAGTGACTTTGTTTTTATTCTTTTAGGTATCTTTTCGGCTCTTTTCGAATGTGGGTTCAGTGTGGAAAGAATTTTTTAAGTATTCTTTAATTAAAGTCAGTATTTTTTTTTTGGTTTAAGGATGGAACATTTACTAATATTTTAATATTTTCTTTAGGCTGGTTATTTTTGAATCTAGGTTTTTTATTTTAACATTTTAACGAATATTAACAGTTTGTTTGTTTTTTTCTTAGACGATCAACCTTAGTTTTTGCTAACCAAAAATATCAGACAGAGAATAATGAAGATTTTCAAAAAAGAATTAGGAATCAAGTTCCATGAAATTTTGAAGAAATAAATAGTTGCTAATGATGAAGGAATTGATATGTAGGAACCAATATTTTATTTAAATATATTTTTTAATAAAACAGCTATTATTAATGTTTTATTATTTCTTTTAGGTGATCCAGATGTGAATATCGTTAGGGTGTTTTAAAAAAAATTGTCTTTTTCTTAAACAAATCATTCATTAACGCATTTTTACTATCTTTGGATATTGATTTCAGTTCAACTTTTTATACATAGTTCTTTTTAATAATTTCTTTTCCTTTTTTTAGATGGTTTGTTCTTTGGTTCTTTGGATGCATAGAAAAATTTGGTGAGATTATTCCTTTTTTTTAAACACCAGATTTTGGACGAATGAAAATTTCGGTGGGTTTCAATTAAGCTTTTTTTTCTTTTTATTTTTTTTTTTTAGCCAACTGTTCTAATTGATTTTTTTTTTTGTAAATGGCTTAGTCATAATACGTGAGAATTTGATAAGAAGGGAGTTTTCTCTTAATACATTAATTCTAATGAACTGTTCATTTTTCTTTTTTTTTTAATCATGTATGGCGGATATTTGTTATATGCTTTAGGATAATCTACAATAAGAAGTTTTAATGTACCTTTAATGTCCATCGTGATTGGGTATCTGTGGCATATATTCGATAGAGATTTTTTGGATTCAATTAAACTATGGTTTTGAACCTCAGCTAAGTTTTTGAAAAAAAATTTTAAAACTTTTATATATATTTTGAAATTTAAAAAAAACTTCATTTTTTCTTTTTTTTTTTTTAGAGAAATCAGCTTTGATTTGCTTTCAGATAAAGCTTTTATTGAAGCTTTTTAAAAAAATGTCATTTTTTTTCTTTTTTTCATTTAGAATTTGGCTCCAAAGTTGGATACTAGTCTCCAATAGATAAGTTTTGAACTTTGTTTGGGGATCAGAACTTTAAAAAATGCTTTTAATATTTTTTCCCTCTTTTTTATAAGAAAATCGGCTTAAACTGGATATTGAAATCCAAGACAAGTTGAAAAATAACACAAAATTTTAATTTATTTAAAGTAAGTTTGAAGTTTTTTTTTTAATCCAAGTAATTCGGCAGTCTTGTTATTAAGAGAAATACAACAATCTTGAATTTAATAGACAATAATATGATGATATAAATAGTAACATATTTACGTGTAATGATGATTCTATTTAACTAATAAAAAATTTTAAAATTGTTTGAAACATATTATGGAAATCTGGTAGATTTTTGATTATATGCCAAAAGCCAGTAATTTTTTGATTTAAAACATTTTTATTAGCATTTTTATTGATACTTTATCATATTTTATAGATTCCAGACTTTTCACCTTATTTTTCAACCATTTTTTACTTTCTGATAAACATTAAGCAAAACTTTCTTGACTACTGGTCTCATGTAATTCGGCAAATATTAAAAATAATTTAATTTTTTTATTTTAATGAACATTGATAACTGTTTATTTTCCCTTTTTTTAGGTGGTTTTCAAATTTCTTTAGAGTTGAATATTGGCAAGTAATCAGTTTTTTAAAATATTTTTTTTTGATTTAACAACTATTACTAAATATTCATATTTTTGGTAATTTTTTGACATATAGTAATAATCAAAACTATAGAACACTTGTGATTTATTTGCGGCATTAAAAATAGAAATTAACTTTGACTTTAATGTACATTTAATGTAATTTTAATACATATTAAATATAAATTTACGATATGTTAAATGTAACTTATATATAAATTAAATGCAAATTTACGATATATTAAATATGACTTATATATACATTAAACATAACTTTTATATGTATTAAATACAATTTTATTATACATTAAATACAACTTCAATATATTTATAATATACATTGAATTTAACTTTACTAATCTTGATACAATTTTTGTACGATCTGATTAAATCAGGTGATGATCTCCTTAATATGCGTTAACCTTATACACACGATTCACTTAAACTTGTCATAAGAACATGAAACCATATCATGGCTAGACCTTGGTTATGAGGTTTATGATATAATTTCAATTTAGTAGCGATGTGATTTCAATTTTAAAAGTTTCTGCAAAGTATACTATAAAGAAAAAATGAAAAAAAATACCTACTAAAATGCGGCCATATCGAAGAAAGAAACCTGAAATTTCAAAGTTAACAATTAATATTTTGTTAACTACATTACCTACACGCATGTTAAAATACTTCAGTTTTGTTTCTTACCATTTTCAACCGAGTTCACTAAAATACAAATAGTGCTCTGAACGAGTCAAGTCGATTCGAGTCAAGTTTGATTTGAGAATTTTCACGTCATCATAATAACGATTTGAGTCACAAGTCAATCCTGATTCCAAGTTTATATTAATATTTGACTCAACTCGGGTTAACTTGGATTGAATATATATTATTAAATAGAAACACGTTTTTGAGTTAAAACATGTTGAGAAAAATGTTTTTCCCGCTAAATTCGTAAATAAAAAAAAATGTTTTGCAACGTTTTTTTATCAATAATTAAAAACGTTTTGCGAAAAATGTTTTTTTTTCATTAATTCATAAGTAAAAAAATGTTTTGCAACGTTTTTTATTAATAGATGTTGCGAAAAACGCTTTTTCCGTTAAATTTGTAAATAAAAAACATTTCGCAACATTTTTTCATCAATAATTAAAAAATGGTTTGCGAAAAATATTTTTTTTTCGTTAATTCATAAGTAAAAAAATGTTTCGCAACATTTTTTGTTAA
This sequence comes from Rhizophagus clarus, assembly GCA_015698045.1. Taxonomy (NCBI): domain Eukaryota; kingdom Fungi; phylum Glomeromycota; class Glomeromycetes; order Glomerales; family Glomeraceae; genus Rhizophagus; species Rhizophagus clarus. The sequence goes on from BLAL01000285.1 coordinate 3,485,001, forward strand.
TAGATGTTATGAAAACCATTTTTCCCATTAAATTCATAAATAAAAAACATTTCGCAACATTTTTTTGTCAATAATTAAAAATGTTTGCGAAAAACATTTTTTTTCGGTTAATTCACAAGTAAAAAAATGGTTTGTTGCATTGCGAAAATGTTTCTTCCATTAAAATCTTAATAAAAAACATTTTGCAACGTTTTTACTAACATTAACTAAAAAATGTTGCAAAAATGGTTTTTCCGTAAATTCGTAAATAAAAAAACATTTCGCAACATTTTTTTGTCAATAATTAAAAACGTTTTGCGAAAAATGTTTTTTTTTGTTAATTCACAAGTAAAAAAATGGTTCGCAATGTTTTTTGTTAATAGACGTTGCGAAAAATGTTTCTTTCATTAAACTCTTAAATAAAAACGTTTTGTGACATTTTTACTAACATCAACTAAAAACGTTGCAAAAACATTTTTCCCATTAAATTCGTAAATAAAAAAAACGTTTCGCAACATTTTTTTTTTATCAGTAATTAAAAACGTTTTGCGAAAAATATTTTTTTTTTGTTAATTCATAAGTGAAAAACGTTTCGCAATGTTTTTTATCAATGAAGTGAAAAAACATTGCAGAAACCTTTTTTTTTATAAAGCAAAAGAATTCTGAATGTTTTTTATCAATATAATTGAAAAACGTGGTGTAAATTATTAAGTTTTTGCAAAGTTTCTTTTATCAAAACGTTACGTCAACCATTCATGTTTCATTAACTCAGGTATAATTGAGTCAAATCAAGTCGATCTGAGTTGACGTTTTTTATGAGTCAAATCTATAAATTTTATTATTTTGACTTGACTCAACTCGGCTTGATTTTTCTGAGTCAAGTACAATTTTGTTTAATAATCGACTTGTTCAGATGAATAAAAAAATGATTTTTTAAAAACGATTATTAATAAGCTCCTTTTTGGGACCTATATAATGAATAAAAAAATGGTTCAGAAATAATGTGCCCTAAAACTTCAAATTGTTAATAGGCTCCTATTCGAAACCTATAAAATGTATAAAAAAGAATATTTTTTTGACATACACTCCCGTGCCAAAAGTTTAGGACCACCCTATTTTTAATAATATTAGATAAAATTTCATAGTTAGTTATAGGAATTTTTTTTAAAAAAAATTTTTATATTGTTAATTTTTTAATTAAATATAAAATTAATATTTTAGTACTTATAAATTACATACTATAAGGTTTTCTTTTTAATGGTAAATTTCTAACTTTTTAATCAGAATAGTTACAGTAAAATAAGTATAAAATTTCGATTGTTTATTTAATAATAAAGTTATACTTTGAATTTTGTAAAGATCGGGCTAGCAGTTATTGAGAAATCAATCATTAAAGATCGACAATTTATATATGAAAATCATTACTTTATACTACTTTATATATAAATTGTCAATCTTTAATAATGTCAACAACTGCTAGCCCGATTTTTACAAAATTTAAAGTATAACTTCATTATTAAATAAACAATCGAAATTTTATACTTATTTTACTGTAACTACTCTGATTAAAAAGTTAGAAATTTACCATTAAAAAGAAAACCTTATAGTATGTAATTTATAAGTACTAAAGTATTAATTTTATATTTAATTAAAAAATTAACAATATAAAATTTTTTTTTAAAAAAAAATTCCTATAACTAACTATGAAATTTTATCTAATATTATTAAAAATAGGGTGGTCCTAAACTTTTGGTACGAGAGTGTACCTCTGAATTCAAAATTATAAATAGGTTCCTATCTGGAGGAATCTACAAAATATAAAAAAAATAACTAAGATTCGGAGCATAACATGCCTCTAAATTCAAAATTCAATACTATCTGGAACCTATAAATTAAATAAAAAAAGATTTTTTAAAAAATAATTAATTAAGATTTGGAAGTAGTATATCTCCAAATTCCAAAATTATCAATATAATAGGCTCTTATCCAGAACCATTAAAATATATATAAAAAAGATCTTTTTAAAAAAATCAAGATTTAGAGATTACTGTATCTCCAAATTCAAAATTACCAATAGGTACCATACAGAACCTATAAAATAGTATATATATATATATATTTAAGAAAAATTAAGTTCTAGAGGTTAATATACCATCAAATTCAAGAAAATTTAAAAAATTTAGGTTCCTTTCTATAATTTAGCAGTTGATATACTGCACCTTAAAACTTCAAAACATTATGCATCTTATATTGTAATTGATCAGCAGTATAGAAAATTAGTTTAAAAAATAGTCAATATGCATCGATATTGTGACTGATGAAAAGTAGTTCGTATTGAATAAATCAGGTGACTATTTAAAGAAAAGTGACAAATCGGAGGTAGTACCCGATTTGATCAGCATGTCACCTGATTTTAACTTTGTTAAATTTTGATTCTATGAACGAATGATTCGACTTTGTTAAATTTTGACTTTATGAATAATTTGAATTTGGTAATTTTGGCTTTATGATTTTTCTTTGTTAAATTTTGATTTTATGAACAATTTTGACTTTGTTAAATTTTGATTTTATGAATGATTTTGAATTTGGTAAATTTTGGCTTTATGACTTGACTTTGTTAATTTTGACTTTATGATGATTTTGACTTTGTTAAATTTTAACTTTAGATTTTTACTAAATTTATTTGTTAAATTTTGGCTTTATGATTTTAACTTTGTTAAATGATTTTGACTTTGAACACATTACTTATAAATAAGAAGTGTCTGCTATACTTCAAGATAATAAATATTATTATTTTTTATACAGGTAATTTAAACATAAAATTTTTATATAATATAAAATAATAATATATAATATTTTAGATTTTCATTTATAAAATATAATTAAATAAATCAAATTGATCGAATTGTACTTTGAAGTAAAAAATATAATAAAAATAAAATTAAATTTGCATTTATTTTTCAGTATATAAAATATTTAATTTAAATATGGAAGTTGAAGGATTTTCCTATCAGTTGATCGAGAAGTTCTATTTTCAATTTTGTAAATTGATCAGTTCTATTTTTCAATTTTGTATGTATATTTTTATTCCCACGAAAAAAATCATTCCCACAAAAAAAATCAAGTAGAGTAAAAAAATTAAAATCCTCTCTCCTTCTTCTCTCCTACATTCTTATTAAAATTTAAGGTTGTTCTAAAATGGTACACCGCTCATATAACTCCAAGAAAAAGGCCTTGGAATGAATAAAGGCAAAAAGAAGAGAACGAAGTAAACCATTAAGTCATCATAATAAAAATGGTAGGTTATGACTCGGTGATAGAGCTGTACCAATGGACATATCTTGTGCTTAAATTTGATTGTAGACGCTCTCGTTTGGATTCATCTTTCCTGTCTTAAGAGATACTGTAGCCGTCATGAATGAAGTTGATACAGTAATAAAACTATACCACATAATTTACTTAATGAGTGTACATAGTTAACCCCCTTCCCCTTTCTTTTTACAGTTTATATTACACAACTAGAACATCATGTAGGCATACAAGATGACATAATAATAGAACAACAATTTAAGTTTCAACAACAATAGGAAGAGTTGAAACAACAACAACAACATATTAATAATTTAGAGGAAGTTAAGGTTTCCTTAAAGGCACGAAATACCTGAATATTGGGTAAGTTTTATAAATATAAATTTAGCATTAATGTATTAATTAGCATCTTAGTATCCTTTACTTGTTTAAAAATAATTATAGCAAAAGAAAGTAAAATTTCTTGAGAGAACATGGTAAATCTTCATCAGGCATTCACAGCCAAAGGTCATATTAAAGATCTTAATAGTCAAATACGGTCTTTAAAATATCAATTAAATAAACAATAATAATTTAATTAATTTTATAAAATTGAAATAAATTTTATTTTATTTTATTTTTTTGGAATAATTTATTTAATGCACCCCTGCGTTATAATGCACCTCTTATCACGTGTTTAATTGTTTTTATTTTATTTTTTTATTTATAAAATAATCTTAAGCCGTTAAGCGCGTTGCATCTTTTCATTATTTTATTTCGTCTCCAAGAGGTGTTCCTATAAAAAAAAACAATAAAAAAACATTAGAAATGTTAAACAAAATTAATGAAAAAAAAGAAATAAACCCTACCTTTTTGTCTCCAGAAGTCTCCAGGGATGCTTCTATAAAAAAAAAAGACAATGAAGGGACATTAGGGAATGTTCTTAAACGAGATTAACGAAAAAAAAAGAAACAACCCTTACCTTTTCATTTCCAGATGACTTCGAGGGCGTTCCAGGTATGGCATTTTTTTCTTGTCTTTTTTCAATTTCGTTTTCATATTTCATTTTTATTAACTATTTTTTCTTCTTTTTATGGTTTATCTTTCGTTAATTTATTCCCCTTTTCTTTTTGTTTTCATTCACTTTCTTCTTTTTCATTATCGCTCCTTTTTCCTTTCATTCTCATGATCGTTTTATCTTTATCACCATTTTGTCCTCATCGTTGTTTCATCTTTATCAATCATCATTTCGTCTTTATCATCAATTATCATTTCGTCCTTATCATCAATTATCATTTTGTCTGTCCTTATCATCGATTATTGTTTCATACATCTGTTCTCATCGTTTTGTCTTTATCATTAATTATCATTTTATCCTCATCATCGATTTCATTTCATCATCATCATTTCGCCTCCTTTTTTTTTAGGTCTTAGTTTTGCGAACAAGGTATGACATTTTTCTTATCTTTTTTTTCAATTTTGTTTTCATATTTCATTTTTACTAACTATTTTTTCTTCTTTTTATGGTTTATCTTTCGTTAATTTATTCCCCTTTTCTTTCGTTTTCATTCACTTTCTTCTTTTTCATTATCGCTCCTTTTTCCTTTCATTCTCATGATCGTTTCATCCTTATTACCATTTTGTCTTCATCGTTGTTTCATCCTCATCAATCATTGTTTCGTTTTCATCATCAATTATCATTTCGTCCTTATCATCAATCATCATTTTGTTCGTCCTTATCATCAATTATTGTTTCATACATCCATCCTCATCACCAATTATCATTTCGTCTTTATCATTAATTATCATTTCATCCTCATTATCGATTTCATTTCATCATCATCATTTCGCCTCCTTTTTTTTTAGATCTTAGTTTTGCGAACAAGGTATGGTATTTTTTCTTATCTTTTTTTTTTAATTTCGTTTTCATATTTAATTTTTACTAACTATTTTTTTTCTTTTTATGGTTTATCTTTCGTTAATTTATTCCCTTTTCTTTTTGTTTTCATTCACTTTCTTCTTTTTCATTATCGCTCCTTTTTCCTTTCATTCTCATGATCGTTTTATCCTTATCACCATTTTGTCCTCATCGTTGTTTCATCCTCATCAATCATCATTTCGTCTTCATCATCAATTATCATTTCGTCCTTATCATCAATTATCGTTTTATCTGTCCTTATCATTGATTATTGTTTCATCCATCCTTATCACCAATTATTGTTTCATCTTCACCATCAATTATCATTTCATTTCATCATCAATTATCATTTCATCCTTATCATTTCGTTCTTATCATTGTTTTGTTTTTATCATCGTTTTATTCTTGTCATCTTTTCATTTTTCCTCATCATCTTTTCATCTTTTCATTCCTTTCTTATTATCTCTTTGTTTTTCATCATCCTTTCATTTTGTTCATCTCCCTTTTATCATCCTTTCATTTTTTTGTCCCCTTGTTGTCATCTTTTCTTTTTTTTGCCCCTCCCATTATCTTTTTATTTTCATTTCTATTCCCTTTCATTTTGTCCCTATTTCCTTTTGTTTTCGATCCTGTTCCTTTTATTTTTGCATTTTTTCCCTCTTTTTTTTATTATCTTTCTTTTTTTTTACTATAACTTTTGTCTCCTATCATCTTCGTTATCTCCAATTATTTGTTTCTAATATTATTTTCATTATTTCTCTCTCTTATTATCATAATTGTTAGGCTTCTCTTTTTTGTATCATTATTATCATTACTAGTTATGTTAAAGATAAATAATTGTAAAAAATATTACCTTTGATAAACAGGGTTTAAAGGAATAAAGTCAGTTTAATATATAAATTTTGTTATTTTTTTTGTACAATAAATTTTAGCCAATTATTTTAACCGCAACCAATAAAATTTATCACGTGATAGGGGGTGCGTTACAACGCAGGGTGCGTTAAATAAATTTACTCTATTTTTTTTTAATAAAAAATTTAAATTTTATTAATATATAATATATAAGTAAAAAAATTTTATGAGTCGTCATGTTTATATTTTTCTGTTAAAAATAATTCATTCTACAAGATAAAAATTTCGTAGGTGCATGTTATTATAAATTGAGCAGGGTAAGCAGTTTAGTCTAACTTTAAATAAACGTATTACACAATTGAATACATGTTACTGATTTATTTTTGTGATGTAATTTATGAAATGTTATAATATTTTAGCGATATTCATAATAATTAATATATATCTATAATAAAGTTATGATTTATTTTATGTAATACAGTTTCACAAGAAATTTTTTGTGATACTGCTTTATTTTTAATAGCAAGTTTCGATAAAAGCAAAAAAATCAATCGATCAAAATTCGTAACTTATATACTATTGTAGTTGATTAATAAAGACCATATAAATAAAATTTTATTTTTTTGTCAAATAAAATGTTAAAAAATAAACATCATAAAAATTAATATAAAATATTTTACTTCATATTAGTTAGTTAAATAAAAATAATAATTCAACTTCTTTTTTGTCATCACTCTTCCATAAATTCTTTATCAATAATATATGTTTTATGTCCTAATTTCATAAATCCTACACATCTATCGATTGCAGTAACATCAATAAATTGTGTAGAACCATCATTACCTATGAAGAAAGTTGTACCAAGTGCATCTTCATTGACGTTACTTGTCCATTTAATATTTGCCAACATTTTTTCTTGATCCTTATATTTGTATACAAGAAAATAATTCACTTGAGCATAAAATGTTTTTGTTATAAATTCTGGTGCGGCATTTCGAATATGAGCCCATCTATCAACTTCCATACGGGTCTTTAATAAAAAAAATAATATTAAATAAAATTTACAAAATTTTAATCTATTATTACATAAAATACTAACCAAAACAGTATAATTGATTCGAGCCTAGTCTTTATTTCTACGTATCCATTCTGATCCAATTACCTGCCTATCTGAAGTTATTAGACGACCAAATTTTATCCCTCTCGTTTCAAAATCCTAAAGAAGATAAATGTTAATTATTATTAAAAAAATAAAAATTAAATAAATAACTGAATATATACACTTAATTTCATTTCTGCTGCCTTGTTATCTATTACAAATAGATGACTTTTTATTTCTTTGATCTCTGATTTCTTAAGATCATATGTTTTAGAGGGCCATTGAAACTCTTCGTCATAATTTTCATTTGAATAAACTAAGTGATTTTCATATTCCTTATGAGGGATTGGCAGAAATATCTGTTCATAAATTTTTCTGTAATAACACAAATTATTAAATAATTCTAACAAATATACATTATTTGTTAAATTTTTATATGGATGTAGTCTTGATTTTGCCAATAGTTGTAGCATTCTGCAAGTGCATTTCATAGGGAACTGCCATATGCAACAACAAGGACCGTTACTTTGAATACTATCAGCAACATATAAAAGGTAATGGAAGCATATTTTCATTGCACTTAGTCGGCTAGTTAAGTACTAATAATAATAGTTAAAAATTATTAAATGTATATTAAAATTTGATGAATTTAATTGAAAAATTTTAATAATAAAATTAATTGATAAAAATTTGTACTTACCGTTCATAATGGTTATAAAATTGCAATAGCAAACTCCTTATTTCATTTTGATTATGTAAAGACAACTTTCGTTTTTGGCAAAGCTGGATAGCTTTGATAAAAAATGACCAACCTTTAAGATACACTGACGGTAACTGATCTTTTAACAATGGTAAGGAATATAAAGTTATCCAAGAAGCCCACTCTTCTGCTTTATAACCACTGTAATGATGAAATATATTTCGTGGGGGCTGACCAAATTCAGTCAGAATTGACTTTTTAATGGCATTCATGTTGGCTCCAATTTCACTCCATTGCTTATTACTAAGTATATAAGGCTGATTATTAAGAGTAGAATCTTTAAAAAAAGATCCCATCCAATATCTTAACATATAAGGGGTGACATTCTCGTAAAATAAATGCATGATATCAACCGGAAAACATGCAGGAAATTGTGTTGACCTTATATCTAGTAGCACATTACATCCTACAACACCTATTTAGATAATAATTAATTAATTTCAACAAAAAAAATACACTAAATATATATGTTTACCTAAATTAGAAGCTAATAATTCACGTGTTCTTGATGGTTCTATTGTCACTATCTGCCCAATTCTTGTTACGTAATCACTATGCATTCTCCTTGGTAAATTTGACAGATCATAAGTTTCATTTGTATTATTGGCATCTGATGGCGGCATAGTTGGATAATATATGTGATTATTATATATCTCTCAAAGATTACAATATCAACATGCCATATAGGAATTATAACCCGTTTAGGATATTTAATTGACGAAAAAAGTTTCAATCGATGATTTGATTGATCACACAAATACATGATCGATCAAAAATCGATTTACCATAATTGATCACATGCAATCGATTTCTTGATTGATTTTATAATTCAATCAAATAAAAAAAGAACAATTGACTTAAAATTGATCGATTATTGATTGATTCTATAAAATTTATTAAATTAAATTTTATTTCTAAACTTTAAAAAAATTAACTTTAATCTTATCAATTTTATACAAAAGAATCATCTAAATCTGAGCCATTATTTTTGGATTGTAAATAGCAATGAACAACACAAAGCAAGAACTCAATTCAGATACAAAGTGTCAAGCCTCCACCTTAATACCACTTTTTACAATCTTTAATCTATAATAACAAAAATAGGAGTGAATTGACATGATAATATTTAAATATTTATTTACGTTTTTTTGTTCTTGTCTGACATTTTATTTCATAATTCTTTTCTAAATTAATAATTATAACAAAAGGTGCCTTTTAATGTTTTACACAAATATCATATGTTTAAATTTAATAATTCACATAAAAAAAACTTCTTATTATATTTATTCATTATATTACATATTATTATTATACAGTCCTGTTAGGACTATCATTTTATGCTGTACAAATATTTCATATTATACATCATATTTAATATATTATGAACTGAAAAATTTAATCATTAATAGTCATTTTGGTTCGGATAATAATATTGTTATTGTATGGGCATTATACTATTATTATTACTTATTAAGCATACTCATACAATAACATACAAATATTGCATCATAATACTATAATCGATTAGCATCAATCAATTTAGACAAATTTGATTGATCAAATATCAATCAAAGTTAGTTCAATTTTGATCGAGGCTGAAAACTCATGATCGATTAATTGATTGACTCAATCAATGATCGATCTTACTCGACTCGATTAAGAACCCTAGGCACGTTAATAAAGTAATTTTTGATATACCAGAAGTATCACCAGACCATGAAAGCACAGTAGTTTTTAATGAAAATTTTTCATGTGTGAAACCATTGTAGCAGTCGATACCACCTATTGTATAAAATTATTATTTAAATAGATAATACAATAAGTGATTAAGTTCTATTTAAAATTACCTTCCAATAAACACAACTCATCAACTACTGGTTTCATGGAAGAATTAAAATCTTTTGGAGCTTTAGGACCTGGAATAATAGAAGTAATCAGTAAATTCTCCTTTTTAACACGTTGTTTGGGTGGCAGATTAGCGTTAATGAATAAAATTATCCAACAATCATCACACTTTTGTTTGAATAATTGGTAACCATCAACTGAACCTAGAAGTACAATATCATGATCATTTTGAAAATAACCTTTTTGTAACAAATTTTTGTATTGAGCACCATCAAACACATCACCAATAGTACTATCAATATTTCTAGAAATATATTCTGAATAGTAGCGCAATTGTTTTGCACATGCTGAGTCTTGGTATTGAATCACAAGTCGATCCTAAATGGAAAAATAAGCCACTTGGGCTCTTGATTGTCCTTCCACTTGATAACGTTTAGCTTTACAATAGATGCATTCATTTAGATTCTTGTAGTTACCGGTAAAAGCACAATATGAGTTGATGCACCTGTCAACCCAAATTGGTTTTATAGGAATTATGTCTTTAAGCATTTTTATTAATAAATGTGTGCTTTTGCTAGAGGTACCAACCGTGACCATAACAATTTCTTTAAATACTGTATTACTAATATTATGTCAGACTTTTATTTCAAGAAGACAAAGTCCTTTGGCAACTTCGTTAGTAATATTATACTCTACTGTAAACTTATATTATTATTTAATTATTATAATATAAGTAAAACAAGTTTAAATAAATTCTATTATATTTACCAGTTGTTAAATTGATATTCTCTAATAAGGTCCTATCTTTTAAACTTCCTTCTAAATTTAGAGAATTATTCTCACTTTCTAAAAGTAAGTATTTAAAAGTAAGTATTTTCAATAAAATGAGTTATGATAGTTGTCAAATAATCTAAATTCATTGATTAATAGATATCGCTGCACTACTTGAGACAATCAATTCTTCTTCATCATCAGTTTCTTTCCAATCATCAGCTTCTTTTCTATTATAAAAAGATTCTTCGTTATGAAATTCTGATTCTTCTTTGTTATAAGATTCTGATTTTTCTTCGTTACTATTATAAAAAGATTCTTCTTCATTATGAAATTCTGATTCTTTTTCATTGTAAGATTCTGATTTTTCTTCATTATGGGATTCTGATTCTTCTTCATTATAATATTCTTCATTCTCGTTATAAGATTTTTTGTTAGAAGACTCTTCTCCGTAAGATTCTTTATTATAAGAGTTATATTCATCGTAGCTAAAATACAAAAAAAATAGTAACTATTGTTTTTAAAATAATCAACTTCAAAATTACAACTATATAATGTACCTTTCATCACTGTTATCATTATCATCGTCATCACAACCATTATATTCTTCATCAATAATATCATCATTAATTAATTCAATGTTATATTTTCTCTTTTTAGAGTGTCTCCATTTAGTTGTAGGATGGACATATTTGCCTATTCCATTCCTCTTACATCTGAGACATTCGCATAATTCCAAATTTTTATTACTCATTTAAAATTTTCTATAGCGATAAAATTTTATTCTCCCACTAGATATTTATGATTAAGATTACTCATGATCAGATCAAATTCATGATCATGATCAAGATTGACTCATAATTATGTATTGTTCAATTCCTATTGTTCTTAAGGATCTATTCAGAATTAACCGTGACTTTATCATGACAGACAGTTTTTTAGTATTAAAATTACCGTGACTGTACCGTGGTACTACCAGGTTGATTGATGATGTGAAAACTTCTTATGTTCCTTTTTTGTACACAATATCGCTGTCAAATTTCTGTCTTTTTTTTTGTAAAAAAAAATTATTCATTTTATTTTTCTTTTTTAAGAAAAATTAGGAATGTTTCTTTAGCACGAAACATAAAGACTTTATACAAACAAATATAAAATGTCTGTTTATAATAACTGTATTTGGTAGTATATAGTATTGATAATTTTACTCAAGTCCAATTGTTCGTTTTACTTTTCTTTTTAAAGAAAGTTTGATAATATTTCTTTTAATTCTTTGAAAATTTTGTTTCTTTTTTAAGAAAACTCAACAGTACTTTCTCACATTTTTTTTTTAAAAAGAAAATTAATTGATTGATTTTCTTCTTTAAGAAAAATGGCTTTTCTTCCAATTTTCTTTAAAAAAAATTGATTTGTTTCATCTTTCGTTTTTTTAGAAAAATCCCTAACGTTTCTTAAAATTTTTTTTTTGATTTGTTTTTATTATAAATCTGAGACTTATTTTTTATAATCAACCACACGATTATAATACAAAAATCATATCTTTTATGATCGCTTATTTAAAATTCGGCCTCATTCAAATCCAACGTAATTTATCGATGACAGAGAATGAGAGAGAGAGTAGCGAAGAAGAAAGCAAGAGCGAGAGAGGAGAAAGAGAGAAAGAGCAAGAGAGAGAACGAGAGAGAGAGCGAGAGAGGAAGTGAAAAAAAGAGAAAGAGATAAAAAGAAAAAGAAAACGTGAGAAAGAGAGAGAATGTGAGAAGAGAGTGAATGTGAAAAAGAGAGAGAACATGAAAAAGAGAGAGAGCGTAAAAAAGAAAATAAAGAAAGAGAGAAGGATAAAGATGAGATTGCCAAACCAACTGGAAGAAATTATTTAAATCTTCCTGTAATTTTAAAAATTTCAAAAGAAGAATTCAATGGTTATAAGGTTTGTAATTTATATAATTTATACATTTTTGTTTAAGATTCCAATTGTGTAATTGTTTATATTTTAGTCAGACATACGTGATTTGATCAAAGTGTATATCGATACAGAAAGATCTTAGGAGAAGCAGGAAAAAAGAATGATACTACAAATTATTGAAAGAGTGAATGTATTATATGCAATTGTATTTTAAATAAATTAATGTAATATAATTCTTTCTTTAGTTTAAAGCGAACAATCAAAAGTTTCCAAAAACAACTGGCAACTGGTGTATTAAGGAGATGTTGCAAAGATCAATTAATAATAAACGTAAGTAATAATTTAATTTATATTCGAATATGTACGTATTAAGTAATATTTAAATTTTATAAAAGGTTCTCATCAGAGAAAGAAGAAGTTAAGAAAAAATGAAGACAAGGTATGATATCTATTAAAATAACATATTTTGGCTTTGGCTTACTACACATTTTTTAAACATTTTTTGAAGTCTGATGATGATAATGACGATGTTGATGATGTTAATAATGAAGATGTTGGTATGTTTTGAGCAAATTAGTTTAAAATGAATATTGTTTATTTTTTTATTATAATTGGAATTTAAATTTAGCAAATTCAAATTCAAATATTAAAACATTCCATTACTATATCTGTAGAGAAAGATACTCAAAGAAAATTGGAATCCAAAGTAAGTTTTTGCTATTAAATTAGAATTAATTAATTACATATACTGATATTTCATTTTATGAATTTAGAGAAGGCGACAGTAGTTAATGATGTAGTCTTTTTTTCCGTGGCCTTTATTTTTGCATGTTTTGTAAATTATATTAAAACTTGTTTTTGCGCTCTGTATTCTGCGCTATTACATTGAAATAAAAGTAATGTTATTGCTCAGTAGGACTATGCTTTTGATATGATTTTGTGATATGTGAAATTTATATAGGTACGAAAAAGACCCCACCACAAAGAAAAATCAGCAATTTTTTTATACTCATTCGGCCATGTCACCTTAAATTTGGAAACCTTTTAGTTTCATAATTTATAATCTCATCACGCACATGATCTATTTGTATTGTATTTTATCATATACAATGCACCAAAAAATTGTCCAATCAAAATCGTATATATTATACATGTGTCAAATAAATATGACGCGCATATTTTTATTTTTTTTACTTTTCTTCAACTTACTTTCTTTTCGAAATATTAATTATTTTCTTTTATTTTTTATTTATTTTCCTTTGATTTCTGAAATATCAGGTAATAAAAAATTTGTTTTCTTTATATTTTTTATTTATTTTTTCAACATTTTACTATATTAATAATTTACTTTTAACACTACTAACTGTTTTTTCCACTGACTAATAATTTATCTTTTTATTAATTTAATTTCTTTATTACTAACGTATTTCTTTGATAATATTAATTACTTTCTTTATTACTAACGTATTTCTTTGATAATATTAATTTACTTTCTTTTTTTATTACTAATGTATTTCTTTGATAATATTAATTTACTTTCTTTATTACTAACGTATTTCTTTGATAATATTAATTTACTTTATTTATTTACTAACATATTTTTTATTTATTATTTTATTTTGTTTCTTACAGCATCTTTTACATTTATCAATTTACATCATATATAATACTTTATTTACAAAATATTTTGCATATTTTAAATAAAATTCATAATTTCAGTAATCATAAATTTCTAAAATTTTGTTTATTATAATAAACTTTGGCCTATTGTAATCATAATTTCTAAAATTCGGCCCATCATAATTCCTAAATTTGGCCTATTGTAATCATAATTTCTAAAATTTGGCCCATCATAATTCCTAAAATTTGGCCTATTGTAATCATAATTTCTAAAATTTGGCCCATCATAATTCCTAAAATTTGGCCCATCGTAATCATAATTTCTAAAATTCGGCCCATCATAATTCCTAAAATTTGGCCCATCATAATCATAATTTCTAAAATTCGGCCCATTATAATTCCTAAAATTTGGCCCATTGTAATCATAATTTCTAAAATTCGGCCGATCATAATCCTAAAATTTGCCCCATCATAATCATAATTTCTAAAATTCAGCCTAAAATTTTGCCCAAAAAAACTAGACAATAATTGTATGATTTCAGGTCAAAAATATGATAAATATTGTATGAATCAGCATACAATTATTGTGTAATTTATTGCAATTTTTAGTACAATTATTGCACAATTATTGTATGGTCAAAAATATAGAAATTGTAGTGAAATTGTAGTGAATTTAATTGAATGCTAATTCGACAAAAACCACACGCAGTTTTTTCATAGGGGTGACGTAATGCATGTGGACAAATGGATATCGCCACATGACCTTAATTAATCATCACTTTTCATAAACATATATAGTCCTTCGCTTCGCTCTGGATAATGATAATATTATTCGAATACCATTGTAAATTTGTATAATAAATTGTTTTATATATCTTATTTTTTTTGCAGAAATAAGCACTTTTATATTATATTTTTATTATATTTAGAAAATCATTTCTTTTTTTCTGCAAAAATAATCAAATTATTGATTATTGCTCCAATTATTAATATACTTAAATGATTCCATACCATTAGACTTTACCTTATTAGTCATATTAACCACAGTCACCAGTCATAAACTGTGGAAGGAAACTTCAGATTTTTGTGTAAAAACTAAAATTAAACTATATTAATTTACTTATTCTATGCTATTAATTATAATGGTGATTAACTGATTATTAATCATTTACTCACTATTTTAATAATTTCATTTTTTTAATTTTCAGGTATTTTTTTAAAACTCAGATATTTTCATTTTGTATTTATCCATGATCATCAAATGAAGTGATTCCTAAAATGGCAAATATTATTAAACAAAAATATTACTTATTTAAACATTAGGAATATAACATTAAAAAGAATAAACCAAACAAAAATTTATGATTCATGCTAAAATTTACAGCTTAAAAGAAATTTTCTTTAGGTAATAAAAAGTTGGTTCTTTATTAATGCAAAAAAGGTAAAATTTTCTAGTGATCAAAAATAAATGATAATAATTACCATTTATGTTCATATGTCTTTAGACTTCATTACATTAATTTAGGATTACTCTTTTGAGTCCAATTGCATTTTGCAATAAAGTCTGGAATTTTTCTACTAAGATATGATTTGGAAGGCATAATACAGAATTATTTTAATTGATAGTTATTTATTGTGAAAGACAATTTAAATATTTAATTTCAAATGAATAATAACAGCAGTTAATACAAGAGAATGAAAGGAGTGTTCTATCTAGTGTTTGGATCTGGATAGAAACCGTCATCCGGATAAATTAAAAAAATTATCCGGTTTCTATCTGGATAATCCGCCTCAGATAAAAATCCGGATATATCCGGATAGAATACGAAATCCGGATATGATTATTTTTTTATAGTCAAATTTTAACAAACAAAATTCATAGCATTTGTGTAGTTAACCGTGACATTGGTTTACGAATTAAATCCATGGCACTTACTTAATTAAATTCGTGGCATTCATTTAATAAATTATGGTTGTAAAATCTTAATTTTTGCCGGCACTATGAATTTCGCCTAAATTATGCTTGCAAAAAGTATTTGGCATTTAGAAATTCGATAATCATCAGCAAAAGTTATCTCAAATTAAACTTTTCTTTATTAATAAAAATAGTGTTTATGAAATAATAAAGTTTATCCCATAACAAACTGCATATCCTGAAAATATTATGCAAATTTGGTTTATACTGCAGAATCATATATTAATGATTTTATCCGAAATTTTCACATTTTGTACACTTTGATAAATATAAATCTTATCATTCTGAATTTCGACTTGTATTTGTTACTGTAAAAAATCGCAGTTTGACAAAATCAGGATAAAATCATTTATCTTGACAATATTATTACCAAAATCAAACATAATTTAACCTTTTTAGCGATTTTCATTGTTTGGAGAACTAAATTTGCCGATATCTACAAAACTTAGTATAATTTTAAAATTTGGTTAAATAATCAGTCATTTATGACTATTTTTTCAGAGACAATTATTATGAACATAAACCATCATTCTGAAATTTTAATTTTTTAGAATGAAGAATAAGTTTAGTTAAATGACCAAAATATATTGGAGCTAAAAAATTTTATGATTAATTATAGCTGAAAATTTGTACAAAATTTAGATAAATTCAACAATACAAATTCTATTTTTAGAATATAAGCAGCTTATGAGTCAAAACTTAAGAAGTGATTAACCACTGTTAATTGACTCTGAATCGATTCTTATTTTGGGAATTAATTTCAATCCTTCACTGGACGAAAATTTAATAAGAAATCTAATTTAAATATTTTAAAAAAAATTTTTTTTTATCCGGATTCCGAGTCAAACTGGATAATTCTTAACCGGATAATTATCCGGATAAAAACCGAATTATCCGGATATCCGAAAAAAAAAATTTATCCGGGTTCAACCGGTTGGACCCGGTCATGGATCCAAATACTAGTTCTATCCATATTTCAGTTCTAAACGGATTTTTTAAATTACCTTGCAGCTTTTATAACAAATAATTTCTCATATAGTAAAACTAGTGTACTTTTGGATACAGTGAGTGAGCTTATTTTTAAAAGTATATTTTATTTTTTATTAAATTGTAAAAATAGTATTTATACAGATGAATACATAGAGTTAAATTTTTGCTTTAATCTATCTAATTCTATTAACATTGCATTGTCCACTTTTATTGCATCTTGATCAAAAGAGCGAATTTCTAAATTATTCCAAGAAGTGGCTCGACTCATTGCTACATAGGCTTGACCAACAGCAAACATTTGTGCATCTAATGATACAGTTGCATGTGGCAAAGTAAGACCTTGTGTCTTATGTACAGTTAATGCAAATGCATTCTGAAGTGGAAATTGTGTTCGATGTGCTGGAGCTCCATTAAAATTAAAATAAGCTGTTGTTTTTTCTACTATTACTTGATTTATTCCAGATTTTATAGGAAAAACTACTTCTATATGGTTTTCATCTATTAATTTAGTGATTACACCAATTGATCCATTGCAAAGTTCTTCATTAAATAACTTATTTGTTAAAAACATAACTCTTGCTCCTTCTTTTATGATTAATTCAGATGGAAGATTAGTGTAATGTCTAAATTGTTTGTCATATTCTTTTGGTATGCATTGTGTATGATTAATGTAATCATCAGCTATTGATATTAGAGTTTCTGAAGAAATATCTTTAAGAACAGGAAGAAATCCACATATTAAGTTATTAATTGAATCAGCTTCATGTCAAAATCCATTAATATATATGGTATTAATTGATGCTACATTATTTTGCTGATAAAATAATACTTTTTCCTCAATTAATCTTTTTGTTTGTAAACTTATACTTCCAAATCGGACTTCTTCTAATATGTTATAAAATAATCTATCATTTTCTTGTCTGTGAGAAACAGTTAAAAAAAGGGGATAAAATTCTTGCCATTCTGGAGCATAAAAAACTTGTTGCCCATTAACAGGTGGAAGTTGAGCAAGATCACCAATAAGCAAAGTTGGGATTCCACCAAAAGGAGCTGGGATATTATTTATTTTGGCAAATAATGAACTGATAAATGTTAATAGATTTGCTGATACCATTGATATCTCATCTATTATAATTACTTCAATTTTACTAAGTTCTTGTCTTTGCTGAATATTATAATAAGATAAAGTTTCAAAATAATTTTGAGTATTTCTAATATGTAGTGCTGCATGTATGGTTTGACCATTAATATTATTTGCTGCAACACCAGTGGGTGCCATTAATAAATATTTTTTATTTTAATCAGTTAAAGAAGTTATAAGCTGATTTATCATAAATGATTTACCAGTACCTGCTGAGCCAGTTAAAAAGAAATAAGGATATTTAGAATATTCTTGTTTTCCCCAAGTATTCATAAGTATATTGAAAATTTTATATTGATCATCAGAAAATATCATAGATGAAAGATTTGTTGAAATATTAGGTTGATGTGATAAACTAAGTAACTGATTTCTAATTAATTTTTGTAAATCAGTATGCAATGAAATTATTAAATTATCAATTAAATTTTGATAATTTCTTGTATATTTTTGGATATGAGATTGTGTTGAACTTTGTACATAATTTAAAGTTAAAGAATACTCTTCAGGAAATTCAGCTTCAAATCGAGCTTTATATGTTAAATAATGTTTCTTTAAATCAGCTTCACTTTGAGCAGGTATTCTAAGTAATAATTGTTGATAAAAAAAGGATTCTGAATGTTCAACAGTTAAATGTTGAAAACGTACAAGAATTTCTTTTTGCCGTTTTTTTACAAATCGATTTTTTTTATCCATATAATATATTCCATTTGCTGGTTGTTTATTTTGTATAATATAATTACGATGATAAAAAGGGTAAATCATATCATTAAATTCATTATCAATAGGTCTATCAAAATATTTATCAATTGCATCATCCCAGTATGGAGATAATTGTTCTTCTTGTTGTAATACATATGGTGGTTTAACTGATTTATTTCTTACTTCAGGAGGAATAGAAGGAAGAAATTCAACAGCAATTGTTGATCTGCATATTGAATATCCAAGTAAAAGTATCATTAATTCCATAGATCCAAGACGTCTTGCTAAAATATGTTTTCGAAATGCATTAGGTTCAGTAATATCAAAATACTCTGAAGGTTCAGATTTTGTTACATATTTGGTCATATATTTTGCAAATTGACGTGTTGTTACATACTGAAAGTTTACATGTCCATTCCATAAAAATAGTGTTGGTGCATGATATGGTACAATATATAAATCTTCTTCTTTAGTACGACGATAAATATATCTTAAGGAATTAGGATCTTCATATGTAATATTTGAATAAGGTTGTGGAAATCCTTTTTTACATCTTGATCCAAGTGGTGCAGGACCACCACAACGGGAATCACATGTATGAATTTGATGTTTTTTAACTAATTCATACAATTCAGGTTCTAAGTTGGGATCAGGCATATCTGCTCTAATAACATTAGAGTTAATTAATTCAGGAATTGATTTTGATAAATAGGCAATACCATGAGTATGTATTGCTCCACGATTTTGAAATTCATCTCGTTCAAAATGATGTAACCAATTACCCCAATTTGTTAGATTTGGATTTTTCCAAAGATATTGATGTATTGATGATAAACGGTGATGATAATGTAAATAAGTATGAAAGGGACGGTTAGAAGGTAAAGTATCTTTATTGTCAGTTTTTGATAATATATTATGTAAATGTGACCAGTGACTTTCAGCCATAGTCATAGTATAAAAAATCTGTGGAAGACCAAATGCTTGAACCATTGTATTAATGTGATGTTCTTTTTGACGAAAATAAGAATCTCCTGTTCTAATATAAGAAGGTACAGTTGTTGTTTTAGTTTCATTAATAATAGGACGTCCAGTATAAATACTATTAGTAATAAAATCTGCAGTTGTTAATTGATGTGATAAAGAAGTACTATGCTGATTTAATATTCTAGTTCTATTTTGATGATTTCTTAACTTTTCAAGTGATAAATAAATATAATGAGGCCAATACCATGATAAACGCCATCTAGGATCAGGGCAAAGTAATAATGATTTTGCATAATTGCCTAAGCTATCTTTAAAGCGCCGATTTGTATCTTCATTTATATAAAAGCCTTTGCCATATGGAAAAAGATCAGGAAATAATAGTGGTTCAATATTTTTATCATAAAATGGTATTGGCAATTCTTTATTATTAGGATCAGTCAAAAATCCAGCCATTAGTCGAGAATAATGAAAATCTTCATTGTGTATTTCTGTATCAAAATCATAAGGAGGTAATACTACTGCAGATGGACGTAAATTAGTATTAGGTGTTTGATTTTGTGAATTATTACTAAGTGATGCAGTTGGAAAAATAATTGGTGGTCCATTCCATGTACCACGATTTATTACAGTTTGATATGGTTAAAATAAGGATTATTATTACGTAACCACATTGCTGCATCATTTAGTGAAGGATGATACCATGAGTTAGGCTGATTATTATCTAATATAGCACCAATAGTACCAGAATATAGTGCAAGAGCATTAATATTTTTTGAATATTTAAAAGTTCCAGTTAAGTGACGATAATTTGTGTAAGCATTTGTATTTGAAGCTCTACCTAATGAACAGCTAAGGTGAATAGGTGAAAGATAAATTCGGTGATATAGAGGCACATTATAGATTTCATCAGGAATTGGATCAGGAATTGGTATTTTAATATGATTGTTAGAATTATAGCAAGAAGGACATGTTACAATTCTTTTAGGTTTTGTGTCATCAGTATGTGGATATTGAGTAAGAATATTTTCATTAAAATGATTCTTTAGATTAAGCAATTTTTTAGAAGGATTCCAAGGTGGAAAATAGGCTCTAATAATAGTATCAGAAGATGAAGAGAAAGAATCCTGAACTGGAATGCGAGAATGACTCGTATTAGCATTTTGACGAATTGCAAAACTTGAAAGTAATGAGTTATCAAAATCTTCATAATCTGAAAGAGTTTCAGAATCATTATCAGATAATTCAACTCTCCAACGAATGATATCTAAATCCATAATAATAAATAATTGAATTTAAGGTGTGTTTTAAAAAAAGTTTTTTAAGATATGCTTTAAAAAATTATTTTGGTAGCAATGAAACAAAAAAGCATGTATTTATAATGTTATTTGTTATACTACATATATGTTGATTTTTGATTAAACTACATGCTGATTTTTCAATTAAATTACGTGATGATTTTCAATTAAATTACGTGCCAATTTTCAGTTAAATTACGTGATGATTTACAACTAAATTACGTGATGATTTACAACTAAATTACGTGATGATTTACAACTAAATTACGTGATGATCTTTAATTAAATTACGTGTCAATTATTTAATTTAACTATATGCGACAATTATACGTGACAGCTATGTTGAATGGGACAGTCTGGGATAGTCCAAGTTCATGGACAAGACTTGTTATGTCCAAGGACATTTGGGACATTTATATATATTAATAACGGAAAAAAATCGTTGCGAAATGGTTTTTTTTTTGTTAAATTAAAAAAATAAAAACCATTTCGCAGCGGTTTCTTCTCGTTAAATTAAAAAAATAAAACTGATTCGTAATTAAAAACTGTTGCAAAACGGTTTTTTTTGTTAAATTAAAAAAATAAAAACCATTTCGTAATGGTTTTTTCTCGTTAAATTAAAAAAATAAAAACGTTTTGTAATGTTTTTTATTGAAACAATTAAAAACCGTTGTGAAACGGTTTTTTTATTTGTTAAATTAAAAAGTAAAAACCATTTCGCAACAGTTTTTCCTCGTTAAATTAAAAATAAAAACGTTTTGCAACGTTTTTTATTAAAATAATTAAAGACCGTTGCGAAACGGGTAAATTAAAAAAATAAAAACTGTTTCGTAACGTTTTTTATTAAAATAATTAAAACCCGTTGCAAAATGGTTAAACTAAAAATAAAAAACGGTTTGCCAACGTTTTTTATTAAAATAATTAAAGACCGTTACGAAACGGTTTTTTTCTTTGTTAAATTAATAAGTAAAAACCATTTCGCAATGGGTTTTCATCGTTAGATTAAAAATAAAAAACGTTTTGCAACATTTTTTATTAAAATAATTAAAGACCGTTACGAAACGGTTTTTTTTTCGTTAAATTAAAAAAAATAAAAACGTTTCGCAACGTTTTTTATTAGAATAATTAAAAACAATTAAAAACCGTTGCGAAATGGTTTTTTTTTTTGTTAAATTAAAAAGTAAAAACCATTTCGCAACGGTTTTTCCTCGTTAGATTAAAAATAAAAAACGTTTCGCAACGTTTTTTATTAAAATAATTAAAGACCATTGCGAAATGGTTAAATTAAAAAAATAAAAACTGTTTCGCAACGTTTTTTATTAAAATAATTAAAGACCATTGCGAAACGGTTTCTTTCGTTAAATTAAAAAAAATAAAAACGTTTTGCAACGTTTTTATTAAAACAATTAAAAACCGTTGCGAAACGGTTTTTTTTCGTTAAATAAAAAAAAATAAAAACGTTTCGCAACGTTTTTTATTAAAACAATTAAAGACCGTTGCGAAATGGTTAAATTAAAAATAAAAAACGTTTTGCCAACGTTTTTTATTAAAATAATTAAAACCGTTGTGAAACGGTTTTTTTCGTTAAATTAAAAAAAATAAAAACGTTTCGCAACGTTTTTATTAAAACAATTAAAGACCGTTGCAAAACGGTTTTTTTTTCGTTAAATAAAAAAAATAAAAACGTTTCGCAACGTTTTTTATTAGAATAATTAAAAACAATTAAAAACCGTTGCGAAATGGTTTTTTTTTTTTGTTAAATTAAAAAGTAAAAACCATTTCACAACGGTTTTTTCTCGTTAGATTAAAAATAAAAAACGTTTCGCAATGTTTTTTATTAAAATAATTAAAGACCGTTGCGAAACGGTTAAATTAAAAAAATAAAATCTGTTTTGCAACGTTTTTTATTAAAATAATTAAAGACCGTTGCAAAACGGGTTTTTTCGTTAAATTAAAAAAAATAAAAACGTTTTTGCAACATTTTTTATTAGAATAATTAAAAACAATTAAAGACTGTTGCGAAACGGTTTTTTTTTTTGTTAAATTAATAAGTAAAAACCATTTCGCAATGGTTTTTCCTCGTTAGATTAAAAATAAAAAACGTTTCGCAGCGTTTTTTATTAAAATAATTAAAGACCGTTGCGAAACGGTTAAATTAAAAATAAAGAACATTTTGCCAATGTTTTTTATTAAAATAATTAAAACCGTTGCGAAATGGTTTTTTTCGTTAAATTAAAAAAAATAAAAACGTTTCACAACGTTTTTATTAAAACAATTAAAGACCGTTGCGAAACGGTTTTTTTTTCGTTAAATAAAAAAAAATAAAAACGTTTCGCAACGTTTTTTATTAGAATAATTAAAAACAATTAAAAACCGTTGCGAAACGGTTTTTTTTTTTGTTAAATTAAAAAGTAAAAACCATTTCACAACGGTTTTTCCTCGTTAGATTAAAAATAAAAAACGTTTCGCAACATTTTTTATTAAAATAATTAATTAAAGACCGTTGTGAAACGGTTTTTTTCGTTAAATTAAAAAAAATAAAAACGTTTCGCAACGTTTTTATTAAAACAATTAAAAACCGTTGCGAAACAGTTTTTTTTTCGTTAAATATAAAAAAACAAAAACGTTTCGCAACGTTTTTTATTAAAACAATTAAAGACCGTTACGAAACGGTTTTTTTCTTTGTTAAATTAAAAAGTAAAAACCATTTCGCAACGGTTTTCATCGTTAAATTAAAAATAAAAAACGTTTTGCAACGTTTTTTATTAGAATAATTAAAAACAATTAAAAACCGTTGCGAAACAGTTTTTTTTTTTTGTTAAATTAAAAAGTAAAAACCATTTCACAACGGTTTTTCCTTGTTAGATTAAAAATAAAAAACGTTTCGCAACGTTTTTTATTAAAATAATTAAAGACCGTTGCAAAACGGTTAAATTAAAAAAATAAAATCTGTTTCGCAACGTTTTTTATTAAAATAATTAAAGACCGTTGCAAAACGGTTTTTTTCGTTAAATTAAAAAAAATTAAAAACCGTTGCGAAACAGTTTTTTTTCGTTAAATAAAAAAAAACAAAAACGTTTCGCAACGTTTTTTATTAAAACAATTAAAGACCGTTACGAAACGGTTTTTTTCTTTGTTAAATTAAAAAGTAAAAACCATTTCGCAACGGTTTTTCCTCGTTAGATTAAAAATAAAAAATGTTTTGCAACGTTTTTTATTAAAATAATTAAAGACCATTGCGAAACGGTTAAATTAAAAAAATAAAAACTGTTTCGCAACGTTTTTTATTAAAACAATTAAAACCCGTTGAAATTAAAAATAAAAAACGTTTTGCCAACATTTTTTATTGAAACAATTAAACCTGTTGCGAAATGGTTTTTTTTCGCTAAATTAAAAAATAAAAACCATTTCGCAATGGTTTTTTTCGTTAGATTAAAAATAAAAAACGTTCGCAACGTTTGTTATTAAAATAATTAAAAACAATTAAAAACTGTTGCGAAATGATTTTTTTTTCGTTAACAAACGCCAAACCGCAATTATATCAGCAAATCAGAATTGCAAAATTGTGGACTACTAACCGCAATAAAATCGCAATATTGCGGATTTGGAAGATTAATTGCAGATACATCTTTATTTTTAGGACACTCGGACTGTCTGGGACGTCTGGAACGAAAGAAAAATCTGTCCACTTATGATTTCAGAAAAAAAAATGGCAAAATTGAAAATTTTTATATTTCATATAAATGTGAAACTTTATTTATATATATTTGTATCCATTTAAAAATGTTCAAAAAAAACTATTCTCGTTCTTGTTATATCAAGTTACTAGTAATAAATTGCAGAAATAATGAAGTATTTTCATATAACTATAGTTTATTTCTTATTATAAGCACGTTTTTGCTTCTTATAAGGTTGTTTTCGTTTATCATTTGGTTCCTCTTGTTGATCGTCATCATCATCTTGATCATCTGTTTTATCGTCTTTACACAGATCAGATAAATGTTTTTTTGATCTAGTAGTACGTTTCGGTAAACCGGAAATTGAGTTATGTGATTGTAACGTTGATTCATTATCCAAATAATTATTTATTGCAACTGAATCCACTTGTGAATCTTCAGGGTAATCATCGTTTTCGACATCATCTATTGTGATTACTGAATCGGTACTAACATCACCTGGTTTTTGTGTTGATAATACAAAAGGACCTTTATATTTGGATGTAGTGGATGGTTTTATCGGTGAATTAGTTAAGGATTGAGATCTTCTTTTTGTGAATGCATTGTTAATTGATTTTGTAGATGTAGATTGTGGACTAGAAGTTGAGGCATTTTGTTGAGTAGATTTGATGTCATAATCAATGATTTTTGCGTCAATTTGCGCATAAGTTGTTTCAGTATTTTTTTCATTAGATGAATAAACAGCTTCTAAAAACCCTCCAATGTAAAAATTGGTGTATTTGGTCCACTTATCTTTAATGGATTCAAACCATTTAGAGCTTTTAGAGTAGCCAATTTCAAAGTTAACAGAACGAGCATCTTTGTGAAAAGATGAAAAAATCGAAGATCGAGTTTTTATAAAGTTCATCCCTTCGAATGATGTCAATGAGTTATATGGTGTGGTACAAATATGCACAAAGGGTTTAGTGGAGGGGATTGTTGCGGGATCCCACTCCAAATGTTGACCGTTTGAATCTATTTTGGGCTCTAAAATGCAGGCCATCTCTACAGCTAACTATTTAAACAAATATATAAAAAAAAAATTACTATTAACATACGCTATATCACTAAAACACTGACTTTTAACAAGTTCTTACCATTAATTTTTCACCATCCAACGTAAACTTTCCACCAAGAAGAACAAGATCTCCTTCACTAAATGCTTCATTGTACTCATTTTGAGCATTTGTAAATTGTTTTATTCCAAAAGTGTAATTTTGGGATGAAACTTTTTCTCGGTAAATTGCTTCCCCAAACAAAGTTTTATCAGATATTTTTAAACGAGTAATAAGACCAATTACTGTTAGAGTGGAAGTCATTGTATAAAAAAAAAAATATCAAGAAAAAGTACGAGTAAAAATTTTTATGAGCAGAAAATTTTTTTTTTTTTTAAAATTTTAAGGTGAAAAAAAATAGATTATCCGTGATGATCTAATAAATAATGAAAAAAAAAGATCTACATTTTTTCAAAAGAAAAAAAAAACAGCACGAAATTTAATTTTTACATTTTACAAAAAAAAATAAAAATAAAAGCAAATAAAAAAATAATAAAATTATTATAATTAGAGCTCTAAACGGGTCGAGTTGGGTCGGGTAATTGACTTAACCCGACCCATGATATTTATGTCAGGTCATCAAATTCATGACCCACCTAGGTACCCGAACTGATCCGAACCAACCCGCAATTTTACAATGTTATATCAAAAACGCTGGAGCTATTAGTTTCAGCATTTTTTTTTCAATTCTGTATATAAAAATGCCGGAAATGACGGTTCCAGCGTTTTTTTTTCAATTCTGTATATAAAAACGCCGGAAATGATGGTTCCAGCGTTTTTTTTTCAATTTTACATATAAAAACGCTGGAACTGATAGTTTCGGCGTCTTTTTTTTTTACATAAAACTAATAAAAAACCAATATTTTTAATAATAAAACAAAACGATTTTTAAATTGTTTTAATAAAAAAAAATAATAAAAATGATCTTTTTAATCATTTTAATAAATAAAAAAAATGATTTTAATAATCGTTTTTAATAATAGTTTTTAATAATAAAAAAAACGATTTTCTTAATCGTTTTTAATAATAAAAAAAAAACGATTTTCTTAATCGTTTTTAATAATAAAAAAAAAAGATTTTCTTTAATCGTTTTTAATAATAAAAAAAAACGATTTTCTTTAATCGTTTTTAATAATAAAAAAAACGATTTTCTTTAATCGTTTTTAATAATAAAAAAAATGATTTTCTTTAATCGTTTTTAATAATAAAAAAAAACGATTTTCTTTAATCGTTTTTAATAATAAAAAAAAATGATTTTCTTAATCGTTTTTAATTAAAAAAAAAAAAACTGATTTTCTTAATCGTTTTTAATAATAAAAAAAAATGATTTTCTTTAATCGTTTTTAATAATAAAAAAAAACGATTTTCTTAATCGTTTTTAATTATAAAAAAAAAAACGATTGTCAGATTTAGAAAATGTTTTTTTTTAAATTATTAAATAACATTTTTCATTAGATTGACAAAAAATGTTTTTACGATGTTTTTATTAACTTTTTTTATTATAATTAAAATCGTTTATTATTATTATTATTAAAAACGATTATTAAAAATGATAATTAAAATCATTTTTTATTATTATTATTATTAATTATTAAAAAATGATAATTAAAATCGTTTTTTTTATTATCAATTAAGAAAAATTCGCAATTCTTGCAAATTTTTCTTTTTTTTAAGGACAGCCCTGCGGGCAGGTTTGTTCATATATATCTGCTGCGCTACCATACTGTCTAATGATGACAAATCGGCATCCAGTCACCTTATTTTACATATTAATAGTATGAATTGAAAAATTTACTCCAATCATGTTGGTTGAACTGTTTTACCTGTGCATAACAAATTTAGTAGTTATTTATTAAATAAATTAGTTTTTAATTGTAAATAATAATATTGTCAAAATATTAAATTTTGTTTTGTGCAAGAGCAAAAATTGATTGACATAACATTAAAAAATGTGATTTATTCATGATCTATCAAATCAACATTCATCTTTAGTAGCACAGTTAAATTCAGCACAAAAAGTTTCCATTATGATTGACTGTCTATGTACATGTACATGTACTGTACAGTACATGTTAATGTTAATGTTAATGTACTGTACATGTACATGTACATGTACATAACATATATATAAGATTTGATGGACCTTTTTTTACCAAAAAGGAAATTTTTTTTAATTTCGCGGCAATTCTGCATGTGGGTAAAATATCAAATTAAGAAATGATGTACATATATTCGAATTAATAAATTTGATAAATTGATAAAATGATTGACAAATGATTGACATAAAAATAACTACTTTTGTAATAAACGCCCAACAAAAGATTATCTGTGTGTTAACAAGGGTCATGTAGAACTTTTAAACCTCATGAGGTTTCTATAGCTTGATTAGAATCATTTGAGAATATTAATAACTTTCATTAAAATAAAATTAAAGAGAACTTACCAAATATCACGTTCAAAAAGATTCAAATATCGCTGAAATCTATACATTTATATGGTTAAGCTATGAAACTATGTAGTCATTCGTGAAATAAAACAGATTAAAGAGAAAAAAAACAATTGTGTCTAACAAAGAGATTTGAAAAATATAAAGACAATTAAGAATGAAAAAAAAGAGAGGAATAAGAAAGAGACAAGGAAAAGAAAAAAGATGAGAGAAATAGTTTTGTTAAATTGTGATTAAATTGTGATTAAAAGTTTAATAAAAGTTATGAAAATGTATAAAGAACTGTGGCTGCAATTATTAATATTGAGTTACATGATGCAATGATGCACGTGAAGCTATAAATAAACTTTTTTTAAAAGAAAAAAAAATTTAATTATGTTAATTCAGAGAACTTGATAAATATACTATCAATTTTAAAATCCTAATGGTAGTTGAATTATTACCAGTCCAATGACTCTTAGATTGCAATTAATGTTTTTCTTATTAATGTTTTACTTCAAAAACAAAATTTCATTCTATCCTTTGTTAAGAATAATAAATACGCTTTAGGAATATGTTTTTATTTTGAAAACATTTTTCATTTCTCATCGAATTATTAAATGTTTTTTTTTTTTGGTTCCCATCATTTTATAGTTGTGTCACTAAGGGCACGCTATTTTAATGGAAATTTAGTATGATGATTGCTTAAAAATCCGTGGCTATCCAATTATGATAAGAGGAAAGTAATCTTAATATGAAGTTAGAATACATTTCAAAGTACATTGCAATTATATATTTCTCATATTTTTCTTATATTTCACTTAAAATGATTTAAATAAATCAAACATATTACAGTTATATTTTGCCTTTAATATGAAATTTGGAATATACTATTAAATCATGATCATGTGTTGCTTATATCTTGTTATTTTTGCACATTTTAATTATATGATGTTCGCATTTCTTACATATCCGCCGATTTTCGGAATTAACAAAATTAGCCTAAATTAAGGAATTTGATGATAATTAGATAAAAATTAAGTTAATTTATTTATTTATTTATTTATTGTTAGAGACCAACTCGTAAATTACAAATCGTAGAAAAACTAATCTATAATCTAGGAAAATAAAAATTATTAACTACATCATGTAATTATAAACCCCTGCACCGCAGCGGACGTCAGCCTTAAAAATTAAGTTAAATAAGTTTCACAAAAAGGATCACTCTTGTGCTACATGATCATATGACACAAATATCGAGAAATTACTTCAACAAAAGTAGCGTTAAAAAATTTTTTTCTTTCGTAAACTCCATATTAAACTCCCCATCAACTTTCCCATCAAACTTTTCCACCAGTTTTTACATTATGTAAGTTGAGAATTTTGGCAAGTATATTAGTAGTTATTTTACATTAAATATAACTTGGAGCTATTTTTTTATTTTTTTTTCAATAGTTTATAAAAAAAAATTTATTTAGGCAGCAAAATTATTCAAAAATAATCTTTCAATAAATAAATAATTCTAAGATTAATAACGATGTTTTAGTGAATTTAAATTATATATTGATTAGTTTATTTAGTTAAAATCTATTTGATATTCGTTATTAATTATTTTTCAATCAATTTTTTTTCGTTAAATCATTATTCTGGTGCTTATTCTTACTTTTTTTTTTAAATAAACTAATTTTATAATATTTTTATTCCTTTTTTTAGAAATTTCTTCTACTGGTTTCAGGTTAAAGAGGTAAATTTTTTTGGAAAAGGTCTTAAAAGTTTTTTTAAGTATTTTTTGGCTTATTTTTTCTTATGTAGGGACGGTTTTGATCGATTTTAATCGGTACTGCGCCACATAATTGATGATCGGCAAATTCCTCAAATCGGCGCATATGAGATACATGTATATATTTTTGATAAAAATATCAAGCATAATTATTGGATAAAATACATAATAATAACGACAATAATAATGTACATTTTATACAATTACTATTAATCCATAGTTTATAAATACACAGTCTAAAATAATGTGCATTTTTATTTATTCCTAGTTTTACAAAAACTGCATAAATTGTAATATTGTGCAATTATTATGTCCCCGCATAATTATTTATAAATAAATTATAATTATCATACAATTATTTAAAAATCAGATGCTAAAGTATCCTATTCGTAGTGCTCTGATCAATACGAGTTAACTCACCCAATCTGACTTAAAAGCTCGGGTTGAGTTTAATAATTTTTATGACCCAGTAACCTGCATGACCCGATCCGGTTAAACCGAGTCATTGAGCGATTACTAATTAGTTATAATAAATGTAATTTTTGTGAAGAAAGTCTGAACCAAAAGATTTTCGGTTATAAATGAGACATAATCCAAATAACAGCTATTTGGCCAATAAGACAAACTCTTAACCAAACCTTAAGGTCTACAACAGCGATTTAATGGGCCTATTTCATTATGTAGAACAAGTATCTCCAACCAGTCAAACCACATTATGACAAACCCATTTTCTAATAGAATCCAAAATAAAATATTTAATGAAACTACTAATGATTAGTCTTCCTCTTTTTCTTTTAAAAAATTTTATTCTATAACGTTTTGTTACCCCTTTTTGTTATAATTTTATAATCTTTATCATATTTTATTCTTTTTCATAGTTCATTAGCTTTTTATAGTTTCTATCTTATACCCTTATTACATAAAAAATGTATTTACACTCACTTCCCTCATAATAAAATAAAACTACTAATCAAACTAAAGTATAATAACTTAATGTTTTAATAAATAAAATAAAGTAAAAACACCATATAAACGATTACAAGCAAGAATAGCATCACCACACTTTTTAACCAATTAAAATACAACAACCCATTCACGTGATCGTAAACTATTTTCTTACTACCTACTGTAGACTGTTGCGTCATCCCATTTTTTACATTCTACTCGCAGATACGTCACACAAATTAATTTATTCCAACTGATGTTCGATATCATTTGCTATCTTTTAGATTATTATTCAAGCTCGCCACTATTCCAAGACTGGTTTTGTGTCAAAATTTTATCGAAATATTATCAAAAACTTAGCACAAAATGTCATCACGAGATATATACTAATTTGAAATATTTGCTGACGAACACGTGACTGCAAGGTCAGGTTTCTATAAGGTGACATTTTTTTTTTAATAAAAACATGTGTTTACCATTCATCCCCAAATCGTGTCACTCGTTTAATAAATAATAATTCTATTCCACTAATCGTCTTCCAAATAACATGTCAATTCATACTAAATATATACAGATTTACCAGTTTATTTAGGCTAAAGGTCATAAAAAGCCTCAGCGAGGCTTTTTGTTGCATGTCTCAGCCATTTGAAAACTTGACATTGTGGCTTTACTTTCAAAGCTTCATCATTATGTTCAGAAGAATGTAAATACCTGACAATAATAATAATTATGACCTTTCTTAGCGATTTATCAAATCAATTACAGGATTTAGTTCATATTACGTAGATAAAGCTATAAGTGGTTATGAGGCGCAAGTCGTAAGACTTAGAGTATTATTTTAACAAATGTTTTCGACTTACATATTATTTGTTTTCTTAACGAGATACTACAGTTGCTTAGTATATAAACTACAACAAATACAGTAGCTAGATTACGCCATTAAATGAATGACAAATATGGAAAAAACAATCTTTTGCTTACACGTTAGCACTAATTTTCTCTTGTTTAAGAAACAAAATGCGCAATTATATGGAGTATATAATCTTGTAAATATTTAATAATGTTTTATTTTATTTTATTTATTTATTTTTTTCTAAAAAAAATCCAATTTGTACACTATTCACGCTGTTTATCATGAAGTTTGCACGATGGAGGATGTGCTCAATATTTTTTTTGACGGTTTTAATTCATTTTTCTACATTGTCAAATGGATATAAAACTCAAGGTGGATCAACTTTAGTATCTAATTTGGAATATACTAAAAATTCAAATATTAGTTATGGAATTGTTAGAAAGCGTAAGTTTTATTTATTTATATTTTTACATTTTGAAATCCATTTAAAGAGTATTAATAAAAAATTCTTTAGGTGATATATTCCGAGATAATAAAATTCAGCTCATTCTATTGATTGCTGCTTATATCATTTTTTTGTTTTTATTAACCCTGATGATCCGCCGCCTTAAGAAAGAAGTACGCAAATTACTATAGACTATTTTAAATGAATATTTACTTAAGTTTACATACATTTACTGATTTTTATAAATTTTATGCTGTTTATATGTTTTAGGCAGATATTGGTGCTAGTCTTAAAGTTATTATCGCACTTGTTGCATTCGTATTTTATATTATATATACTTGTGAAAATGCTCATGACGTAGAAAAGCTTGCTTTAGCAAGGTAGTATTATATCATTATTTTTTTCACATTATATTAATAACATACAAAACCATTAATTTTTTTATTTCATATTAGCATTTTACTTTTAGTTCTTCCATTTGTTATAAAATTAAGTTTGGGATTACTTATAATTAACGATTCAAAAACAAATCCCAGATTTCGTGATTGGATAAAAGAACACACGATAATTACATTCTTTTTCGTATTCCTATCAGGTGTAGATTTAGATACGATAACATTGTTGAATTCAGGAATGAAAGAAAACTTTTTATCAAAAAATGCAAGTAGGTGGATTGTCATTATTGAATGTATTGGATTTTTCTTCAGAGATTTGCCCATATTAGCGGTTCTTGTAAGTATTTAAATAAATTTTCTTATTAAACAGATAAATGAGTAAACGTATGAATGAATGAATGAATTAATTAATATTAATATACTATGTTTAACATATAACATCATAGGTTTTATATCATAAATTGGCTTTAGATTACGGAATTATTCCATTTTTTGCCTTGATTTCATTAGTTATGTTAATAGTTTATGTAATTATATGGAATATGCTCAGACTTTTAATGCTTTATGGATCAAGACGTACTACGGTGCCAGAAGATTATATTTTAACTGAAGGAACAGTAATTGAAATGGTAGATGATCCTGACATTCAAATAAAGGGAAATACATAAAGGTAAAGGAAAAGTTGAGAACCAAATAATATATAATATCGAATATTAACAGGGAACACATGTCAATAAAACATACTTATTTAAAGGATGCTTCCTTATGATAATCGTATTTAGATGTGGTTAAAACAATATTTAAATTTATTGTATAATAAGAAACTAACCATTAATTTAATTAACTTTTCTTCTTTTTGTGTAAACTTTAAATTATACTATTTCATATGAATTATCATACATTTGATAGATTGATTGATATAGACCGTTAAACAACAGAATTTATTTTTATTTTTCTGTTAAGACAATACAATGCTCTAAAAATACAAGAATTTTCAGACTGTGGACCAAATGGGAGAGCCTAATATAAATATTTGCCCATTTTACCAACACCCATTTTACCGACATAAAATCGCCGAAACCACATCTTTCCAAAACCATTTCAAGCCATTTTGCCGATATCTGATATGTTAACTGGTTCGTACGGTTAACCAGCGCTTTGAGAGTGGTTTTTGATATGACGTGATGTTTAATTGGTGACAAATAGAATCAATCTACTAAAAAAAGAAACTAAGTTGTCACGGACGCTTTTATTTTTATTTTTTATTTTATTTGTTTTGAAGTAAAGGAGTTTTATAATTTTAAAATATCTTTATAGTAAAAAAAAATTAAATTTTAATGAGTAAATTTATTTATCGATGGTGTCGTTAAAATATTATATGTCGCCTTTATATGAATCACGTGATTTGTAATAAAAACCAGTAAAATAACACCGAATTTAACAAATTTTTTAAATAAATTTTTCGTTTATTAAGAATAAAATATTTAACATTAAGGCATTTAAACTATATTTTAAAGTTTTAGATGCTTTACACGTTTTGTAGCAGCTCTATCTTTATCCCGATGTACTATTTGGTCTTTATATAATATTGTTTGAAGTTTTTCCACAACTACATTATTTATAGCTCCTATTTTCCGTTTTTTTTCCTCTTTGAGCAATGTAGAACAATATAAGTTCATTCGAAATTTCAAATTCCTTTGATCATCCTACATTGAATAATAATTTAAAAGATTTCTTGAAACTTCCATAAGTCCGTCATATTCTTTTGTACATTATGCCGAATTTTAGCTTCTTGATTATTATTATCTTGATACCCTTGAGTGATGATACTTCGACAAATAATTCTTTAAAACCCAAAAAATACTTAGTAAAGTTGGCCGGTGCCAAATATTTTTTTACTATGTTCACGTGATTCTGCTCCTCCAATTTACAGATCTTCCCTTTTTAATCCAACAGTTTAACTGTGAATCAACAATAATGCAAACTAATTTTATAAAATTCGCCAAGTAATATGTTTCATGATCACAAATTTAATTTGTGTAAAATTAAAAAAGGAGTATACCGAACGTCTAAATAATTTTATTAAATAAATTTGAGAAATTCAAATTAATTTTAATCACGCGTGAGACCTATTAAATTTGGGACACAATGAACATAGAACTTATTTGTACGCACGGTAAACACAGACTCTGACGTCATTATGGCACGCGCGTGTATATCCGAAATGCATGATTAACTTTTTTTTCCTAATTAATTTTAGTTTGGAACATTAGGGGTTGGAGTATATTTATTGAATTAAATAACATTTTGAATTTAACTACAAATCAAATAGTTATAAATTAGTTCTTTCAATAAATTTAGCTAAAAATTTAATAATAATTTGAAATTATATATTAATTCTTTCGAGAAACATTCCTTATTATCAAATGAGTCAAATGGAAGAATTTTCCGTAAAAATCGATGACAAAAATGATAAAGATGACGATGTTCAAGACGATGATGATGACGACTTCGATTCCGATAAACCATTTAATGGTAAACCTACCATGATGGAAGTATCACCAAATGAAAAGTACCTAGTTGCTTACAATAAAGAAGATAATTCAATTTTAGGTTGGAGTATTGAAAATCATGATGAGGGTCCACTTAAATTAGACATAAATTTTAAATTAAGGGATATAGGTGAAGGAACACTATATCAAATGTGTGTTTCCGATGACAAGAAACTTGTATATACGTATGGTATCCATAAAACTAAACTAGGTAAGTAACGTGAAATTCGATAAGTTCTCCCGTTATATATCTAAGTAAGAATATGTTGTTCAATTTATTAGCAATACACGATATGATGGATAGAGATCGTAAAATTACTGTAGATTGCGACTTTACGGATCGTTGTGATTATTGTACCTTTAACCTAAAAGGTGAACTTATTTTATATTGTGACCCTTATATTTATATTTATCCCACAAAAACTAAACGTAATAAATGGAAGTATAAAAGAATGTACGAGATTCCCCTCTATTTTATGCCTATTAGCATATCACCAAAAGACAAACTTTATTTATATTCAAATAATTCCATTTATGAATGGGATCTTAACACTGAAAAAGGTGTAAAAATATTTGGTAATGATAAGGAGATAAACCCTAATCTTGAGGTATGCAAGAAATTATCTGATTAAACTTATTTTAAAATATTTTGACTAACTATTATTTGTTCATTTTGTAATTTTAAGGACGAACTTATATATTCCAAAGATAATATACAAATTTCTAGGAATGAAAATTTAGTTTGTATAAAAATCGATAGTAAAATTATTGTCTATATGATTGATTTAGAAATTCAAGTTGCTTCTTTGGATATTAATTATGGTATTGTTTTTATTAATGATAAAAATTATATTGTTTCATTGAACTTTTAATTAATAATAATATTTTTATTTATTTAGATATTCAACTTCGCACGTTCGTGAAACATCCTGTTTTATGTCCTTTATTATTTCCTTTATTATTATCTTTATTTAAAAATAAACTAAAAGGTGAATTTTGGGACGAATGTAAAGGAAAATCTTTAGGTCATTTGAAACAATCTGACCAATTATCAAAAGAATTTTTTCAAAATTATATTCAAGTTACAGACGATTACGTATTTGGATTTCCAGATGAAAATCTTTGGAAAATTGATTTGAAAGAAGTGATATCAAATATATTAAATGTGTGTTCTTCATTTAAAAATTCTGATGAATCAAATAATAATAATTCTGATGAAATTATTGAAAACTGGTATTTTGACAAAAAGGAAACGTATAAATCATGTGATCGTCTTAATCTTCTTTTATTTAATCCATATGCATATCCGGATGTTATAAAAGCTTTATTTCATGAAACTATATCAAATTTTGAATACAAAAATAAACTAGAAGTGTTTGGAAATTTAAAAAAATGGAAAGTTATTATAAATAATATGGGAGAAATTGAACTGCAAGTCTTTAAAAAACTTAACGATATTAACGAATGGAAGTTAATTTGTAAGATGGTTGAACCAGAGTCAATTGAAGGACAAAGCTTAGTTGGAATTAAGTTATTTGATAACAGTAATATTATTATATTAACAATATGGGGTGTTTTTATTTACCATTTTAATGAAAATAACAAATTCATTTCTTTAATTTATCATTATGAAATATATTTATATGATGAAGAAGGATTTTTACGTGACTATAAAAAAGCATTTCCGGACCCCGCTATTTTACCTTTGCCAAATAGTAAGAGCTTTAGGTCTGATATTTGGGTCTCATCTATAAAAAATAATAAGGAGTTGATGTTGAAATATGGTGTTGAGTTGTTAAAATTTGCAATTAGAAAGCGTAAGCCGGAATTAATCGATGAAGTATACGAGAAATGTATTACGTATTTTAAAGAAGAAAGAAATAATAGAATGTTTTTAAGTATCATAACCTCTATAATGCCATCATTGAACGAGTATTATCCAGAGTATATTGAAAGATACTCATTAGATACATTAATGATCACGTATTCATCCATTTATAATACAAAAGATGATGAACTACATCTTGATTCTTTTCAATATGAAATGTTTAATTTATCAAAATCTATTTGGTGGGCAAAATACAATGCATTCATGAATCAATTATATAAAGATCATAAGAAAATACTCTGGATATTGAATGTTATTCAAATTTTAATAATTTTACCCATTTTTCCAATTTATTTTGCTACATTATATATGCTAATGGAATTCGATTTTATTATCGTTTATGATAAGAAAGTTGACAAATATCGTGATATATTCTCCTCTCTTTATTTTAGTGTTTATAATTTTTTTTCAAATTATAAAAATTCCTCAATGATTTATTTTACAAACCCTTATATTAAATTCATTACTTATCCAAAAGATTATAATTGGTTTTTGGAATTAATTAAACCTCAACCTAGTCCATTTGTTGAAACGACTATGAATAGGGATATTTATAAAACATGGGATGGAGAAGCAATAATTAATTTTAAATGGAATACTTACGGAAAATATTATTATGCATTCATTTGGATTTTATTTATGGCTTTCCTTGGATGCTTTACTATTGCTGCAACAACCCCTCAGCAATATATTGATGATAATATTCAAAAACAACTTCTAGTTGCTTCAGTTATACTTGGATTTATTCATCTTATTTTTGAAATTCGCCAAATTATTTATGATGCTAATAAATGGATCCGTGATTTTTGGAACATGTTTGGTATGTAATATATATTTAATGTTTGTACAAAATTTCAGCTTAAGAAAAGAGGTTAATTATTTTTTATTTCACATTACAGATGTAATTGCATATGTGCTTCCAATTTATACTTCTATTATTTGGCTTCAAACAAATGAAATGAATACAATTCCATTACTTTCCTTTTCATGTTTGTTTTTAGATATAAAATTTTTGTTATTTTTTAGGGCAATTGAATATTTTGGTGTATATTTTGCCATAATTATTAGTGTCGCACAACAGATTATCTCTTTCTTAGTAGTTTTGTTTATTATCATAATAAGTTTTGCACATGCATTTTATATTTTATTAATACCAAGAACTCCATTTTCTTTTGATGAACGTACAAATAATAATGACCCCAATAATCCTTGGAATTTAGCTTCTTCATTCAATCTGATATCTGAAGATGGAAGTGTTAATCCTAATCCATATATTATTCAACCACCCAATGGAAATACGAATATGTTTGTAGATTTTAGAACATCTCTTTTTGCAATGTATAAATTCTTAACAGGTAGTAATGAGAACATGAACATTTATTTATTTTGATATTTTACTAAATATTTTAAATCTTTTTTTTTTTTAGGTGATTCAAGTGCACTATCTAATTGGACATATGTAGATAACCCAGCACTTGCAATATTGATCGTCTTATTCTCTTTATTGATTGTTGTGTATCTTATGAATTTGTTGATCGGATTACTTAATAATGCAATTGAAAAAGACAATAATAGAGTTTCATATTTAATACAGAAAGCTGAGGTAATAATTATCATTACATTATTTTGATAAGAAATTATTGATGAATTATTGTAAAACCACTAAAAAATTTTCGATTTATCTTGATCCAGATTTTGGCTGAAATTGAGTTATTTTATTTATTCCCATATCAAAGACGTTGGGAGACATGGTTTCCTGAAGTAATGTATGTAAAATTTATTATTTATTTATTATTTATTTTTTGAAGTTTTTTTTTTTTTAAAAAAAAAAAAAATAATTCTTTACTGACTTATATGTTTATTATTTTAAGACATTATAGTGCGGACGTTGATAAAGTACGTGAAAAAATTAAAGAAATGATTAAAAATAATGAATGGGATATTAATGATGAATCAAAAAAAAATTTAATGAAACAACTCAATATTCAACATTTTACAAATAAGAATACCTTGTGAGATTATTAAGTTGCAATAAATTTTGTATTATATATGTACATGTACTATATATATATTTTTTTATTAACTTTTATTTATTTTGATCACTGGAATTTACAAAGTATTATTATTATTTTTTTTTTATAATAGGATAGGCAAATTTATAATTTATTATAATAATTTATAAATATAATATAATAAATAAAGTAAAATAAATTATTTTATACTGTAATTTCGAAATGTTTATTTAATCAAGTATATTTGGTAACTATCTTCATATAGAGTATTAGAACATTATAAACTTTTCTCTAATTTATATAATCAGGTCCTACTTTTTTTATGGAAACTATAACTAAATATTACATTACTTGTAAATTTATTATGTATTCATATGTAAAATTCTCATTGTATCCTACTTTAATCTACAATTTAGACTGCTGCCACGGAAGTAGAATGAAACAAATGATGAAAAGATTTTGAGCGTCGATTTCCTATCATAAAAAGTGATATTGCAAGGAATGAAAAAAAAAACCCCCCAAATCTTATCATCATCACAGGGAGATAGAACAGTCATCTGTATTTCTTCTTTATTATTTCCACCATCTACAGGCGAAGTTGTCAAGACTATCAAGTTCAGGAAAAATCTATTGAATAAACAGAAAATTAACTGAAAATTAGCTAATGAAAATAAAGCGAAGGGAAATCACGCAATACTCTCAACGAAAGTCGTATCGTTATAGAAGATATGAGAGTGATATGAGAGAAGACATAAAGGTTATTATATAAGAAAAAAATAGTGAAATCTCATCACAAGTAACCAAGTCGATTCAGAAGCATTTCATTCTCATAACTGCAAAATTTAAGCTTATGGAAATGGAAATCAAAAGTAAACAAATTAGAAAATGTATTCGGCGGGTATTTACAGTACAGTACTGCACATATTAGTCTAGTTCCAGAAATCTGAAATTCCACTAACTAATAGAATCGATCCAACTCAAATTTGGTGTGGATGACACTATTTTGATTTTGGGCGAAAAGATAAATGATAGGTTGAAACAAATTTAAATTTAAAGTAGAAACAATCCACACAAATTTTTTGAAAAAATATAATTATTTTACGGGATTACGAGTGTGTAAAATAAAAAATAGACGACTGTGAAATGATCGTCAGTGAAGCGACTGTTGGTGAAACGTTTGTCAGTGAAGTGATTGTCAGTGAAATGAGCCGACCCCAAATATCTATGTGACGTGTTTATATGAAGCTGTATCTCTGAAACATGTTCATCCTCTAAACATGAATTAGTATTATATTTTATCCTGCTTAATGCTTTAGTGTATTTTATAAATAAAGATTAAATAAATTCAAATTATTGACCTTCATTTGTTTATCATTTGTTTATTTTTTTTTAAAAAAATTTGTACTAATAAGTATATCTTGCAAAATTTATTCATGATTTTTTTGAGATTTATTTCGAGTTTCCTCATCAAATTTATACATTAAGAATTTTCTTGATTTTTCTTTTACATATCTGATATCGTGATCGTTAGCGTTAGTGTTATTTTAGACATGTGAGATCGATGTTTAAATGATTGGCTGTCATTGTTGTGCCACACAATGACACATGACAACAATCACCGTACTGTACAAGTACATCATGATAAATAAACATATTATGTTACACCTGTAAAAATATGTTAGAGCATAATTAATTTCGATAATTACTCTCTTTTTTATATTGTTAATTTAACTATTATAATTGTCAATAGGTATGAAATCCAGCAATAAATAATATCCGTCGATAAATGTACACATATAAAATGCAAATTAGAGTATCGATTATTCAATTTTATTTTAACTAGTAGTTTGTATAAGTTTAAATTTTATTTTTCCGATGAGACTCCTGATTCGGAATCTTTAAGAGGTAGACAACCAATGTTATTACATACCGTTCCAGAGACAATATATGATTCAGGCTATATCGATATTAATATGATCAATAAATATAAAGCAGAGGGTGTAATTAAAATATATGAAGAAGATATAACTGGAAACATCTACGAAGATTTCGAATAAATCAGAAAAAAATTTCAAATGAATTAAATGAATTTTATTTAGCGTCATCATATTTGATTTTGGTTTCAGCAAGCCATCAAAAAGGGTTTCTTCTTCGTCAGCTAAAGAGTTTACCTGTGAAACATCGAATGGGGTAAGCTCAGCCTTACTGGTTATTTGAAGATTCCACATGTATATATATGTCATAATTGGGATTTTATAACGTAATATCTACATGATGTATGAGAGTGAATGATACAATTTATGTAATTTACGAATAGTTCAAAGCTATAAAAAGAGTTTCCCAAAGAAATATTTATTTATTTTATTTATTTTATTTTACGATATTATAGAATATATGAAAATGACTATTTATCGACATGAGTCTCATTTTACAAATCTATCCGTACGATAACTACAACATTAGTTTTTTTTAACTGGATAAAAAAAAGAACATACTGTATAATTTAATTCTAGTAGACGTACATTTTGTAACAAAAAAATTATCATGTTTTTTTTGTTTCTCATCCCTTAAATATTATATAATATTATTTTAATTATGACAAAATTTAATTATTTTCTCAAAAATATTCGTGATGGACTCTTTTAAGTTGATTGATTATCTCGATTATATCACCGAAGTATTATGTATTTATTTGATAAGAGTTTAATAAAAATAAAAATTAAGAAAATATTTTATTTTTAAAACTAAGGATATATGATTATTACGCGCACACTGCATATAAGTTAACCGCAAAGTATTTTTAAATGCCGATAGGACTAATAAAATGGGATGAATATCTGTAAAGAAATGTGCGATACTTAATTGGAAAAAAAAAATACAATTAAGTCAATATATTCTTTAATGAAAAAATAGCCATTATAATAAAATATCCTATAAAATGATATTTCATTGTAATTATAATTAAAAAAAAGCCATTATGTTATTAATATAAACCCAATTTAGTTATTAAATTAACAGTATCAAGAAAAATTCGCGCGAATTTTTCTTGATCATTGTTTTAATTTAGAATTTTTCTTAACAATCGGTATACCTTGAATTTTAAAATTAAGTATTATCAAGAAATTCACTTCTTAGTCATTGTTTTTAATTTAATAATCGGACTTTGAATCTAAAAATTTAACAGTATCAACAAAAGTTCATACGAATTTTTCTTAACAACCATAGCTTAATTTATTATTCGGACTGT
The DNA here is from genome assembly GCA_015698045.1 of Rhizophagus clarus. Classification (NCBI taxonomy): domain Eukaryota; kingdom Fungi; phylum Glomeromycota; class Glomeromycetes; order Glomerales; family Glomeraceae; genus Rhizophagus; species Rhizophagus clarus. The sequence continues at coordinate 3,527,433 of BLAL01000285.1, forward strand.
TCATTTAGAATTTGCCATATTATTTTATGTTAATAAAGTTATTCATTATTTTATAAAAATTTCTTATACTAGATAGAATTAATATTTTAGTCTTTTTTTTTATTTTTATTTATTACAAATAATTCATTTTAACACAAGACATTTTAATACTTCTATTATTTTCTTTTCTTTTCCTAATAGACGTAAAAAAATTTTTTTTTTTTTAAAAGAGATAATTATAATAAAATTTGTATATGAATTTAAATTCACATTAATCTAAATAAAAATTAATATATAAGATATATAAATAAAGTTCCTTGTCTTCATCTATTACTGACTTTTCATTAATCTAAATAAAAATTAACAGTTTCAAATTTGTGATTTTTTTTTTTTTTAACTTTTACCTATTACTTTTCATTTAATGATCATTCCTCTATTAACTAAAATCTATATTTTTTTTTTCTTTTCATGATAAATTTTTTGAATACCCCTCCAGCATTTAATATCTGCTCTATTTCTTTAAACGCTTTTTCTCCTTTAAAATTATAAAGCAAGGAGAATAATGCGTAATATGATTTTTAAAATACCAATAAATGTAATTTCATTGCAAATATATGAGAAAATTTTGTTCTATACCACAGTATGGTAGTTTCAAGATCATCAGCTACTTCTTGAGGACATTCAAAAGTCACTCTAAGTTAATATTTCTGTGTAGATCTTCAGCATCTTCCGCAGATGAGCTTTTAATATATTAATGAATTCAACTTGTTTTGTCAAATTTCTGGCTTCTTCTTTACAGTTAGATGATGAATTTGATTTCGTATTGCTGAAATTATTTTCTAAGATGATCTACGATTAGTGATCAAGTCCGAAACTTGGATATGTGGAGGAAATGTATTACAAGACTTTTTTAATACATTTTCACAAATAGAGCAGTAAACCATTGCTGGATTTTAATCATGTATCTAATAAATAAATAAATAAACAAATTATTAGAATACAAATAATTCAAATAAAAAAAATAATTATGATAATCTGTATTTTTTAATACATACCTTTGATTCATAAATTTATTTTGATTTGCATATCATCTGATCAATTAATTGTTGTGTAGCGTTATAAATCAAAATAAAAAAATCCACCCATATATAAATCCGCCATATGTTGATGTCATAAAAATCCAAATATAAAAAAAAATGAATGTACCAAATAAAGTTATTAAGGTAAGAATGGTACAAAGGAATGATAAAGAAATGATAAAAATTGTAGTTCAGAGCCGGATTGGTTAAAACCGCATGGGATGAACTATCGTTTAAAGATTAACGATTAAACTATTGAGGTATTAATAGGGTAAGGATTTGATAATATAAATAGAGATATATAAAAAATTATTACAAAAAAAATGTTAAAAAAAAGTTTACGAAATATGAAAAAAAACGAGTAAAAAAATTTTAATTTAAAGAAGAGGAGGAGGAAAGAAATAAGAAAAATAAAAAAAAATGAATGTACCAAATAAAGTTATTAAGGTAAGAATGGTACAAAGGAATGATAAGGAAAATATAAAAATAGTAGTTCAGAGCCGGATTGGTTAAAACCATATGGATGAACTATCGTTTAGAGATTAACGATTGAACTATTGGGATATTAAAAAAGGGTAAGGATTTGATAATTTAATTGGGGATATATAAAAAATTATTACAAAATAAAAATAAAATTTATGAAAGTGAAAAAAAACGAATAAAAGAAATTTTATATAAGAAGAGAGGGGAAGAGAAATAAGAAAAATAAAAAAGTAATAATAATGTACCAAATAAAGTTATTAAGGTAAGAATGATACAAAGGAATTAATAGGAATTTATAAAAATAGTAGTTCAGAGCCTGATTGGTTAAAACCGCACAGGATGAACTGTCATTTAAAATCAATGACTGAAGGGTATGAAAAAAGGGTAAGGATTTGAGATATAGATCATGTAAATTAAATTTATGTATATGAAAAGGTAATACACCCTATCATATACAAAAATAACTGAATCAGCCAAGAAAAAAGGAAGATGTTTTAATAAAAATAAAAATGATAGAACAATTTTGTCAGAAAAGCAATAAAATGAAATAAAAAGAAAAATAAAAGAGAAAAAAATGGTTAAAAGAATAAACAAAATATCACTATTCAATTGTGTTTCCACAATTGAATAGTGATGAGAAAAGCATTTATTAAGGGGAATTTCAGTTAAAGAAGAATGAACAAAATTGGGGCAGAGATCAAAAGACATTTTCAAAAGTTAGGTTTAGAAAGTTTTATAAAAAAGTTAAAAAGATTTATTGTAAAAGACTCTAAGAAAAAAAAAAAATAAAAGAAAAATACATATATTTATAGAATTTTGAAATTGGGTAATTACATTGTAATTTACAATAATTTATTATTACCTATATTTACTTAGTATGAGTCATTTATATCTTGTTAGTAAAACCTTTAAATTTGCATATTAAATCAGTTATACACATATTTATTTTGTATGAGTCATATATTCTAAATCAGTTAAATAATAAATTTGCATACTGACTCATCCTGTAAATGATTTAAGTAATTATGATTGATTATTAAAATTAAGATGATGATAATCTTGTTGAAAATAAACTTAGCAATAATCTTTCTGACAATATTTACTGCGGCTTATCAAGATTGATATGAATCATATTATTAAATTCATGGTATATATAATTTTTACATAATTGCGTAATAAATTATAATATTATAATAATCACATATCACATATAGTATTCACAAATTCAACACAAATTCAACACAAATTCAACACAAATTTGACACAAATTTGAAACAAGTAATAAAATTTGTCCAGAATTAACTAATTTTTACCAAAATTATCAACACAAATTGAACACACTTATATAACCTTATAAATAACTAATGACAGTCACTATAAAAGTTGTGTTTAACCATCCACAATCATACTAAGTTACCAAATAACTCTCAATTAAAGGTGAATTAAAAGTGAATTAAATGCGAATTAACATATAATACATTTAATTATGCAAAAATCTAATATGGATTTTATTGTCATTGTTTACTCACTCCCTTAAAATTTTTTGCTCATATTTCCACTGTTCAGGGATAATTACAATACAATTACATATGCTTAAATATCACAATTAAAGGGATGAAGATATTTTATGTGTTGATGTACTTTTGTATTTTCAATTAATTGGATCTTCCATCTACACCATAATTGGATTTTAATTTACTCCGTTTTGAACAATTAAACAAATGATTACTAACAAGCCTATTAAAAGTTCTGCACATGACTTTTCGATCAGGACAATATTTGATATATTGTACCAGTATACCAATAAATATTAACTCAATATATACTTTTCCACCATATTTGCATATTGGAATAGACACTTAGAAATATAAAAAATTTTTGACAAATCGACAACAACAGATTTATAGGAAATGCCAAATAATTTTGACATGCTTAAATTTTTAAAATTGCCAAAATCGGTAGAATTGGCAAAATATCTAAAATATCAAAATAAAACCTGACATTTTGCGGCACAAACTCAGGACAGTCTTGCAACATTTATATGAACTATTAAGTGTTTGGCGAGATACGTTACTAGGTACAAGTTAAATATTTCAAAAAAAAAACTGGTCAACAAATACCATCAGTTGAAGAAATAGTGGAAACTATTTAAGAATTCAGGAATGCTTTTCGAATGATGTAGAAATAATAATATAAAGTTAGACGAAAACTTTATTACGGATGCAAATGCAAAAATCGTTATAATGTTGGTGATCAGACTATGACTACTATAACAATTTTCTTCTGATAGGAATAAAGAAAAATTAACAGGTAATTAAGAACCCATGTCAGAAGTGTTCGACATTATGCCGAATTCTTTCCCTAAATAGTAACAATTTAACAAATAAATAGAAAAAAAAAATCAAAGAAATAATTCTTGATACGTTTTTAATGTTTTTTGTGAAGAATAAACCAGCGTGAAATATACATTAAATTTTAAAACGCAATATAATACGGTACGAAAAGTTTATTTTTATTTTCATTGATGATACTACAAATAAAGTAGAAACACGACCAGCCAGATCTTTCTCAGTATTACCACAAAATTTCCCACCCATGTGATCTGAATTTTTTGACCTGAATTAATCGACCAAAATTATTATCAAACTAGAATATGCGTTTTATTTTAGGGGACTTTCGTCCCCTATGATATTGTCTCGTTGTTAGCCAATAAGATGGTTTGCGGGCATGAGATATAAACGAAGAATAAATTTATGTGCCATATTATTAAATAATTTTGTATATATCATGATATAATATATAAGATATTTAAATAAAAGTTGCATGATGCAACGTAAAATTTGTGCAATCACTTCTATAACTTATTTAAAATTATTGTCGAATGGCATTTAATAGTATAGAACTGATTTCTATCAATATTTATTTTAATTGTTTTTTAAACCAAATAATGAAAAAAATTAGTCTATTAATATTTTTAATGATTTATTAAAATTATTAGTCATTTGGCTGGTTTTTAAACCAAATGTATGTTTAAAAATTATTTTTTAACAGTTTATTAAATCGGATAATTGAAAAAAAATTATTTTTTATTGACTTATTAGACTGATCATGAAAATAATCATGTATTAAAAATATCCACGATTATTTTCTATTATTTTCAATTATTTTCTTTTTAGTTTAGTCAGCTGATCAAAACAACCAAATATAAAAATAGTCAAAATAATTACAATAATTTTAATGTGATTATTTTTATGATCACAGATTTCTGCAACCCGCAATAATAAATAGAATAATCAAAAAAAATAATTTTTTTAATAGTTTTTAAATTGAATACATAATTAAACAAAACTAATTAATTTATTATTTTAATGGTTTATTGAACCGGATAATTAAAAAAAAATATTTTTTTTGATTTATTAAACTGAATAATTAATAATTATATTCAGTTTGTTTAACTGAAATTAATAGTCAATTATTTTAAAATAAATTTTATCCATTAAAAAAAACAACTTATGAATCCGTTAAAAAATAAATTAATCCATTTAAAAAAAAATAAATTATCAATTATTTCTGTTCAAATAAGCAAGTAAAAATTAATTAATTTTTTTAATTATCCGGATTAATAAATAAACTGTTAAAAAAATATTACCTACTTTGATAATTAAAAAAATGTTTTTAATAATAATGTAACAAAAATTGTATTTCTTTTTTTAACATTTTTTGTAATTGTTCTAGTAAAAAAAAAAGAAGACATTTTAAATGTTTTTTTTTAGATTTAAACGTTTTTTTTTAGATTTAAATGTTTTTTTAGATTATTTAATAAAAAAGAAACATAAGTTATTAAAATCATTTTAACAAAGAAAAATGATGTTAATTGTTTTTTATTAATTGTTTCTAAAAATGATACTAATCATTTATTTATTAACCGTTTTTTAACAAAAAATGATATTAATACTTTTTCTATTAATTTTTATTTTTATTTTTATTGAACAGATATTAGAAGCGAACACATAAATTATAAACACATCAAAATTGATACATGAAAATAAGAAATGAAACTAACTAATAGAAGCGAACTAAATCTACTTCGACGGTGGAGTAATTATATAACGAACTATCTAAAAATAACCAACTACTTCTAGAAACATTCAATAATTAACCCACTACCTCTTTTACAGCCAGTTAAAAACCAGGTAAACCGAAGCCCGCTCTGCAGAAAAGAAAGTAATAAAACCATATATAAAATTCTATATAAAGTATACTAACTAACTACTAGCGCTACGAAGTAAGATTACTGTAAAATTCAATAATATTTTTACCAAAATATATATTATTACGAATACTATCTAGAGCATCAAATTTATATTCTAATTCTCTATCACTATTCAAAATATTATTAAACGGTCGAAAATTTTTTAAAGTTAATTTTTTCTTTTTTGTAATACCCAACGAACGTTCAAATTCTTTTATAAAAGAACAACGACGTATCCAAATTTCTTTAAATGTTTGTTCATAAATGTACTGCCTGATCTCAATAATGACTAACAGTAATTGTTTACGAGGAATCCACAAGTTGAGAATTTGAGTCAACTCCAATGGTATAAAGCCTTTGATGAGATCCACAAAAGTAAAATTGTCAGGATCTGTATTAATTGTCCATATATTAAGCGTCAATAAGGCAGAATAATCTGTAATGTCTGGATTATATTCAAATAACAATGATAATAAAAGATCAATTGTATTATTTTTAATCTTTAAAAGAAGAGATCGATGTTCATCACATGTCCACACGTGATCAAACGTTTCATCTTCCAATCCACAACTAGGACATTTCCATCCATCGTATAATTCTAGGAATGATTTCTTCATTTGTTCAATTGTAGGAATCTCTTCTATAAGAAGATGAACTTTATGAGCTTTAACTTTAGAAGAAGACATTGAAGTTTCATTATTAGCAATATCGCAATTGAGGCATTCAAAGGTAGAAGTCCAATCAACTTCTAATTTTCGATATTTAGTATTCCTATGTAGGTTGATAAATTTTTCCAGGCCTTTAATACGACTAACCATCTTGATGAATTTTCGTAAATGAGTTTCAATGATGATATTATTCCATAACGGAAGTACTTTAATGTCAGGAGCAGTATCTATAAAGGTAATAAATCTATCTTGGTCAATGTGAGCGGATTTTGCTAATCTATCCACGTAATTATTGCCATCGCAATCAGTGTGTGCAGCTACTTTAAACATTTCTACATGTAAGTTCTGTTGACGAATAATTCTAATCAAAATTGACCATAGATAGCTATTGTTAAGTTTAAAATAATCTCGCGACGTAAGGGAGAAATTATTACATTTAAATCCCTCAAACATGGTAATCACATTTAAGGAGTCAATGTTGATTCTCACTTTACTTCTATAAGGGACTACCATAAGAGCTAAAATTACTGCTAAGAGTTCGCCTCGATATGCTGAAGGCCATTTATCAATCGTAGTATAAAATTCTACGTGAGGAATACCAAAGGATCTATCAAGGTGAGCAAACGCACAGCTAATGTTGCATTGTTCAGTGCCTAATTCAATAAGAGATCCATCAGTGAAAAATTCAAAAATACAGCAATTTGGATTATCAAATATAGCGAATTTTCGTTGAATTATAAGTAATTCATTTCTAGAAAGTCCTGGTTCTAACAGTTCTAAAATAATATTGTTTTGTCTGATCACGTGACTTCTCGTTAACGTACTTTGAGAAAGAGCATATTTTTTCTTAGCCTGATCAAAAAGATTAAAAACATTAAAATTAATCATTTTTCTACGCTTAACATCTTCTTTAGTAAATTTAGTAGCCGATAAGAGTGGTACTATATGTTGTGGATTAGCAGTAAAAGCACAAACACCCATACTTGAACGATTTACAGTATTAGCAGCACAAAGTGTATCATCACAAATGGTAACGTGAGTAGATGTTGATGTTGATTGAGACATGTCTGCATGGTAATGTCGAAGAAGAATGTTATTCTCATCAATAAAGCGTTGTACTTTTCCAAATAAAATCGAATTATGTTGAGGGCTATATACAACAGATAATGATTTATCTTGTTTGTCTATATCATAAGATTTAGTATCTTCAATATTATCAAAGAATGTAGTAAATTTGTTGTAAATCTGTGGTTTAATGTTAAGCCCATCTACTGTAATGAGTTTCTGGATATCCATATACCATTTCTCTTCTTTGTTACCACGACCAGGAATGGATTGGAAGTAATATTTATTACATATATCAGTCCAATTGAGTAAGCGACGCTTGTCTCCTGAAATAATTTGTTCTACAAACATAATTTGGCGTGAGCGTAAAATTGTGCTATATTTGGACAAAAAGTCAAAAGTAGCTACAGATGTAAAATCAGTCTTTCCTCCGGCTATGGTAGGAAATCTGCCTTTGTCCACGACAAGAAGTGTAAAATCATTCTGTCTCATCAAGTTGATCATATTGAGTAAATAATTATTCTTCATACGTCTAGGGATTTTATCAAAAGGAATACCCTCTATCAGCGGTCGAGAACACCAGAGTAGTTGTTGTAGCAGTTTCAAGCGAATTTCAGTGATTCTTCCTAAAATTCCATTGTCATTTAATTGAATGCAAAAATTAGTAATTTTTGCTTGAAGTTGATTCTCGTAAGGATTACGATAACCATATATATAAGAGTTATCTAGTATCGCATTAGGGGCAGTACGAGCAAATTTGAGCTTGTTTTTAAACATTCGACGAAAGGGAACAAATAAACGATGAATTAAATCTGGCGATAGGACGAAAACCTGTGACCAGTATTCAACACGAGGTATAATAATCCTATTAAAAATATATAGGATATGTTTGTCAGTAATTTTCTTTTTCCACATAAGGTTCGTTAGGTGGTCAATTTCCGCTTTAACTTTAGAGATAAGAAATTGTTCATCATTTTCAATATTAAAATAAACTCCCAAGATACGGGTAGGTTCATGAGGGTGTTTGGCCTTGATACTAATAGATTCCCTTCCAAATTGAAGATTGATCTTGTTATTATAATTGTGAGAATAGCGACGCTTGTATATCTTAGTTCTCATCATAAGTTCAGATTTCTCTTTGTTTATCTGGATGTCATTTAATCTATAGAAGGAATCAGCGATGGAGAGCATAGATTCCAGCTTATCTTTCTTATCAGTAATCCACTGCGTGTCATCCATAAATGCCAAAGCCGGGACATGTTGTTCTATCACAGCTGAATTCAACTGTGGTATTTGCTGTATATTATTACATGATACAGTGTATCCCAATTTTTGTTGGTTAATTTCAGCAAGTAAAGGATCGTAATAAATACACCATAGAACAGGTGAAATAACTTCTCCTTGGTCTATGCCTGTAAGAACATCATAAGCAGTCGTCTTGCCATAGGCTGTTATAACTTGGTTTGTTCTATCTTTAAACAAATCTAAAATTAAATGAGTGAATTGCTGGGGTAGTTTAATTCTGTCCATCGCTTTTTTTAGTTGGAAGGTATTAACACGATCATAGGCCTTACCCATATCTTGTGATAAAATCCAAAGTTCATGATTATTATCAATAGCGTCCTGAATGATTTCATTAACGATCCTTATAGGTTCGAAGGTAGATTGTTTAGGCAAACCAGCGAATTGGTTTGTCTGTAAAATATTATATTGTTTCAACGTTGAAGTTAGGCGACGATTGAGTAACGTAATAAGCGCTTTACGAGCAGTCTCAAGTAGTGTGATCGGTCGAGAGTTTGATAATTCACAATTAAAGGGTTTGGGCTTGGCGATAGGAAAAACGGTTGCTTCTTTCCATTGTTTTGGTAAATAACCAAGTTGTATAATCTTACATATCAAGTAATATAAAATATCATGAGCTGTAGGACTAAGATGTTGTAACATTTCATTGGAAATTCCTGAGGGGCCTGTAGCTTTGCCTTTAGGAAGGTTTCTAATAACATCCAGCCATTCATCACGTGATGGAAGATCCATGAGTTTTGAGTAAATATTCTCATTAATATGGCGTAAAGGTTGATATTGATCTTTCCAACGTCCTTGGAGTGGCTTTTTTCTGTTAATCGAACCTGCAATTGTTTGGAAATGATGATTGGTTTCTTTGAGAACAGCTGATTCACCTGTAATCAGTGATTCATTGCCTTGGGCGTCTTTCTTAAATATTTTTTCAATCGAGATATAAATCATCTCTTCTTCTGTGATCGAGCGAATCATAGAGGCTTGGTTGTCCTTGAAATTAGTACAGCGTTTTTTGATATTAGAAACTATTTGTTCCTGAACCATAATATCAAGTTCCAATTTGAAAAGAAGACGTAAGTGTTTTCTAATTTTACACAAATTCTTCAAAAACAATTTGAAGTCATCAAGTATAAGAAAGGTGAAAGACGATGAAAGATCTGAGCATTCATATCTGTCCAATGTCGTGTTAATGAGACGTTGGAATTTGGACCATTTAGCAGAGACACTATAAGTAATAGAAGCGGAAGCATTCAGTATCGAACGTGTTTCCAGTATACGATTAATGATATATCTTAGATCGAAGTAAATTGAAAGCTTCTTTTCTGGTGTAGATTTAACTTTATTTCTAGTGACTTGCTTGTTGACTATACGAGATTTAGCTACTCTCATGAGGGTTTGTCTAAACATATCCCAGAGGGTATTGATGTGACGAGGTTTAACGATGGAAAAATCTTTCATTAATGTATTCTCAATTTCTAGGTCCAATTGAGTACTGAAATTCTCCCAAGTATATTCATCATCCTTGTCCATTTCATCATATTGAAATACGGTCCTTTTGATATGTTTCTTCTTTTGATTGGATGTGTTCAAGGAAACACCTGTCATCTGTACTGTGTCCAATGACAACGTTATAGTTTTATGATCAGTATCAAAATGATCGTTCTCTATCACTGTGCTATTAACGCTTTTCTCTAACATAGATAAAGACGCCCAAATATAATCTAATCTTGACTCCTGTCTATTAGAATCAGCAGGTGTATAAGTATACATTTCTTCATCATTGTCGTGAAAGATTGGAATGGTATCTAGCAACCGTTTACTTTCCAGAGTGCGAAACAAAGAAAATTGCCATTTATTATTGACAAAAGCCATTAAATATTTTCTATAATTAATATTGAAATCTCCCATGATGATGACTTCCATGTCACGTGATTGGGCATCGCTGATAGTATCATCAATGTATTTGTATAAAGCTTCAATTTGTGGTCTTTCTTTTTGATTAGCATTAAGGTAAACCTGAATTAAACGAAGTTTACGCTTATCGCTGAAGTACAAGTCCAGATAAAGGATTCTACCTTTATGTCCAACTGCTTTGTGAACAAATATGTCATATTTGGCGTCGATGATAATGCCTACGCCTTGGCCTTTGCCCCCTAATTGTGAATATTCAAAGTAACCGCGAACACCTAATTGATGCTGCCATGTTTTTGCTTGTCGTTCAGAACAATTAGTCTCTGAGAGACCGTAAATGTTGATATTGTGATCTTTCATAGCGTCGATTAAACCGATAAATTTGTTTTTATTTAAAGTACGAATATTTGTAGATGCGATTTTCGTTATAGTAGAATCTAAAAGATCCTTTTTTGAATGAAAAATTGGTGGTGAGTCAAGTTTGGGGGAATTGTTTTTTTTTAATTGAGAGGATAAAGAGGAACCAGAGGGAATATTGTTGTCCATCATTAAAAATGATTATGCAAGATCAAAAACGTTAGCAACTTCATCGTCTTCCCCCAAAGAAGATGAAGCAGAGGTACCAGTGAGCATTTCAAACATTTTGGTCATGGTTGAAGAGATAGATTGAAAGGACGATTTCATTTCATTTTGTTGAGTCAGAAGGGTTTGAATTTGAGCGTCTGATTGGCGAAGATCTTGATTATCTTGGATGAGTTCAGCTTCTTGATCAGAGTCATCTGCGCTCTTAACGCGTTTCTTGGCTTGGTCAGGTGAGGAAGCTGAAGAGGATTGCGTGAGGGATTTTTTCTTCATGGTACCCTCCAGTTTAGAACCTTTTTCAATGTGTAAAGCTTTCTGGGCCGTAACGATTGCGGCGATTTGTTTATCAGTACTTTCAAGAGTTGAACTGATATTCATGATCTTTGTCTCTAACTGACGTAAACTATTAAGGATTGTTTCTTTGAATCGGAGAATGGCGGGGTCTTGGTCAAAACAAGGTTCATCCTCATCCATTTCCTCGTGTTGTTGAGAAGTACGAGCAATTCTCTGCTGTTGAGGGGAGCGAGAAGGTCTTGCTGGTTTATTAGTACCTTTAGATTTAGCAGCATCAGCGTACGATTTCTTTAGGTTCTTCCAATTATCAGCGCCACTAACAAACTTTTTGCCAGGGGGTTTATTAATATTCTTATTATTACAAGTAGCAGCCATGTGGGAAGAATTACCACAGATGTTACATATGCGATCTGATTCTTGGCTCCAATATAATCGGCGTGAATCCATATTGCCCTTTTTGAAATTGATCGAAAGTTGTAGTGCAGCCTGTTGATCTTCTTCACAAGAGAAGTGAATATATGCGTAGCGACATTTAGAATATCTTCCTCTGATCATAGCAGCAGGAATAAAGCAGGATTTAGCTTTGCATTTGAGTAGGACAGGTTCAAGGTCATAGCCACTAGTATTGTAGGCTAATCCAGATAGTTTGAGAGGAAATTGTTTACGTAAAGCGCGATCATCCTGGTTGAGAGACAGAGGAAGAACTCTAACCGTATCTTTTCCTACATGATATCCCCAGTTAGTCTCAAAATAGGTAAGAGCATCTTGAGATTTGTATGTAATATAGGCGATCTGGTAAAAACCAGCGCCTTTAGTATAGAGTCGCTCGATTTCACCTAAGATTTCGAAGCTGGCCCTGATTTCAGCAGCTTTACGGTAGGCAGGGATATCAATCACCTGAATTGTACGATGGTTTGTATTCTCTTTTTGTTGATCAAGAGTCGTGACTTGCTTTTCTGGTTTAAGTGGAGAGATTTTAAGGGTGACATTTTTAATGTCATCCGAGTTATCTTCCTTAAGTTGTAGGATAATTTCCATTTTAAGAAATTTGTCATAAGAATCTTTGTCGTTGAAAGTGACTTTTGCTTGTTTTTGGAGACGCGTAATACCCAAGTTGATGTTGTACTTAACATTATATTTAGCAAGAGCCTCCTTGATGGTGATGATCTTTGAAGGTTTAGGACCAGTAATATTATCAAGTGCCACGAGGGCAACATAGTCTAACGGTTTTTCAATAGTGATCGACTGTTGATCAGAATTTTCATTGTCGTCAGTAGGCGGATCAACATCCATGGCAGAATTGACAATTTCCTTATCTGGTGTTTGATCATTCTGTTGTTGATCATTTTGATCAGTGGCTTCAGGAGTAACCGCAGGAGCAGCAGGAGTAGGAGTACGATTAGTTCCATCGAGGTTGTTTACTATATTTTGTTGGGGAGGCGCTTGAGCACGTGACAAGTGCGAGCGAGAATTCTTGGACTTATTTTTTCCCTTAGAAGAGTAGGTCTTAGGCGGGTGGTTAGGAGTGTCTACGAAAAGATCACTAGCAACGTCTCTTTCAGATTGTAAGTTGCTTTGCTTAATACGTTCTCTATCGGCAGCAAGATCAGCCTGGAGAGCATTATTGGTAGCTGTGTCTTTGGACCACGGTGGAGGGTCAGCAACGTTAGAAGTAAAAGTGAAGTCAAAGGTGGCAGCAGGTTGCGCACCTTTTGAGCTGCTTCGCAAAGTACGAGCACTGGTGTTGTTGTTTCTGTTGTTGTTAGACATCTTAAACTTGAACTAAACACGTAAAAAAGTTAGGTCTCTCGAGAATTACTGCAGATTTTCAACAATTTTTGACGGTAACGGGAGAGAGTTTTTATACTTTTTCTATTAATTAACAACCAGATAAGCTTTTAGTGCGATTTTCCTCTATAATAGGAAAAAATGTTGGTCAATCATTTTTATTTTGGCCAGATTTTCACTAAAATTTTCTATTCCACTTTCGATGATGACCCACATGCACAGTTGCCGTAGATACAAAAAAAATTGCCTTTTTCGTAAAAAAAGCTTCAGTTAGTTTTATATATACATAGTCTTAAGCTTAAGCTTAGCTTAAGCTTTGCTTTGCTTATGCCTAAGCTTAAGCTTAAGCTTGAGCACATCTTTAGACTAACTTTTTGCAAAACCTCTTCCTGTGCCAGCGAAAATAGCTGTTAGCTTTATAATCATAAATTATTTGCACTTTTTAACTTTTTTGCCGATCAATAATAAATTGTTACAAATCATTAAAAATTAGTATCTTTAAAAATTTAATTTTTTTTTTTTAATTTTATTGAAAAAAAAAAAAAAAAAAAAAAAAAAAATACAATAAATTTTAATGATAAATATGAAGAAATTTTTAAAGATTTAGGAAAAACGGATAAAAACATTTTTTTATTAAACGATTTAGAAAAAAAAATCATTTTTTCTTTCATTTTTTAATTGGAACGATTAGGGTAAGGATCCATTCGGGTCAGGTCATCAAAATCATGATCTGGATTGGGTGGCTTGTTAACCTGAAAAGAATAATGAAAAAAATAATGTACAAAGCGGTTTATAAAACTGTTTCTTTCTTTTTTATTTAAGAGAAAAAGAAATAATGAAATGATTAAACCCGTTTTTTTAAAGACTGGATTAGTCTGGGTTGAATAGCAATATGGGACCAGACCAAAAAAATTTGCTTCAATTTTATCTGGACATCCGGTTCAGTTCCTAAAAAACATTAAATTTAATTTAACTATTATATTATCAAGATGAATTAAGAAAATGTTAACCGAACGATTTCTTAACTTTTTTTCTTTAAAACAAGTTAAAAAAAACGTAGTAACGAGTTAAAAATGTTAACTACATTTTTAAAGAACGAGTTAAAAAAATGTCAATTACTTTTTTTTAAAAAACGAGTTAAAAGGTAACTACATTTTTTTAAAGAACGAGTTAAAAAAAATGTTGACTACATTTTTTTTCCTTTTTTTTAAAAAAAAAGTTGAAAACCGTTTCTTTTTTTAAAAAAATAAAGTTAAAAAACGTTTCTTTTTTTAAAAAAATGAAGTTAAAAAACGTTTCTTTTTTTAAAAAAATGAAGTTAAAAAAAACTTTTCTTTAAACCGATTTGGAAAATGGTAACTAAAATGAATTAAAAAATGGTAACTAACGTTTTTCTAACTTTTTTTAAAAAGTGAAAGTTAAAACGAGTTAAAATATTAACTAAATGTTTTTTAACGTTTTTTTTAATACAAATATACAAATTAAAAAACGTTAATAAATAAACTTTCTTTCAAAAAATGCTAAATAAGCATTTTTTAATAGGTTTTTTTGCCAAAACGAATTAAAAACATTGATAAATAAAGGCTTTGACCTTTTTTACTAAACGAACTAGAGTAATTTGGGTACAAGTTAGAGTTTCAGTAATTACCAATCGGTTTTAACAGTTCCAGTTTATGATCGAACTGAAACATTCATCACTGCGGTTTCTATGTCAATTTTACGATTTTCTGAACCGATTTTACCGAATTGATTTGTGATAATAAAAAACAAGAAAACCGTTTTTTAATTTAATTATATATCAAAAAATGCGTTTCTTAATAAAATATCAAAAAAAAAGTTACAAAAACGTTTTCGCAATGTTAAAACGTCGCGAAACTTTTTTTAATTACGGAAAAAATTTAGTACGTTGATCACTTAAAAATCCACGGTAAATATACATCAAAAAACGTTTTTGTAACGTTTATCAGTAAAATCTTGCGAAATGTAGAGTTCCGAACAGGCGGATGGGGTCGGGTAATTGACTTAACCTGACCCATGATATTCAAGTCAGGTCATCAAATTCATGACCCGTTTTATATCAAAAAAAATTGTCAAGATTCAACAATTTTATATATGAAAAAATTTAAATAATAAAAAAAAAACAATTTTCTTAATCGTTTTTAATAACAAAAGAAAAAACGATTTGTTAATCGTTTTTAATAACAAAAAGAAATGATTTCTTAATCGTTTTTATAACAAAAAAAAAGGATTTTCTTAATCGCTTTTAATAAAAAAAAGAAACGATTTTCTTAATCGTTTTTAATAACAAAAGAAAAAAACGATTTATTAATAGTTTTAATAACAAAAAAAAGCGATTTTTTAATAACAAAAAAAAAACGATTCTCGTTATCAGTTTTTAATAACAAAAGAAAAAAACGATTTGTTAATCGTTTTTAATAACCGTTTTTAATAACAACAAAAAAAAAACGATTTTCTTGATCGTTTTTAATAACAAAAAAAAAATGATTTTCTTAATCGTTTTTAATAACAAAAGAAAAAAACGATTTATTAATAGTTTTGATAACAAAAAAAAGCGATTTTTTAATAACAAAAATAAAACGATTTTCTTTATCGTTTTTAATGATAAAAAAACGATTTTCTTTATCATTTTTAATAATAAAAAAACGATTTTCTTTATCATTTTTAATAATAAAAAAATGATTTTCTTTATCGTTTTTAATAATAAAAAAACGATTTCTTAATCGTTTTTAATAATAAAAAAAAACGATTTAATAATAGTTTTAATAAGAAAAAAAAGCGATTTTCTTAATCGTTTTTAATAACAAAAAAAAAAAACGATTTATTATTCGTTTTTAATAACAAAAAAGAAACAATTTTCTTAATCGTTTTTAATAACAAAACAAAAAACGATTTTCTTAATCGTTTTTAATAATAAAAAAAAAACGATTTTCTTTATCGTTTTTAATAACAAAAGAAAAAAGGATTTTCTTAATCGTTTTTAATAACAAAAAAAAGCGATTTTTTAATAACAAAAATAAAACGATTTTCTTTATCGTTTTTAATAACAAAAAAAAAACGATTTTCTTTATCGTTTTTAATAACAAAAGAAAAAAACGATTTATTAATAGTTATAACAAAAAAAAGCAATTTTTTAATAACAAAAATAAAATGATTTTCTTAATCGTTTTTAATAACAAAAGAAAAAAACGATTTAATAATAGTTTTAATAAGAAAAAAAAGCGATTTTCTTAATCGTTTTTAATAATAAAAAAAAAAACGATTTATTATTCGTTTTTAATAACAAAAAAGAAACAATTTTCTTAATCGTTTTTAATAACAAAACAAAAAACGATTTTCTTAATCGTTTTTTAATAATAAAAAAAAACGATTTTCTTTATCGTTTTTAATAACAAAAGAAAAAAAGGATTTTCTTAATCGTTTTTAATAACAAAAAAAAAATGATTTTCTTTATCGTTTTTAATAACAAAAGAAAGCGATTTTTTAATAACAAAAATAAAACGATTTTCTTTATCATTTTTAATAATAAAAAAACGATTTTCTTTATCGTTTTTAATAATAAAAAAACGATTTTCTTTATCGTTTTTAATAATAAAAAAACGATTTTCTTTATCATTTTTAATAATAAAAAAACGATTTTCTTTATCGTTTTTAATAATAAAAAAATGATTTTCTTAATCGTTTTTAATAACAAAAAAAAAACGATTTTCTTTATCGTTTTTAATAACAAAAAAAAACGATTTATTATTCGTTTTTAATAACAAAAAAGAAACAATTTTCTTAATCGTTTTAATAACAAAACAAAAAACGATTTTCTTAATCATTTTTAATAATAAAAAAAAACGATTTTCTTTATCGTTTTTAATAACAAAAGAAAAAACGATTTTCTTAATCGTTTTTAATAACAAAAAAAAAACGATTTTCTTAATCGTTTTTAATAACAAAAAAAAGCGATTTTTTAATAACAAAAATAAAACGATTTTCTTTATCGTTTTTAATAATAAAAAAAGGATTTTCTTAATCGTTTTTAATAACAAAAAAGAAACGATTTTCTTAATCGTTTTTAATAACAAAAAAGAAACGATTTTCTTAATCGTTTTTAATAACAAAAAAGAAACGATTTTCTTAATCGTTTTTAATAACAAAAAAGAAACGATTTTCTTAATTGTTTTTAATAACAAAAAAAAATGATTTATTATTCGTTTTTAATAACAAAAAAGAAACAATTTTCTTAATCGTTTTTAATAACAAAACAAAAAACGATTTTCTTAATCATTTTTAATAATAAAAAAAAACAATTTTCTTTATCGTTTTTAATAACAAAAGAAAAAAACGATTTTCTTAATCGTTTTTAATAACAAAACAAAAAACGATTTTCTTTATCGTTTTTAATAACAAAAGAAAAAACAATTTTCTTAATCGTTTTTAATAACAAAAAAAAACGATTTTCTTAATCGTTTTTAATAACAAAAAAAAGCGATTTTTTAATAACAAAAATAAAACGATTTTCTTTATCGTTTTTAATAATAAAAAAAGGATTTTCTTAATCGTTTTTAATAACAAAAGAAAAAAATGATTTCCTTAATCGTTTTTAATAACAAAAAAAAAATGATTTTCTTAATCGTTTTTAATAACAAAAAAGAAACAATTTTCTTAATCGTTTTTAATAACAAAAAAAAATGATTTATTAATCATTTTTAATAACAAAAAAAAACAATTTATTAATCGTTTTTAATAACAAAAAAAAAAGATTATTAATCATTTTTATTAATCGTTTTTAGTAATAAAAAACCGATTTAGCCAAACTTTAAATATAAAAACGCCGGGACTAATAGTTTCAGCGTTTTTTTTCAGCGTTTTTTGTCAGGTCAACGGGTCGGATCAGGTACCCGATTAACACTGACCCGACCCGAGAATTTTGGGTCAACCAGTTGGGTCAGATTCGGAGCTCTAACGAAACGTTTTTTGAAATTAAATTATATATATCTGATATCAACAAATGCGCAACGTCTTTTAATATCAAAAAAAAACTGTTTTCACAACGTTTATGCTTTTTATCACGTTGTTAAAAAACGCGCAATGTTTTTTTTTATTAAATCCCATATCAAAAAACATTTTCGCAACGTTTTTTATCAAATTATCAAAAAAGCACTACGAAGCGTTTTTTTTGTTAAATTGTATATGTTAAACTTCTTTATTAATTATACGTTAAAAAACGTTTCGCAACGTTTTTTGACAAATTATAAACGTTGCTAAACGTCTTTTATTAAATTATAATTCAAGTCGA
This sequence comes from Rhizophagus clarus, assembly GCA_015698045.1. Classification (NCBI taxonomy): domain Eukaryota; kingdom Fungi; phylum Glomeromycota; class Glomeromycetes; order Glomerales; family Glomeraceae; genus Rhizophagus; species Rhizophagus clarus. The sequence continues at coordinate 3,546,135 of BLAL01000285.1, forward strand.
GTCAACACGGGTCAGTTCGCAAGTTTGATTTGAGGATCTTATAGTCACGTGACATTTGAGTCGATTCTGAGTTTATATTAATACTCGACTCAGTTAGCCAGGGTGTCAATTCACCTACTTTACGACAACCATGCAAAAACGTGGACAACGTTTGAGTGGACCTTCACCATTTAAGATTAACAATTCCATCTTCCTGACTTTTTGAGTCATGGGAGAGCTTAGAAGAAGATGGAGGAATGAGATGATGATAATGAAAATTTTATTATTTAATTGTTTATTTTTTGGATCAAAGTAAAAAAAATTATATGTGAAATATGTGGTTAAATAATATAGACAGATTGTCTGACAAAATCATGTTTATTTTTACACAATAAATGTTTAATAAAATTAATTTTACATACTATATTTTACACTTTAAATGTTTATAGATAAATTCAAAATTTTTTAGATTAATTTGGTTATTTTTTGGAGCACAAATGTGAAATTAAAATATACATATATATAATATATGGAAATCTAAACTAATCAAAAATAAATAGGGATTAAATATTTACATATAAAGTCATATCTTAAAGCATTTAAATAATCGATCTAAGTAAACATGATTTATCTGTTCAGGTATTACATGCTAAGCATTTATTTAGACAATAATATTATTTAGGTTTACCACCATGCCAACATGTTGTAAGTGATGATAAAAATTTAGCAATGAAAATTTGCCAAGGACTCAGACCAAGGTTTAACAATAAAAATACCACAATTGATTAACTGTCAATATATTTAAACTAAGCTCACTAACTGTACTAAAGAGCCCTAGTTGTTTTAAAAATGATTTTATTTTAATCGTTTTAATAAAATGATTTAACATTTTTATTTAATAATTTTATTAATCGTCCTTAATAATTTTATTAATCGTCCTTAATAATTTTATTAATCGTCCTTTAATAATTTTATTAATCGTCCTTAATAATTTTATTAATCGTCCTTTAATAATTTTATTAATCGTTCTTAATAATTTTATTAATCGTTCTTAATAATTTTATTAATCGTTCTTAATAATTTTATTAATCGTTCTTAATAACTAGGGCTCTTTAGTACAGTTAGTGAGCTTAGTTTAAATATATTGACAGTTAATCAATTGTGGTATTTTTATTGTTAAACCTTGGTCTGAGTCCTTGGCAAATTTTCATTGCTAAATTTTTATCATCACTTACAACATGTTGGCATGGTGGTAAACCTAAATAATATTATTGTCTAAATAAATGCTTAGCATGTAATACCTGAACAGATAAATCATGTTTACTTAGATCGATTATTTAAATGCTTTAAGATATGACTTTATATGTAAATATTTAATCCCTATTTATTTTTGATTAGTTTAGATTTCCATATATTATATATATGTATATTTTAATTTCACATTTGTGCTCCAAAAAATAACCAAATTAATCTAAAAAATTTTGAATTTATCTATAAACATTTAAAGTGTAAAATATAGTATGTAAAATTAATTTTATTAAACATTTATTGTGTAAAAATAAACATGATTTTGTCAGACAATCTGTCTATATTATTTAACCACATATTTCACATATAATTTTTTTACTTTGATCCAAAAAATAAACAATTAAATAATAAAATTTTCATTATCATCATCTCATTCCTCCATCTTCTTCTAAGCTCTCCCATGACTCAAAAAGTCAGGAAGATGGAATTGTTAATCTTAAATGGTGAAGGTCCACTCAAACGTTGTCCACGTTTTTGCATGGTTGTCGTAAAGTAGGTGAATTGACACCCTGGCTAACTGAGTCGAGTATTAATATAAACTCAGAATCGACTCAAATGTCACGTGACTATAAGATCCTCAAATCAAACTTGCGAACTGACCCGTGTTGACTCGACTTGAATTATAATTTAATAAAAGACGTTTAGCAACGTTTATAATTTGTCAAAAAACGTTGCGAAACGTTTTTTAACGTATAATTAATAAAGAAGTTTAACATATACAATTTAACAAAAAAAACGCTTCGTAGTGCTTTTTTGATAATTTGATAAAAAACGTTGCGAAAATGTTTTTTGATATGGGATTTAATAAAAAAAAACATTGCGCGTTTTTTAACAACGTGATAAAAAGCATAAACGTTGTGAAAACAGTTTTTTTTTGATATTAAAAGACGTTGCGCATTTGTTGATATCAGATATATATAATTTAATTTCAAAAAACGTTTCGTTAGAGCTCCGAATCTGACCCAACTGGTTGACCCAAAATTCTCGGGTCGGGTCAGTGTTAATCGGGTACCTGATCCGACCCGTTGACCTGACAAAAAACGCTGAAAAAAAACGCTGAAACTATTAGTCCCGGCGTTTTTATATTTAAAGTTTGGCTAAATCGGTTTTTTATTACTAAAAACGATTAATAAAAATGATTAATAATCTTTTTTTTTGTTATTAAAAACGATTAATAAATTGTTTTTTTTGTTATTAAAAATGATTAATAAATCATTTTTTTTGTTATTAAAAACGATTAAGAAAATTGTTTCTTTTTGTTATTAAAAACGATTAAGAAAATCATTTTTTTTTTGTTATTAAAAACGATTAAGGAAATCATTTTTTTCTTTTGTTATTAAAAACGATTAAGAAAATCCTTTTTTTATTATTAAAAACGATAAAGAAAATCGTTTTATTTTTGTTATTAAAAAATCGCTTTTTTTTGTTATTAAAAACGATTAAGAAAATCGTTTTTTTTTGTTATTAAAAACGATTAAGAAAATTGTTTTTTCTTTTGTTATTAAAAACGATAAAGAAAATCGTTTTTTGTTTTGTTATTAAAAACGATTAAGAAAATCGTTTTTTTCTTTTGTTATTAAAAACGATAAAGAAAATTGTTTTTTTTTATTATTAAAAATGATTAAGAAAATCGTTTTTTGTTTTGTTATTAAAAACGATTAAGAAAATTGTTTCTTTTTTGTTATTAAAAACGAATAATAAATCATTTTTTTTGTTATTAAAAACAATTAAGAAAATCGTTTCTTTTTTGTTATTAAAAACGATTAAGAAAATCGTTTCTTTTTTGTTATTAAAAACGATTAAGAAAATCGTTTCTTTTTTGTTATTAAAAACGATTAAGAAAATCGTTTCTTTTTTGATATTAAAAACGATTAAGAAAATCATTTTTTTATTATTAAAAACGATAAAGAAAATCGTTTTATTTTTGTTATTAAAAAATTGCTTTTTTTTGTTATTAAAAACGATTAAGAAAATCGTTTTTTTTTTGTTATTAAAAACGATTAAGAAAATCGTTTTTTCTTTTGTTATTAAAAACGATAAAGAAAATCGTTTTTTTTTATTATTAAAAATGATTAAGAAAATCGTTTTTTGTTTTGTTATTAAAACGATTAAGAAAATTGTTTCTTTTTTGTTATTAAAAACGAATAATAAATCGTTTTTTTTTGTTATTAAAAACGATAAAGAAAATCGTTTTTTTTTTTGTTATTAAAAACGATTAAGAAAATCATTTTTTTATTATTAAAAACGATAAAGAAAATCGTTTTTTTATTATTAAAAATGATAAAGAAAATCATTTTTTTATTATTAAAAACGATAAAGAAAATCGTTTTTTTATTATTAAAAACGATAAAGAAAATCGTTTTTTTATTATTAAAAATGATAAAGAAAATCGTTTTATTTTTGTTATTAAAAAATCGCTTTCTTTTGTTATTAAAAACGATAAAGAAAATCATTTTTTTTTTGTTATTAAAAACGATTAAGAAAATCCTTTTTTTCTTTTGTTATTAAAAACGATAAAGAAAATCGTTTTTTTTATTATTAAAAAACGATTAAGAAAATCGTTTTTTGTTTTGTTATTAAAAACGATTAAGAAAATTGTTTCTTTTTTGTTATTAAAAACGAATAATAAATCGTTTTTTTTTTTATTATTAAAAACGATTAAGAAAATCGCTTTTTTTTCTTATTAAAACTATTATTAAATCGTTTTTTTCTTTTGTTATTAAAAACGATTAAGAAAATCATTTTATTTTTGTTATTAAAAAATTGCTTTTTTTTGTTATAACTATTAATAAATCGTTTTTTTCTTTTGTTATTAAAAATGATAAAGAAAATCGTTTTTTTTTTGTTATTAAAAACGATAAAGAAAATCGTTTTATTTTTGTTATTAAAAAATCGCTTTTTTTTGTTATTAAAAACGATTAAGAAAATCCTTTTTTCTTTTGTTATTAAAAACGATAAAGAAAATCGTTTTTTTTTTATTATTAAAAACGATTAAGAAAATCGTTTTTTGTTTTGTTATTAAAAACGATTAAGAAAATTGTTTCTTTTTTGTTATTAAAAACGAATAATAAATCGTTTTTTTTTTTTGTTATTAAAAACGATTAAGAAAATCGCTTTTTTTTCTTATTAAAACTATTATTAAATCGTTTTTTTTTATTATTAAAAACGATTAAGAAATCGTTTTTTTATTATTAAAAACGATAAAGAAAATCATTTTTTTATTATTAAAAATGATAAAGAAAATCGTTTTTTTATTATTAAAAATGATAAAGAAAATCGTTTTTTTATCATTAAAAACGATAAAGAAAATCGTTTTATTTTTGTTATTAAAAAATCGCTTTTTTTTGTTATCAAAACTATTAATAAATCGTTTTTTTCTTTTGTTATTAAAAACGATTAAGAAAATCATTTTTTTTTTGTTATTAAAAACGATCAAGAAAATCGTTTTTTTTTTGTTGTTATTAAAAACGGTTATTAAAAACGATTAACAAATCGTTTTTTTCTTTTGTTATTAAAAACTGATAACGAGAATCGTTTTTTTTTTGTTATTAAAAAATCGCTTTTTTTTGTTATTAAAACTATTAATAAATCGTTTTTTTCTTTTGTTATTAAAAACGATTAAGAAAATCGTTTCTTTTTTTTATTAAAAGCGATTAAGAAAATCCTTTTTTTTTGTTATAAAAACGATTAAGAAATCATTTCTTTTTGTTATTAAAAACGATTAACAAATCGTTTTTTCTTTTGTTATTAAAAACGATTAAGAAAATTGTTTTTTTTTTATTATTTAAATTTTTTCATATATAAAATTGTTGAATCTTGACAATTTTTTTTGATATAAAACGGGTCATGAATTTGATGACCTGACTTGAATATCATGGGTCAGGTTAAGTCAATTACCCGACCCCATCCGCCTGTTCGGAACTCTACATTTCGCAAGATTTTACTGATAAACGTTACAAAAACGTTTTTTGATGTATATTTACCGTGGATTTTTAAGTGATCAACGTACTAAATTTTTTTCGTAATTAAAAAAAGTTTCGCGACGTTTTAACATTGCGAAAACGTTTTTGTAACTTTTTTTTTGATATTTTATTAAGAAACGCATTTTTTGATATATAATTAAATTAAAAAACGGTTTTCTTGTTTTTTATTATCACAAATCAATTCGGTAAAATCGGTTCAGAAAATCGTAAAATTGACATAGAAACCGCAGTGATGAATGTTTCAGTTCGATCATAAACTGGAACTGTTAAAACCGATTGGTAATTACTGAAACTCTAACTTGTACCCAAATTACTCTAGTTCGTTTAGTAAAAAAGGTCAAAGCCTTTATTTATCAATGTTTTTAATTCGTTTTGGCAAAAAAACCTATTAAAAAATGCTTATTTAGCATTTTTTGAAAGAAAGTTTATTTATTAACGTTTTTTAATTTGTATATTTGTATTAAAAAAAACGTTAAAAAACATTTAGTTAATATTTTAACTCGTTTTAACTTTCACTTTTTAAAAAAAGTTAGAAAAACGTTAGTTACCATTTTTTAATTCATTTTAGTTACCATTTTCCAAATCGGTTTAAAGAAAAGTTTTTTTTAACTTCATTTTTTTAAAAAAAGAAACGTTTTTTAACTTCATTTTTTTAAAAAAAGAAACGTTTTTTAACTTTATTTTTTTAAAAAAAGAAACGGTTTTCAACTTTTTTTTTAAAAAAAAGGAAAAAAAATGTAGTCAACATTTTTTTTAACTCGTTCTTTAAAAAAATGTAGTTACCTTTTAACTCGTTTTTTAAAAAAAAGTAATTGACATTTTTTTAACTCGTTCTTTAAAAATGTAGTTAACATTTTTAACTCGTTACTACGTTTTTTTTAACTTGTTTTAAAGAAAAAAAGTTAAGAAATCGTTCGGTTAACATTTTCTTAATTCATCTTGATAATATAATAGTTAAATTAAATTTAATGTTTTTTAGGAACTGAACCGGATGTCCAGATAAAATTGAAGCAAATTTTTTTGGTCTGGTCCCATATTGCTATTCAACCCAGACTAATCCAGTCTTTAAAAAAACGGGTTTAATCATTTCATTATTTCTTTTTCTCTTAAATAAAAAAGAAAGAAACAGTTTTATAAACCGCTTTGTACATTATTTTTTTCATTATTCTTTTCAGGTTAACAAGCCACCCAATCCAGATCATGATTTTGATGACCTGACCCGAATGGATCCTTACCCTAATCGTTCCAATTAAAAAATGAAAGAAAAAATGATTTTTTTTTCTAAATCGTTTAATAAAAAAATGTTTTTATCCGTTTTTCCTAAATCTTTAAAAATTTCTTCATATTTATCATTAAAATTTATTGTATTTTTTTTTTTTTTTTTTTTTTTTTTGCAATAAAATTAAAAAAAAAAATTAAATTTTTAAAGATACTAATTTTTAATGATTTGTAACAATTTATTATTGATCGGCAAAAAAGTTAAAAAGTGCAAATAATTTATGATTATAAAGCTAACAGCTATTTTCGCTGGCACAGGAAGAGGTTTTGCAAAAAGTTAGTCTAAAGATGTGCTCAAGCTTAAGCTTAAGCTTAGGCATAAGCAAAGCAAAGCTTAAGCTAAGCTTAAGCTTAAGACTATGTATATATAAAACTAACTGAAGCTTTTTTTACGAAAAAGGCAATTTTTTTTGTATCTACGGCAACTGTGCATGTGGGTCATCATCGAAAGTGGAATAGAAAATTTTAGTGAAAATCTGGCCAAAATAAAAATGATTGACCAACATTTTTTCCTATTATAGAGGAAAATCGCACTAAAAGCTTATCTGGTTGTTAATTTTATTAATCGTTCTCAATAATTTTATTAATCGTTCTCAATAATTTTATTAATCGTTCTCAATAATTTTATTAATCGTTCTCAATAATTTTATTAATCGTTCTCAATAATTTTATTAATCGTTCTTAATAATTTTATTAATCGTTCTTAATAATTTTATTAATCGTCCTTAATAATTTTATTAATCGTTCTTAATAATTTTATTAATCGTTTTTAATAATTTTATTAATCGTTTTTAATAATTTTATTAATCGTTTTTAATAATTTTATTAATCATTTTAATAATTTTATTAATCATTTTAATAATTTTATTAATCGTTTTTAAGTAATGTTATTTCTACTAATCGTTTTTAATAAAAAATTGCTATTTATTAATCATTTTTAATAAAATTAATCTTATTATTTATTAACCTTTTATTTTTTATTAATCATTTTTAATAAAAAAACGAATCTATGACTAAAATATTTGTGCATTACAGAATAAAAATTTTTTTAACAACTTATATCAGAATTAAATAAAATTGATTTGTAAATCTTATAATTAGAAATACAAAATTCCAATGATAGATGACCGGTAAATAACTTTTATATGATAATTTATTTATTTATAAATTGTATCTTTTTATTTCAATATTTTTATTATTAATTTAATTTTTTATTGAACACTTGTCACTAAAATCATTTTCGAAAGTTTATGGTTACATTTTATTTACTAAATGAAATCAAATGAAGAACAAACAAACTGGCATTTTCGGAAAAAATTATACTTTGTTTATTTTCACAAGATATACTATTTGGAACAATTATTTTACTATGATTTCATTTTATTTACTAATTTAACCAGCTAAAAAAATAAACAAGTTGGAATCACTTGCGGCGAATTCTTGATCATATCGGCGGATTGGAAAAGTCCCCCAATATTTTTGGGGGTGTAGGATAAAAAAAAAAACAATACATTTTACTATAAATAGATAACTAGCCAGTACTTTTTCTCCAGTACCCACGGGAATTGTAATACTGACAAAACGTCACAATGTGGGAGCATTGAGAAGACAAGACAATATCTTGCTTCAGTTATTTTAGCAACAAACCGTGTATGCAAATGACGAGTCATAACAATATGGAACATTATGCTAGTTCAAAAATATTCATATATTTATTAAGTGTAATGTAATTAATGCTATTTTAACTAATTTGGAAATTTCGACATAATAATAATAATATTATTAATAATAAAAAGCATTTTATTTGATATATGTGAATTTTTTTAAATGATAAATAATAAATGAAGTTAAAAGAGTAAGGAGGTATTATTTTTTAAAGTGTGATAAAGATGTTAATCAATTATACTGTACATTCATGGTTATGGAAGAGGATGATTAATCACGAAAATAGGTGAGGATTAGCATTGGAAATGGTGGTCAACCTTTGATATTCCATAACAACATTCTGATCAACCATGAAAGTCGATCTATCAAGGTGAGATATTTCAATATTATTCCAGGAAGAACACCTGCTAAGTGCAACATATGCCTGACCAGGCGAGAAAATGTTTCCATCCAATGCTAAACATACCCTAGGCAAGGTCAAACCTTAAGTTTTATGTACGGTAAGTGCAAAACAGTTCTGCAAGGGAAATTGTGTACGACTGCAATTAGTGCCATTGATATTAAAATAATGAGTTTGCCTATAAATGTCAATGTCAATTATGGAACCTCTGACAGAAAAGGCAATTCTAGCATACCCTTCTGTTGGATTTACATTGGTAACCACACCAATCGTACCATTGCAAATACCATGAGAAATAAGAGAATTGTTAAGGTACATAACACGAGCACCTGGTTGGAGACGAACAGAGAGGGGAAGGTTTGTCTTAGGTTTAAACATGTTATTTGAAGATGAAGGATCCCACTGTGTAGAATTTACAAAATCTGTGGCTTGTGAAATTAAAAATTTATTTTCACTAACAGGAAGAAGATTGCATATCATTCTATTGATTTGCTGAGCATTCTACAATATGTGTGGTGTTAAGTAAAACATCTGGTAAGGTGTGAACCAAAAATTCTGAGTGACGATTCTGCAATTTCATCCAAGTTTCTGGTGTAATGTTGCTCAAGCGAATTTCTTTCAACATAGAATATAATTCTGGATCATTGTGTTGACGGTGAGGAGTTGTTAAAAATAATGGATAAAATAAAGGCCAGACTGCAGCACGAAATACTAAATGTCCATTGATAGGAGGGAGTTGTGCCAGATCGCCCACAGCAATTACATTCAATCCACCAAAAGGGAGTGCATTATTATGCAAATTTGCAAACATATTTGAGATAAAGTCCAACAATTCTGCAGAGACCATAGATATCTCTTCAATAATGAGGGTAGTTATTTTTTTTAAAGATGATCTTAATTCATTATCTACATAAGCACGGGTAAGAAAACTTCCATTTGTAGATATTATATGTAAGGCTGAATGGATAGTCATACCACCTACATTCTGTGCTGCCACCCCAGTAGGTGCTAGGAGAAGAAAAGGTTGAGATTTCTGGGTAAGAATATTTGTTATCATGTTTATAATGTATGATTTGCCAGTTCCAGCTGAGCCAGTTATAAAAAAGTAAGGCCATTTAACACCATCATTTTTGCCTAAATACATATTAATAGTTGAAAGAACATGATACTGATCTTGAGGAAGTTCAAGCATAGCTGTTTCTGGATAAATGCGGGGTAGAAGTTTCAGGTCATCCATCTGGGTTTGTATGATATGTTTAAGATCAGTTGAAAGATGAATACTTAATGACTCCAATAACCTGCTTAACATTTCAACAAAACAATTATTTAGACGAGATAGACGTGACTGATGTGTATCCATTGTTTGGTTATGTAAGTTGGCTAAGAAATCTGGAAAATATTGCAAAAACTTTTCACGATAAGTTGCATCTGGTGTTGATTTGAAATCAGATTCATTTCTTGCTGGAATAGTCAGTAGCAACTGTTGGTAAAAGTACAATTCACCATCTTCAATTTTAAGAAAACGATGCCTGGTTATTATTTCTTTTGATCATTTTACGACATAATTATTCAAGTCATCATGGTATATCTGACGAGATGTTGCAGGTGGGGAAGGTGTTATGGAGTATTTTTCAAAGTATTGAAAATAAGTAAGGTTATCAAATTCAGGAAGATGGGGTCAAGCCATGTATTTCATAATGGTGTCATCATAGTAAGGGTTATCATCATCATAATCAATCATGTAGACAGGAAGTATAGTACGGGTTCTTGTAGTAGGTGGATCAGTTGTGAGAAACTTGACAGTGGCAGAAGAATTACATATTTCATGGCCCAAAAGCAAAAACATAAGCTCCATTGAGCTAAGACGTCATGTGATTATATATTCCCTTAAGAGATTGTTTTCATAGATGTTAAAAATGTGAGATGGTTCTCTTTTGGTAATGTATTTTGTCATGTAACGGGCGAATCCTTTATCTGTTATATACTGGACATTTATATGTGCATCCCAAAGTAATAGTATTGCGGGATGGTATGGAACAACCCAGGAATCTGCTTCAGTAAGACATTTGTAAACATAACGAGACTCGTTTATGATATAATGAGTGGTTTGGCTATAAGGACGTGGAAATCCTTTTTTGCACATATATCCTGGGAATGCTGGCCCTTGACACTTTGAATTGCAAGTAGGAATCTGATTTGCTAACACAGCAGCATATAGTTCAGGTTCATAAAGAGGATCAGGTATGGTTGAGCAAATGACATCATTTTTGATCATGTGTTCGATGGTGTTTGTCGTCCAGTAACAACTGTGTGTATGCGCAGCACCTCAGTTCTGAAACTCAACTCTGTCAAAGAAATTAGTAATTTTTCCAAATCCCGTAAGACCAGGTTTCTTGTAAAGCTCCTTCTTTAATGACTGGAATTTATGTACAAAGTAGTTTGCGCAATGAAAAGGTCTATTTGTTGGCAATGTATCCCCATTATCACTATTAGCAAGGATATCATGAAGGTGGGTCCAACGACTCTCAACCATGCTCAGTGTGATAAATAAGTTAGGTAATCCAAGTTTATTTAACATCGTGTTGAGGTGAAGTTGTTTATGATGAAAATAGGTATCACCTGTGCATATAAAGGTTGGGATTGGAATTGTTTTCCTTTCATCTATTATGTTATACGAGGAATAAGTGCTTTGACAAAGTAGATCTCTGGCAGTTGGAATGGATGTGTTATTGTTAGCACTGACATTTAGGTGAGATTGTAGTAGTAAACGTTGAGTGTTCTGATGATGTCGTAATTTTTCTAGTTGCAGGTATGACCATGAGGGCCAATGATGGTGTAATCTCCATCGCGCATCAATGTTTGTCAGATGGGATTTAATATATAGTCCGTAAGTTACATCCCAAGTCTTATCATTAGGATTCGATAAGTTCAACACATCACGATAGTGTCCTCTCCCATCAGGAAATATGTCAGGAAAGAGTAAAGGTTCGAGGTTTGGATCATTGGTTGATATGGGTAATCGTAAAGTTTCACTCTCTTGAACGAAACCTGTCATCAACCTATTGTAATAAAAATCTTCGTCATGGACTTCATTGGGAAAGTCATAATTCGGGACCACTATATCATGAGTGTTTACGGGGGGAGCGCTTGTGTCCGTCCAAAGATGCCTTGCAATAGGGAAAGGATCATTTAACATCTGAGCCTCCCCATTTGATAATATATTTGTAAATGAGCGTAGGTACGGGTTATTCTGTAACAACCAAGCAGCTGCTTGACGCAGAGGTTCATCATATGGTGAGTATTCGTTTTGGTTAACATCATCGGGAGTCTCATTAGATTCCAAAAATGCTCTCAGTGCTCTGGAATATAGTGCATGAGCCCTAATATTCTGCGAATAATTCATTGTACCAGTTAGAGCCCTGTATTCCGAATAAGGGTTGCTATTTGGTGTTCTCCCCAGAGAACAGTGAAGAAAAACAGGTGACAGGTATCTTCTTTTGTGTTGAGGAACAGAAAGTATTTCTTGCGGCAAAGGAGAGAGGTGGGGGAATGGGAGCATCGTAGAAGGTCTCTTACATGATTCACATGTAGGAACTCTTAGTTCAGGGATGTGGTTGATGTTTGGGTTGAATGACAAAGAAATGCCTGGCACATGTTGCTGTAGAGGGTAAGTAAACGAGGAGTCATATAATTTCCAATGGGCTTTTTTAGGATATAAAAGCCTTCCGCAATATACGCAAGGCATTCGAGGCCATTGAGATAGAATATTATTCTGGAATCTGGCATATAACCTCTGCAATTTAGATGAAGGTCTCCAATAGGATGGAAGAGATAGGTGGTTTAGATCTGAAACTGGTAATGTTGTTGACGCAGAATCTAAATCATCGACAGGTGACGTTATTGTTAGATCCACCAAGGTTTCGTAGTCATTTTCGAAAGTGTATACATTATGAATTTGATGGGTCATTTATAATTTTATTTGGTAAAAAAAAAGCTCTTTTTTTCATCTTTCTGAGGAGAAATTAGATGTATTTATAAATAAAAAAAAAAATAGCAAGAAAACCGAAAAAGAAAAAAAATATACGGTTAAACGTATGGGCTGAACGATATTTTATTTATTTATTTGTCTATTTATGTATAGATAGACATTCATTGAATTCATTAGTTGAATTCATTAGATACTTTTATTTAATAAATTAAATAAAAAAGATTTACGTCATATTTTTATTTACAAAATAAAAAATTTATTTCAAAACAAAAAAAAAAATGACATTTCATAAAAATTTCATCACATTAATAAAGAAATTCATTTTAAAAAATAAAAATAAAGAAAAAAATAAATCTAAATCTACTCTTCCGAAGCTTCCTGCTGAGGTTCGTCAATGGCACCAGCAATCATAGTAGGGACTGGATTGGAGGACAAGGCTGACGCGAGTGACGATGATCTCAATCTCATCTGAGATGAACTTCCTCGTCCTCTTCTAGACGTTCTTGGCGAAGCACCTCACACGGAACGTTGGGTTCTGGTATTTGTTCTTGAATTTAATCACAGGACATTTGATGACTGTTGTGGGTTGGCAGCAGGGTTACGGTTAGTAGAAATCAAAGAAATATCATCCAACGTTAGTATATGCTTTCCGGGAGATGTCTTATCACCAGTAGTTTCGTCTAACACCGGCCCCTGATAGGTTAACGTGCCCACCAATAAAGCAGTGGATGATCGCATGCTTTGATTTATAGCATTTGTTTTATTCGCGAGATATCTGAGGTTCGCGTTATGCCTGACTTCAACCCAGTTCCCGATCACCTAAGTTTTCCTCGACATAGAAATCGATGATGGATTGGCTATCAACATTCCTGACTGTCTTGGTGGTTAGTCCCAGAATCATTACATTTAAACCGATCGCGGGCATATCATCGAACCCCATATTATCAATTGTCTTAATGGATGTTGCATTAACCTTTGATATTTTTTATTTATTATTTAATTTAAATAAATTTTTATAAAATTTAAAAAACTTTAGTTGGGAATAGTAAAGTAAAGAACAAGTAGAAAAAAATACATACACTATACCAACTGGCACAAGCGACAAATTTTCCTTTTAAGAAAACAACTTGGCCATTACTAAAATCTTCAATCTGACACAGAATATTTTGATCTACCGGAATAAAGGCTTTAACTCTCAAATACACAATTTTTGTAGGGTCGTTATCATCCAATCTCGCAACTGCTGTAATTTCCTTCACTGTAAATTCCTGAGTAAGCTATTCAGTGAAATCATGAAGATAACAAATCGTGAAGATTTTTGCAGGCATGTTGTGGTTTGGATTAAGAGAGATTTTTTTTTTCGGTAAATATACACATGGGATATATATATATATTTTTAAATTAAGATTTGCCCACCAGGCAATTTAACAATTTTTTGATCCGCAAAATTTTTTCAAATATTAAAATATTAAAAAAAAAAAAAAAAAAAAAAAAAGCTAGAGACTCATTATTAACATAGTTTTTTTTTTTTTTTTTGAAACCTTTTTTAATTTTTTAAATTAAAAAAAATATTCTTTTATTCTTTCATTCTACATCATTAAATAATAAAAAAATTTTTTTTCATAATTCTATATTTTTATATGTATATCATTTTTTTTTCCATAATTGCGTATTTGTTGTGTATTACATGAAAAAAATAAATGAAAAAAATAATTTATCATCCTTAGATTACGTCATATGATGAATAAAGACAAGATATTGTAGTAAATCCAGTAGTAAATCTGGTCTAAGGATGACATCATTAAGCCTTAATATTTCCTAAAACGATAATAAACAATTTGCCCATCGATCAACTTTTTTTTTTTCAGATATAGTTTAATTCATCAATACATTTTTTTTCTTCAACACGTATTTGGTGAGAAAAACTATTTTTTTTTTTCAGTTTCACAATTTATTTTTTTTTTTTATTTATTTTTTTAACATCATTACATAAAAATATAGGAGTAAATTCAATATTGCTTAACAGAGTAATAAACAATTGCCTGTCGATTACCTTTCTGGATTTAATTTAAATTATTTAAAAACTACTTTTTTTTTTCAACATGTAATAATTCATTGGTGAAAAAAATTTTTTTTTTTTACAGTTTGACAATCTATTTTTTTTTGTTTATTATTTTATCTAAATGTACGAGTAGATGAATGAACGAAAATCATTGTGACAATAAAACTATTGCAATCTAAGGAGGTCATTAAGCCTCAATATTCCCTAAGATGGTAATAAACAATTACTTATTTATTATCTTTTTATGGATTTAATTTAATTTAATTTAAATTTAATTTACTTTTTTTTCACCACGTGATTTTTTTTAAACACAAAAAAAAAAAAAATTTTTTTTTTCTCACATTCTATTTACATTACAAAAAAAAAATATATAAATAATTTATTTTATAAATAAGACACGAATTCGTAAGGTGGAAGGGTGGGGCGCTACTCTGCCGAATAATCCAATAATCAACAGATTAATGAATAATGATTAATGATTAATGATTAATGATTAATGATTAATAGATTAATGGAATAATGATTAATTAAATTTTCACCCAAAGTATTTCCTTAAACGTACAGTAGATCATGACCAAAAAAGAGTATTTGTTGCAAGTGTTTTGAAAATCTTTGGATGGGAACTTCACGGAGTACATACATATAAAATATAAAGTAAAAAATAAAAAATAGAATAACTATTACTTAAATAGCAATTGCGTTACAGAGTACAAATAAGATGGAATAGGCAAAATATAGGACTTGTTTTCTATACTATGATAAATTAATTTGATTGGTAATCTTTTTGTACAACGGTCACATGATATTTAAAAAATTTAAAGCCGGATCTATTTTTTAATAATATACGCGCTGTAGGATTTTTTTTTATAAAAAAAAAATTTCATTTTATTAAAAAGATGGAAACTAATGACATTCCTTTACCAGTTAAGAAAAAAAAACCTGTTGAAATTCATAATTATCCTAAAGAATCTATTATTCAATATTCTGATTCTGAACGAAGTTATACCTATAATATTATTAAAGAAGGAACATATCCGCCCGCTGCTTATCTCAAATATACAAAGGGTCAAAAAGGATTTCGAATTCCTGATAATTACGAAGCTGAAACCAGTTTGAGAAAACCTAAAACAAGACAAGTAGTTAGATGTATAATTAAATATGTGGAAAAAAATCCAGTTTATTGGATATATTATGGAGATAGGTTTCAGTATCATGTAAAGTCAGAAAAATCAAGCTCGGATGTAGCATGCTTATATGCTAAAGTGTGTAATTATTTATTAATAAATGATAGGGTAATTATTTTATTAACACAAAATATAATTTTTATACTGAATAGGCTTTAAATCCCGAAACTAAGACACGTTATTCAGGACCACATTTTTTTGGTCTTCATTTAGAAATACTTCAACAGACAAGAGATACTCATCGACGAGCAACAGTTTTAAAATCATTTGACAATTTAACTTCAACCGGACAAAATAACCGAGCTAAAAAAATTGCCAAATCTGTATCTGCAATATTTGATCAAGAAATGACTAAAAGTTGTCATTTAGACGATAATCCTAATTTAAAATCAATTGAGTTTAGTATCAAAGATAATTTTTTTAACTTTAGTTTTAATGAGGAAAATGTTGAAATAAAGCATAAAGCAAGAGCTGCCGTACAAGCATGTGATAAAGGACAAGTAACACGCGAAGGATATCGAATTTTATCTTCGATCAGTCAAGATTTACCACGTGAATGGAAAGTTTCTGCAGAAAAGAAAGAGATTACACATGAAATGAATGAAATTATACCAATTTCTCTTATAAATATAACACCATCACCATCTGATAATTCTGTAAATTCAGAAATACACATTAATGATTCTGAAATTATTAACAACTTGCAACAATCAATTGGAAAAGGTGGGCAAAGAAACATTATTAATATATTAAAATATCTAATACCAGGTCTTCTTAATAGAAATGTATTAGATATAACAAATCCTACAATACATTTGCGAATTTCTGGTGATGGGAGGAACGTTGGACGGAAGGTTAAGCAAGTTATGGTTACCTGTTCAATCCTTAACGATTTTGATAATATATATCGACCTGAGAATTATTATACCATAATTTTATACCCTGGCGTTGAAAAATATGAGACTTTAAATGTTGTTTTAGAACCATTAATTATGGAATTAAGAAAATTAAAAGAAGAAGGATTTAGAGATAATCAGAATAGAGAGTGGAAGATTGAACTTTATTTTTCATCAGATTGGAAATTTCTCGCAATGTGTTTAGGATTAAATGCAGCAAATAGTAAATATTTCTGTCCATGGTGTGAAGTGTCTAAGGAACAACAAGGAGACTTTTCATATGAATGGACAATTAATAAAACTATGGATCAAGTTCGTGAAAATTACACATTTTATAAAGGTCATATTCGACCAGCAATTTTTGATATGATTCCTTTATAAAACTGGGTTCCAGACGAATTGCACATCATGTTACGTATAACAGATGTTCTTTGGCGGCTTGTGATTGATGAACTCAAATCCAGAAATACTTGAGGAGATAGAGCAAGAAATGTAATAATTGAAGAAATGAAACGAATTGACGTTAAATTTCATTTTTGGCTTGAAGTAGGATCAACAAGTTGGCAATATACATCTTTAATGGGGCAAGATAAGTTAATTGTACTTCAGCATTTTGATTTAACTAAACTTTTTCCAAATTCACGAGCAACTCAAATCCGAAATTTGTGGGATAATTTTTATTTACTTCATAAAGCAATGAAAGATCAAAAAACTGATGCAAAACAATTCTCCGATGATGCACGTGCATGGTTATGCCAATTTTTAGATTCTAATCATTTTTATCAAGCGGGTGATATTACACCTTACATGCATGTATTAGTGTATCATGTTCCAGAAATGATGCGTATTCATCACAATTTTGGTTTAGCAGCATTTTCTTGCTCAGCAGTTGAAAAAAAAAATCACCAACAAGTTTCTCATTTTTTTAAAAAAACAACAAAAGATGGTGGCATTGGAAAAGGAAGAAAATCTGCAATTGTAGATATTCTTGAATACGAAAATAGAGTTTTATATTTTAATAATCATGATGAGATTAATTTAATTCGATTACCAAAACGTTTACGTAGCAAGTAGTATTTATGATTGAATAATTATGTATTTTTTCATTTTTTTTCCATGTACATGTATTATTTTACAAATTTTTCATAATAAAATTTGGTTTTGTTTTCGCACTTTAATTACATTTTCAATTCTTCTACTTTTTTAATAAAAATTTTCTATATCTTTCATACGAGAAATTATAAAATTTATAAAAATAAATCCTGATGAATATACAATATTACGTACATCTGATTTTTCCTTTCTTTTCCAGCCAATAATGATTTGTACAGGTTTAGGTTTACAAATTCTTCGTTTTTTAGCTTTGTGTATATTTACTTGATTTTGATCTTGAAGGGGATCGGGTTCTTGAAGAGGATCAGAATCTTGATCTTGAAGAGGATCGGGTTCTTGAAGAGGATCAGGATCTTGAACTTGAAGAGGATCAGGTTTTTGACATAAATTTGACTCTAAGAGAAGATCCGGATCATTTGGATTTGATGGTTGTTGATATGATAAAACAAATGTTTTTTGGTGTTGCAAAAAATATTTAACACCCCAATTATCGTCTCCCAATACCTTTGATAATGTAGAATAAGAATTGATACCTTTAAAGATACACTTATAATTTCCTGTTTTTGGAAAATAATCATGTATATATCCTTTAAAAACACCAAAAAATTGACTTTCTGTACAACTAAACATAACCCGCACATTCCCAGCATGTTTTGAACTTTGTTTCAGTCTCTCCTTTATATGATAAATCAAAATTCGTCGTGTTTCTTCAATTGCTCTTTCAGGTAGATCATACACGGTTGGCCTCATAATATTAGCATCTTTAATTGTTATTTTATGATTAGCTAAACCAGAATGTCTTTTATAGATTTTTCCACATAATTCACATTCAAACTTGTTGCAAAGCGAGTTAAATGATGTTTTAGACATAGGTATGTTGGTAATTGTCTACAAAAAAAGTTTTCAAGTTTATCGTTAAACAAAATATTATTGTTTCATATAATATTGGACGCGTTTTTTAAAATAAAAAGGAAAATTACAATAAAATTTATATTATTTTTTACTTGAAATTTTTGATCGGTTCCTTCTTTTTTTGATCGGTTGTTACTTTATTACATATTAAAAATATTTTAATTCGGGGGAGTTGTTAAATTTAGAGAAGATATTTGGGGATCAATTGTGTTTCTAAGCCACTAAAAACACATGATTTATGTAACACATAACAAAATGTGGACCTGTGATCAGGCCCAATTTTTCCAATCCGCCGATATGTTCAAAAAATCAAACTTTTAAAAAATAATTAATTAAAAAAAAAAATAAAATAAAATAAAATAAAAAAAAAAAAATAAATTTTGATAATGATCCATTACGAAACGAAAGTTTTAAAAATGATCTACCAAATTAAATTTCACTGCGAAATCTACTATTTGATGGCCTAATTTAACGCACAATGAAGATGCCACAGGAGAGGTTTTTTGCAATTTTACTCTTTTGATGTCAATGAAAGGATAAGCTATATGCAATATGCTATATGCATATTAAATATATATATTGCGTATTTCATATTGCATATTGCATATCAGATATAGCATTTTTAACGTAAGCTATACTAAAACGTCGAGACAATTTTCACGTTGCTTATTTCCTAAATCGGTTAGGCAATTCCAAATTACATAATTATAGATGTTTGATGATCTATTAATAGAGAAATTGAATATACTGTATTTGGAATAGTACGATCACGTCAAACGCTTTTCTTATGCTAATATAAACATGTAGACATGTTCAATTGGCCCAGTCTACTTATTAATAAACATTTGAATTTTGAAGCATTCAGTCATATATGTGGTAAATTAAATAATGTGGCAAAGTAGTATAAGCCACAATATACATTAAATAAAAACATGTTAGTTTACAATTCACCGAATCTTGTCATTCATAATCTTTTCCAAATAGTATGTCACGTTATACTAAATATATACATCTTCACCAGTTTGTTAATACTAAAGTTTACAAGAAGCCTCGCTGAGGCTTTTTGTTGCGTGTCTCAGAAATTTAAAAAACTTGATACTAACCTCAAAAGAACGTAACTTCTGAATGTAATAAAAACTTGACCTTCTCAATGATTGTCTAATCAATCAATCGCAGGATTTTCATCCGGAACTTATTAAATAGATCGGCCAACGTAATATCATAGAGGTTAATTTATAAACACATGGAATTCTACACATATCTGTATAGCTTACGTGAATCCACATATTTTGCTAAGGAATCATGTGGATCTATGTTATGTGTTTCGTCATGGATTATTTGGAAAATTATGGAACTATTCAGATTTCTATGATATATGATGCGGATTTCCTTGTAGATCTTATTGTAAAAAAATTCCTTGATGATATTACGTAGATAAAATTATAAATGGTTATGAGGTGCAAGACGTAAAAGGCTTGAAAAATTTTATTTTTTTAACAAATGATATTCGACCAACATATTATTTGTTTTCTTGAGCTTAAACAAACATTATTGACTGTTTGAATTGGCCTTGTAATCACTAATTAACGTCAAATAACAAGCAAATGGCTAAATGACAAATATGAGAAATAAAATGCGCAATTACTGTATATAATAATTTGTAAATATTTGATAATTTTTTTTTTTACCCTCCCTTTTTTTTTTTAAGAAACATTCTCACTTCCACATTATTCATCATGAAGTATGCACAGTGGGGAACGCGCTCAATATTTTTTTTAACATTTTTAATTTATTTTCTCACAATATCAAATGGATATAAAACTCATCCTTTAATTACTAGTATTTCGACATATCCGCCTTTTGACAGTTTAATTCCGTTAAAGGCAACCAAAATAAATATTACTTATTCTGAACCTATTATTATTTTTTCACGAAACATTACGATTTTTCAATATTTTGCTGCAACAGGTTTTCGTTTATTACGTCAAACATATCCTGCTTCTGCAGGATTTACGAAACTGAGCAGCGATAATAAGACTCTTACAATTAATATATTTGATAGTACTTTTAATAAACCTAATTCGATTTATCACATTATAGTTGAATCTGATGCAGTAAGGCGTAAGGATACCAGCAGTGAACCTGTATTAGGAATTCAAGACAATGTTTGGAATGTAACAACTGGTATGCCTATGTATTATGACTATTACTTCATTAATTAACAAATTTTATATTCATATTTAGGGTACAGAACAGTTGATTCTAACGAAATAATAAGAGGTAAGTTTGCCATCATTACTGTATATTTTCTTTTGTAAATAATAAAATTATTACTTTTTCATTTTATTTTAGAACCGGTAATAGCATTCATCCGATTGTCTTCAGAAGGCACAGAAAAATTCAATTCTCTTGATGAGTCAGGAAAGAGTAATTTTATAAATAATCTAGGCAAAGAATTAGCATTTATAGTTCCAGTTGAAGAAAATCATATAATATCATTAAATCGGTATCAAAAAGATCAAAGAACAAAAAAAAAGAGGATATTGATAGCATATAAAATTGGATCGATTAATAACAATGCTGATGCAAATACTAAGGATATAATGAATGATTTGCAGGCTTTAATAATTCATGGTGAATCAACTTTAGTATCTAATTTGGAATATACTAAAAATTTAGATATTACTTATGGAATTGTTAAAAAGCGTAAGTTCTATTCATTTATATTTTTACATTTTGAAAATCCATTTAAACGACAATATAAAAAATATTGTAGGTAACATATTCCGAGATAATAAAATTCAGCTCATTCTATTAATCGCCGCTTATATTATTTGTTTGTTTTTATTAACTCTAATGGTCTACCACCTAAATAGAAAAGTACGTCACATTAATATAAAGAATATAATTGCATTTATTGACTTCTATAACCTATTAAAATTTTTATCTTGCTTATATGTTTTAGGCAGATATTGGTGTCATCCTTAAATTCATTATCGCACTTGTTGCATTCGTATTTTACACTGTGTATACTTGTGAAAATGCTCAGAACGTAGAAAAGCTTGCTTTAGCAAGGTAGTATTATATCATTACTTTTTTCATATTATGTTAATGACATACAAAACATTAATTCTTTCTTTATTCAAAATTAGTGGTTTACTTTTAGTTCTTCCATTTGTTATAAAATTAAGTTTGGGATTATTGATAATAATCTACGACTCAAGAAAAGATAACTCATTTTATGGTTGGGTAAATAAAAATAAGACAATCACATTCTTTTTTATATTTTTATCAGGTGTAGATTTAAATGCGATAGTAGTATTGGGCAAATTATTTCATTCTCCTTTATCTGTGCGTGCAATTAAGTGGAGTATCGCTATTGAATGTGTTGGATTATTCTTAAGAGATTTACCCATATTAGCAGTTCTTGTAAGTATTTAAATAATCTTTTATCTTAATGAATGAATAAATCAATGAATAAATTAATGAATTATTGAATTATTATTAATATATTATGCTTAATATGTATTATAGGTTTTATATTATAAGATGTCTTTAGATTACGGATTTATACCCTTTTTTGCCTTGATTTCATTAATTATTTTAATAGTTGTTACAATTTTATGGGTATTCATTTTATTACGATCATTCAAATAGGTATGATGAAACTTTACCACTATTGGATGCTTGAATATGAATAAAGGGATTAACATAAAGATGGAGGTTTGGAAACTCAAACTATTATTATTAATGAAGAACGGAAACAAAGTGAAGGAAACAAAAGTTGAAGAATATGATAAAATTAAATAATTACATATTATTGTATAAAACGACTGCGCAGTTTTATCATATCGTTAAGTATATCACATACAATAATTATATTATCGTTTAGCTTTTTTCAGTTCATATTGAGAGTTAAAAAAGTTTATGTATTAGTTTTAAAAAAATTTTATATGCAAAAGTTTAAAAAAGTTTATTATATAAAAGTTTAAAAAGCTTATATAAAAGTTTATTTTAAGTGATTGTTTTATTTTTTTTTTTTGTTCTACTTTTTCTATTTTTATAAAAAAGATGGGAAAATTTAAGAGAGATAAGCAACATACGAAGGTAAATAAATTAATTTTCTGTAAAATTTATCGTGTTGCTAATTTATTATCGAAAATTATTTTTTTTTTTTTTTACTTTAGAAAACTTTAGCTAACATTTATATTCCTACCACCGAAGAGCTGGACTGCTTTAAGGATAAGAGAACTTCGAAAAGCATTAAGAAAGCAATAATCAACTGGATAAATCATCTAGAAGAATTTAGGGCACAGGCTGGCTATTTTAATGGATTTGTTAAAGTCTCTACACTTTCGATAAATAAAAGTACTCAAAGAAAACCATCATAAAGTAAATGGATAGGATGTTCAATATGAACCTATGTGGCTAAATGATAATAATAGATTACTTTCTTTATTCACGACCATTCTTAAAAATAAATGAATAAATTATTTCTTAAAAATAATTGTTTGGAATTTAAAGATAGTAATTTTAATATTATGACTCTTTATACTTGAGATACGATAATCGTAAACATGAATTGTATGCTGGACGCAAAACCTCTTGAAATAATCATTTCATACTCGAGTGGTGAATGACCTGTTAAATTTATTTGCTTTTTTTTTTAATTAAAATCACATGAAATAAACAATAACCATGATTAGGCTAACCTTAAATAGTCAAGTTATCAATGTCTACGGCATTACATATTGTGGCATTGTATGTGAAAAAGACACACTTTAATAACTGTTCGTTCCATTTTATTAAACTTACACGGGACGGGTACTCATATTGATCGATGATTACCTTGCGTTTAATTTACAGCAATAAAAAAAGATTTAAAAACGGAAAGGTTTGGGTTTAAAGGGAAAGGATGAAATTTAAATCAGTAAAAAAAAAAAAATAAATCGATGCTATATTGTGTTAGGGATATGCTAAAAAAAGGAAAACGTTTAACGTTAACGTTAGCATTTCATAATCGAAGTGAAACGAAATAAAATGAACCAAATATAAGCCAAGCTCACCCACCCATTTGATCAAATAATATATATATATATATATTTTTCTTATTTTTATTTCCTAATTTAATTGGGTTGAATTAGGTTGCAGATTTCAAAAAGTGGTCACATAATTTTTCATATCTTTTTTTTTTTGATTATAAATACAAATAATTTTCTTTTTCATATTGTCTTTATATAAATTTTAATGAAACTTAAAAACTTTATAGCTAAATTTTATGATAGGAATACTATATTACGGAACAGTATCCTGAAATAATGTAACTTCGTTTGATAAATCTGGTTAGAACTTATTTTTTTTTTCATGATAAATAAATTGAGGTTTAAAAAATAGTGTATGAATCATTCCATTAGCCCCTTTTTTTTTTTGACATGTAATTATATCTTCATGTTGTGTTATTTCCCGTAGTAGAATATTTTCAGTATCGTCGTTGAAACGATAATTGCATATCCGGTACAGAATCAAAAAAATTATACAAGATCATCACGTGCGTAAAATATTTGTAACAAGCGTACATGAAATTTCAAAAAATACATTAACGACACAACATTTAGGATTATATCCTATCAACATCAATACCGACACCCACATTATCTCGTTAAGAATTTAAATATTGCGGATAATTTTTACTGTCTCGCCAATATTAATAAGATCAATAACGGAAAACAAAAATTTTGACCAACATCAAAGACCTCTTAGAATAAAAGACATTTTGGGAATGATATTATGTTGTAAACATTCTCGTTTTTTTTTTTGACTTGATTAGAAAATATTATTTACTTTTTTAGTCTTTATCATTTGAATTTGAATTTAATTTCTTTACCACCGTTAAAGATGAAAATAATTTTGATTAGCCCATCCTAACAAAATTTTGATATTTATTGACCAAATCATTACTACAGATAATTTGGAACGAAATTAAATTAAAAAATAAATTCGAAGATAAAATTCCGGGTAAATCCCATTCTCTTCGTTTGTCAATATTTCCAATTTACCGATACCCTCAAATATTTTTCCAGGTCACTGGGTTTATTTAGATAATAGTTTTCACACGAACAATCTTTCCCATAATTCTTATAGATTACATTACCCTACCCACAAAGTCACAATGTATTTCATATTCCTATTTTACATTGCATAAAAATCAATATTTCTGTTTTTTACTATCTTCAAATTATTGCAGAAATACAATTAAGAAATTCACAATCTCATTACTTACTATTATTTTTTGGCATGATCCCCTAATTTTCCTAGTTTGAACTTATTCTAACGTCTTAATCATCTGTTTCTAATATAAATATTGACAAACATTTAATTTCAAAATCTTTATTACAGTTTTATTTTACGGTGCTTATTATGTAACGCTATAATTTTTAGTTATACTTAACATACAGTATATACGATGATAGTTTGTTAATCGTTTGTCCCAAATCGTCCAATTTTGCTAATTCATTGAATTGCATTATTAATTTTAATAATCTTTTTTCTATTATTACTGACTTTTCCTAGAAATTTAGACGTAAAAATAACTATTTAATATGGAAAGTCATTAACTATATCATTAACTCACCAAGCTTCAGCAGGTTTGTCTTCACAAAATAAAAGACCACTCTAACATACCTGTCAACGAGACAATGACTATACTGTTGCAATGGCTAAAAAAAGGGCTACCGGATGAAAAATGAATAAAATATAATCCATTCTTATCTGTGCGTCAAACAAACTATCAAGAATCATCAGTAAAAAAGTTAAATCTATAACGCGTCAATTATCGACATGACCAAAATTTTCCGATAGTATAAATAATCTTACCGTGATTTTTTTTGCAAAACTGAAAACGAGCCCAACTCACATTGATTCAACACTTTCCATTTAATGGATTATTTTTCGATTGATCATCCGCACCGCTATTGCATCCTTTGGGTACGATGAACTTCATCATATTTTCAGCACGGTGAGCTTAGTCCTCTACTATTTTTGAAAACACAGTATATGTCTATTTTAATTATTTATATAATTAATTTTAATTGGATTAGTCGCAATACTGAAGGAAAGGTCTGGTTCTTTGGAATTGGATGACAGCGCTGGATATTTATATAGATTATTTTTTAACTTTTATTTAGTGAATAAATTTTTGGCTCTTTTTGTGTCCATCACCTGTAATAAATAATTAAAAAAAATGAATAAAATTCATATACTTTGACATATTATTTACACAAACCAAAATCATGCCTAATCGAAAGCTTTATTTGGTAGAACCCAATAATGCCAATATAAGTTTAATCATAACTTTTTGTAATATATTATTTATTTCAAAGAAAAAAAAATATATTTTTTCTGTAACATATAATTTAAATAAAGTGAGATAAAAATTACACACAAGCTTCCCACCACGACAAAACTTTTTCATTACTTAAACCCCTTTAAAATATGATACATATAAAACCAAATTTTGCTTCAGTTCTTAAGCTTTTATACTTTTTTTTGATTTTACTACAAATTAAAAATTTTAAAAAAAAAACAAAAATAATAATTTATTATATTTATTGAATACACAAACATGAGAGTTCCTGTACCATAAACCCATCGGAAGGTTAAAAACCATTTAACTTCACCTTTTTTATTTGTATTTATAAAAAGTTCCGTTTTTTTTTATCAATCCGTTGCTAAGCATCCTTCAATAGAAGAATTACTTCACTGGGTTCTTTTGTGGTTTAAAATAAATCTTTATTAAATAAAATTCCTAAAGATAAATAAATTCTTAAAAATAATAATTAGCCGCCAAAATTGTATTTTAGCTTTCATTATGTCTAGTAGTCTTTAATTATTAGTTCCCTGAATATCACTGACTTTCGCAGGATCGGGTCTTATGTAAATATTATTTAATGAATCAGATTTAAGTATTTTACTTAAAATGCGTTTTTTTCTTAATTTATCAATCCATAACTTCAAGGAGGTCTTTTTCATGCTCTAATTAATAACATTTCCGTGTCTACTGCGGTTATACTGCGTCTTACTGAAAGATCAATTACTTCAGTTTCCTCCCTAAATAAAGAAGTTCACATTTGTTATAGTCTCACCTCATTTCGGAGGGATACATTTATAAAATACATTTTATAGGTATACCTTCACTATAATAACTATTCTATTAAAATCCTTCATTACCCCACACTTTTCTATTAAATTAACTATAATATTTCCTGGAATCCTGACATTACACCGTACAAGATGATCGTGTAACTCACTTGAAATTAGGGTTGTGAAATAAACATCACGTTTGCTTTTTAAAAAAAATTTATAATTTTCTCCAAAATTAAATTGTTAAATCCTTAATTTAGGTCGATTCTGCGGTTCGGCGAATTTTTTACGCATAATACAGTAAGTAAAATTTTATACTCTAAAAATTAAATAGTATAAGTTTTAAAACCCGGGTATCTCTCACAACAAAAATGTGTTATCAAGCAATGAATTTTCCAGAATTTTGTACCATTTTACTGGTATTATGCGTATCCGGCCAGAATTAGGATGAGAAATGTAGTAGAAATGTGTGCCGATCAATTTTTCTCAGGGGGTTTTTTGACTGTTGTCAAACGTTTAGAGAGTTTTACATTGGAAAAATGTTATGTTATTTAATGCAGTGAACACGCATAAATCGATGATCATTGCTAGATTAACTTTTTACAATGAAAAAAAAATTTCTTTTGCATGTTGGCATATTTTGAATGGTCATTGATTATGCACAATTTCATAATATTATCACTTTATTTATACTGTATTAAACAAAGTTATAATAGACAATTGCTTTAAGAAACGTCAATCATTAGATTATTATTCTTTTTTTTTTGAAAAAAAAAAAACCCTTTATAATCCAATGAGTCAAATGGATGAATTTTCCGTAGAAATCGATGATAAAATTGACAACAATAACGATGTTCATAATGTTCATAATGATAAAATTGATGTTGGTAATAACAAACCACATAACGGTAAACCTATTACGAAGATAGAAGTATCACCAAATGAAAAGTACCTTGTTACTTATAGTGGAGAAGATAATTCAATTGTCGGTTGGAATGTTGATAATGACGAAGATGAAGGTCTACTTAAAGATTGCCATTTCCCTTTTAACAGTCCGATTCAATTTAGCTTAATCCAAATATGTGTTTCTGATGACAAAAAACTAGTTTATATCGGCCATGAAGGTTTAGGCAAGTTAATATCTCGATATTTATCTAACTGTAGTAATTAATATTTATTTAATTATATTTTATTAGGAATATATGATATGATGAATTATCAGAAGATTAAATTAGATTGTGGTGTTTATAATAATTATGCTTATTGTACCTTTAACTTAGAAGGTAATCTTATTTTATATTATAATGATGTGGAAAGTGCTATTATTTTTTTTTACTCTGCGCAAGCTGAAAAGACCGTTTTGAAGTGTGAAAGAATGTACAAGATGCCTAAAAATATTAAAGATTACATATTTATTAGTATATCGAAATATGATAAACTTTATTTACTTTCAAATAATTCCATTTATGAATGGAATATTGTTACTGAAAAACGTACAAAGTTAATAGTTATTGACGAGGAGATAAAATATAAAGATACCAGAATTTCCAGTAATGAAGATTTTGTTTGCCTAAAAATAAAGAATAAAATAATTATTTATTCAGTTGAATTAGAAATCCCTATTGCTTCTTTAGATATAAATAATGGTATTATATTCATTTTTTTAAAGTTAAAAATCGCTTGCTACATCGTTAACTGAGTCTTTATTAATATTATCTTTTATTTAGTTATTCAACTACGAAAGTTTGCAAAACATCCTGTCTTATGCTTTCTATTATTTCCTTTATTACTTCCTTTGCTCAATGATAACATACCGAGCAGCAATGGATATTGGGGTACCATCATGAGAAATCGTAGAAAAAAATTTTGGAGCAAATTACAAATTTCAAACAATATTAAAGCTACAAACAAATACATATTTGGAGCTCTTGACGCAGATATTTGGAAGATTGATTTGAAAGAAATAATACAAAACATAACTTCTTCGTATAAAAATTTTAACGAGCTTAATAGCGATAATCCCGGTGAATTAAATTTTGATGAATTTATTGAAAATAGTATGGTTATTAAGGAGGAAATTTTGTATTTTGATAATGACTTTAAATTTGACGAGAAAATAAATATGGTGTATGATCATTTACATGTCCTTTTACTTAATTCATACACTGAAACTATACGTGTATTATCTCAGGACATAGATAGTAATGTATTAGAGACAAGAAACGTATTTGAGCAAAATTCAATTAAATGGCACATTTATAACTCACATCAGGAAAAAACAATCAACCTGCATGTTTTTAAGAAAAATAATGATAATGATGAATGGAATTTAATTTGCACAAGAGTTGAAAAGTTTGAAATAGCTCGTCCAACATTACTTAAAATCAAATTATTTGGAGATAGTTATATCATTCTTATAACACGACTTGGTCCTTTAATTTACCATTTTAATGAGAGTGACAGATCCATTTCTTTAATCTACTTTTATTATATTTACCTATCCAATAAGGAAATAATACCACATTATAAGAAGGTATATTCAAAATCTACTTTACCTTTACCAAATTATGAGAGTTTCAAATATAATGATAATTGGGTTTTAGATGCAAAACATAATAAGGAAATTCTTTTAAAATATGGAGTTGAATTATTAACATTTGCAATTAAAGAACATAAGTTAGAATTAATAGATGAAATCTATAAGGAATGTATAAATTATTTTAAACAAGATTTAAAAAACAATAGAATGTTTTTAAGTGTCATTACCTCCACATTGCCATTATTGAATGAATATTATCCAGAGTATATTTTAAGATATTCATTAGACACAACGATGATCATTGATTCACCCTCTTTTAGGATAGAATATCCAAACAGCAATTTACATCTTTTTTCTTTTTTATATCCTCAAATAATTAATATAACTCATTCTATATTATGGTTTAAATATAATATATTAATGAGAAGAATATATAATAACCATAAAATATTGTTCGCTATAATAATTTTTATTCAATTTTTGGTGATACTTTTAACATTTCCTGTTTATTTTGCTATTTTTTATTTATTATCAAAATACAATTATATTAATGATATTTCTGAGAGTGATATGTTTTCTATTTATTTTATTATTCCTGATATAATTACTTCAAAATTTTCAAAACGTTTAACAACACCAACGATTATTTTTATGAATCCTTTTATTAATTTTGTAACCTATCCAAAAGATTATAATTGGCTTTCAGAACTGATTTGGCCACAATCTAGTCCATTTGTCAAAACAGTGAATAGAGATATTTATAAAACATGGAGTGGAGAGTCATTAATTAATTTTAAATGGAATAATTATGGAAAACATTATTATGCAATCATATGGATTGGATTTATGGCCTTCCTTGGATGTTTTACTGCTGCTGCAACAATTCCTCACATTGATGATAACATTCGAAATAAACTTCTAATTTCTTCAATTGTACTTGGAGTTATTCATCTCAGTTTTGAAATTCGTCAAATGATTTATGATTTTAATAAATGGATACATGATTTTTGGAATTTATTTGGTATATATATTGTTTATTCAATCATTTATGTGTTTTATAACTAATTCATTAATTACTATTTCAGATGTAATTGCATATGTTCTTCCAATTTTCACTTCTATTATTTGGCTTCAATCAAGTGAAATAAACATAATTTCATTACTATCCTTTTCATGCTTATTCTTAGACATAAAATTCTTATTATTTTTTAGAGTATTCGAATATTTTGGTGTATATTTTGCAATAATTATTAGTGTTGCGAAACAGATTATCTCTTTCTTAGTAGTTTTGTTTATTATCATAATAAGTTTTGCACATGCATTTTATATTTTATTAATTCCAAGGTCTCAATTTTCTTTTGATCAACATACAAATAATGATGATCCGAATAATCCTTGGAATTTAGTTACTACGTATTATCAAGTATTTGAAAATGGAACTGTTAATCCTAATCCATATATTATTCAACCACCTAATGGAAATACAAATATGTTTGTAGATTTTAGAACTGCCATTTTTGCAATGTATAAATTCTTAACAGGTATTTTAATTTTTTTTTCTTTAATAATTTACAGGAATTTTTTAACCGTTTAAATCTATTAGGTGATTCAAGTGCACTATCCAATTGGTCATATACAGACAATCCATCACTTGCAATAATGATTGTTTTATTCTCGCTATTGATTGTTGTGTATCTTATGAATTTGTTCATTGGATTACTCAATAATGCAATTGAAAAAGATAATGATAGAGTCTCATATTTAGTACAGAAAGCAGAGGTAGTGTATATATTTATTTAATAAATTATTTAGTTATTACAAAAGTACTAAAGTTATTTAATTTCTTATAGATACTGGCTGAAATTGAGTTATTTTACTTATTACCACATCAAAGACGTTGGTATACATGGTTTCCTGATGTAATGTGTGTAAGATTTGTTTTTTTCTACTACTTTTTATTTTTAAATTATTTACTAATATAAATTTACTATATTAAGATATTATTATGCCAATGTTGATAAATCTCGTGAAAAAATTAAAGAAATGAATGATAAGGGTGAATGGAAAACCAATGAATTTCCAGAATTAAGAAAAAATTTAATGGAGAAACTCAATATTCAACTTATTAATGAAACTTCCTTACAGAATATATTAGCAGAAATACAAGAAATGAAACAGAAATTACAATAATTTAAATCATTTTAAATAATATGTTCATATAAACATTATCATAATTTGGTCACTGGAATTATAGGATATTCAGACCGGGTTATAATCAATTATAAGAATGTAAATGTATTGTCTGTTGTATTGATCATATGCATTTAAAATTTTCATTAAGAATAGCTAGCTCCAATGTGTGATATAATTTGACAAATTTCAGTCATAACATCATATATATATTATTTGCGAATAATTACAAAGTTTATGACGCAACTCGTAATAAATATATGGGATATTTTATATTAGTTTTATATAATGACTTGCTTTTATTAATACTCTTAGCTTCACCAAGTGAAGCTTCTATCGCGCTTTTGGACTTTAAATTTGACAACTGAGAACTCGCTAATTCACGAAGCAACAAAAATACTAACCAATAACTAAGAGAATATTAATAGAATATATATTATTCAAGATAAAAATAAAAGTTCATTTGATATAATAATTATTATTTATTTTTTTAAAAAAAAAAATTTAATTCTTGGAAATACGTTATTAATAAAAATAACATTTAGATTCAGAAAAAAGAAAATTTGCTCAATAAATCGTATAAAAAAAATAAATCATAAATATGATTAAAATATTTACCATATTAGAATTCGTTAAAAATTTAAAACAAATAAATGTGATTAATTTGTATATAATACTAGTATTGTATAAATGAATATCATGCAATACAGATAGTCAAAAGTTTTAATTACAATTTCAATGAAACTTTGAAGTAAAAAATCCTATTCCTTTAACAAAATCGTTTGGAATCTAAAGATAGTTTTAATATTTATTGTAGCTCTTATACTTGAGATACGATAATTATATTATTGTCTATTCGTAGAGCGTAATCAGGCACGTTGAACGCAAAACATACTTGAAGCACTTGAGTAGTAAATGAACTGTTAGATTCATTTGTTTTTGGTTTTTGCTTTTTAATTAAAATTACATGAAATAAACAAATCAAATTAGATAACCAAATGTACAGTATGTATCATGTTTGAAAAAAAAGTTACTCTAATATATAAAAAGAAATCGAGGGGTGGTACATAATAGTTTACATATTGTCATATTGTGTCACCTTGTGTACTTGCCGAGAAATGATCTGCAAACATGTACGCCAAACTCGTCAAATTTTATGTTAATAAAATTGGGAGATAACTTTATAGCTTATGTTCATTGATCACAAACCAAGTGCATAAAATCGATATTTTATTATTTGATGCAAATAAAACAACCATCTTTTTATGGTAACTCGGTAATCAGTATTTAATGTTATCATTACAAAATCAATTAATTTTATTCGAAAGTTTATATTTAAACATAACAAATTAAATAAAAGTTATGTAGTCTAAAACGTGACCTATAAAAAGAAAAACAAACAGATAGAGTTTGGAACCGGTTGCATTTTTGAAAACCGAATTTAAAACGGGTGCAACCGGTTTGACCCTTTTCAAATCGGTTTGTACAAAACCGGTTGAAACCGATTTATGCACCCGGTTTATATTATTTAATTATAAATTTATCATAATTGAATAAATAATAAAATAGTTAGCCACAAGTGAAGTCATGTTCCTGGTTTTCTGATTATATTTAATTATCAACTTATGAAATTATACAATGATTTACATGCAAACCAGATCTGGATTAGGTTGCAGCCGCTAATTATTTAAAAGTAATAAGAAAAGAAATGTGTAAGATCTACTTTATTTGCAACAAAAACAAATCAGATTGAAAGATGACTTATTAAAGAGGTGGTCAGTTAATGAGATTGCTTTACTAATTTTAGCTCAAATTGCAAAAAAGTATTTATCCATCCTGCAGCATCAGTACCTAGTAGTGAATGTCTGCTGGCAATCACACATCTGCTAGGCGGATTTGATTACCTCCAGAATTGGTGCACAAAAGACTATTTTTAAAGATAAATGGAGATATTCTTAAATATTTCTCTCTATCAAATTTAGTTTAGTAGCTATATAACTCAGGTTTGTATTGCTTATTAAATAATAGAGTTGAGCAAATAACCAGCACTCAAAACATTTATTTTGTTATTGTGAAAATTAATTAAAAAATTCTTTTTTTTTAAAATTCTTTCTTGTATTTATTTATACATGCTTGGTATTTTACTAAAAAAAATAATTTAATATGTTTATTATTTTCTTCCATTAATTAAATATATATATTGTGAATTTGAAAATTTGCTAACCTAGTTTTTAAATTTGTATAAAAACGATCAAATATATTAAGTAATAAATTTTCATTAATATCAAACCGGTTTGAGCACCCGGTTGCACTCGTTTTAAACGCAAACCGGTTTTTGTAATATAAATTCGGATTAAACCGAATCATAAAAAAAACGGGCGAAACCGGATTTGAAACCGGATGGTGCATCCGGTTCCAAACTCTACAAACAGAAATAATTTCTATATTTTGTTTTTTTATAATTTACATTGTATTGTATGTAGCAGATAATTAGTAA
Source organism: Rhizophagus clarus (assembly GCA_015698045.1). NCBI lineage: Eukaryota > Fungi > Glomeromycota > Glomeromycetes > Glomerales > Glomeraceae > Rhizophagus > Rhizophagus clarus. The sequence goes on from BLAL01000285.1 coordinate 3,580,268, forward strand.
AAAAAAGAACAACAGATTTATTCTGGCAAAAATATCATTTGGTGAAATTATTATTTATTTATGTTTATAAGAACATTATTAATAATAAATTTTGTGTATTATTATTTTTTTTTTCATGAAGTAAATTGAAATTTAAAAAACAGTATATGGATCATTCCGGTAGCCTCTTTTTTTTGACGTGTAATTATCTGTTATATTTGAATTAATGTAACTTCATGTTACGTTGCTTTCACGTAATAAATTTCTTTGCGTATCATTCAAATGCATTATTGTAATTTTGTATGATTCCTTTTCATAATAATAACAATCTCCTGATTTATTTTGGCCTTCTATATTACTATTATTAGCTGATTCGAAATTATTCCTTGCTATCAAATATCATAATGCAATTTTTATGACAAATAAATGTCAGACAATGATCGATGATGCCAATAAAAGCTATTTTCTTACTAATAACCGAAAAAATTCAAAAGTTTTCCACCATTTATTTATTAAGCGCAAAAAAAATTCGTGTTTAAATATATAATTTTTCGCTCATGTTAAACTCGAATCAGCAGAGTTTGGATTCGTGTCAATTGACTATGCGATATGCACCGTTGCACGAGTACAAGCTCCATCTGAGTATCTTTCATCATCAAAAACTTTAATAAAAAATATTACTCTCAATTAAGCGGGATATTTCTACCTTAACAATAAGATTTACCGGGACCCAAGCAATGTAAAAATTTGAGATTTCTCCAAACTCATAATGTAGTTTATTACTCGTTGATAATGCTGGCCAGAGTTTTGCGACGCTTTAAAATCTTCTACTGGCATTATACATCTCCAGCTAGCACAACTAATAGTAATAGTGTGCCGATCAATTCTAATTTTTTAAATTGAAAACTACAGTACAATGAAAAAAAAAATTTTTATTTTTACAATCTTATGTCCAACTACTAACAAACTTAGGGCGTTCCAAGATATTTAACCAGTTTAAAATTTGAAATAATCTTGTATAAATGGCTGGATTTTTGTTTTCACTTTCTTCTAGACCTTCAATTTGATTGATCCATCGATTAAATTCTAGATCAGAGGAGTCAGATGAATTTCAGATAAGTTAGTGAAATAAAGTTGAATTCTCTTCATACTCTTCATTATCAGTTTCTTCTTCATTCTGGTATATTGCATAGGAATTTTGATTCGCTTCTTTTTCAGAAAATAGTGATTGTACCTTCTTTCCAATCTAAGTTTGCTTTGACTTTCTTGAGCCGGTTATTTCAAAGGATAAAAGCCTCATCAGTATAGTCCAATACTTGAATATCTATGTTAATGAGATGAGTTTTTTACTTCTATAGGGAATTCTTTCACTTCTTCTAAAGATCTAACTTTCGTACCATTTGTTGTGATAATTACAAGATTTGAGGGGCCATTGATAGAATATCCCAGAGGTTTCATAAACTTTTGGTGATATTACTAGTGGTAGAACCAATAATAGAGATAGGTTCGTTCTCAATTCACTTTTGATTAAAATCTAGCAGTAGTTGTAGGAGTATTTTTTTGCTAAAGAGATAAAATTAGTTTCTCTAGTATAGTCCTTTTAATACTTTTAAGCATTGCACTTCTATATTTTTGAATTTGCGCAGAAGCTTGTCCAATAGTGTGAATACAGAAAAAGTCTTTAATGATTGAAACAGGCTTCATTCTCCCTAATAAAAAAAGAATGTACGTTACCAAAAATGTCCTGAAAATATCCGTTTATTTGGAAAATGTCCAGAATATTGCAATATTCCAGACATTGGGGTTCGGGTCAAATGATCGTGACCAGAATATTACAATATTCTGAACATTTTCTAGATTGATGAGCATTTTTTGGATATTCAGATTGAGGAATGGTTGGGAATGACATATTCATCATCTCCTTCATTCATCTCATTTCCAGTTCTGACCATTTTTCTTAATTGTCTTTACTTTCCAGATTCTGAGTGAGTGTTAGTATAAACCTCAAAAATATAATATTCCTTTTCTTCAACACATTCTTCATCCAGAAAATTAATGAGTCAGGTAAAGTGTTTTCTATTGTTATTATTACTATCATTTCTAGAATTAGTACTTCTGTTACTTCTACATTCTCTAGAAATATGTCCTACTCTTCTTTGTGTTATTTGCACCATAATAAAGCATTCAATTGGTACAACTTACAAGTATATCTGAATTATTTTCTTCTCATGTACGTCTGAGAATTCCAGTACAGACAGTCTATCACTATACCTAGCAGGAATTACCAATTGTTACTCTGGACAATTCTTAAAACATATCTATTGAATTCCTGTCTCCAAGTCAACATTACCTGCTTGAAGTCCAATTAATAATTACTAAAGGAACAGTCCATTTAAAAGTTAAAGGTTTCTTTATTACTGTTATAATTAATATTCATATATACTGTAACTTATTACTAAAAAAAATTCAAGATATTTAAAGTATATATAAAACTGATAATCCTAATAAACTCAATATATTGTTATGCTAGTTCTTTAAATGCTTATAAGAATAAGCTGTATAGATGTATGGTAGCAGAAGGAATGAATGTATTTTTATTTATAAATAAATGCGAAAATGAAATAAATATAATGATTTGATAATAAATGAAAAATTACGAGGACACACAAAATGACTTTAACAAAATTAACGTAAATCAATCAACTCAGTCACACGTAATGGCTACAGCAAAATCAAAAAATTAAATAACGATATAGATTTATTAATAAATCCAATTTTATTAATATCCTAAAAATGCTATCTGAAGAATTTTACAACGAAGAAAACATATATTTATATCTATCTAAACTAAGTGTCTAACATATCGCATATATGCCACATATTTGATATGTTAAATATATTCAACATGTTTGATATATGCCACATATTTGATATGTTAAATATATTCAACATGTTTGATATATGCCATATGTTTGATATGTTTGATATGTTTGATATGTTTGATATGTTTGATATGTCAAACATTTCGAACATCTGATCATCCACGCATCACGCGATCTCCATCATTCAGACGATCGATTAATATCAACAAATAATAGGCTAAGAGTGCTTGACTAAGGTGGCTTTATATACTTTGCCATGATGTCATAAGATTACTATGCCAACACTGGCGATTTCTCCAATCACTATCAATTTATAAAATTCTTTTATCTCATCTGGTTCATTATACCATATCATACTAGTTAATAATTTACTGCTATTAACATATGTTTAATTTGTGTTCTCTTACTTTATACAAGATGTATGGATTATTATTATAAATATCTATCTTCAACTTTGTAGTTTAGTTTACAAGGAAGATCTTTCATAACCTCCAAAAATATTGTGATTTGAGTTCTTCTCGATTTTTATAAATGAAAAAAGGATTATAAAAAACGAGATTATAGAAAAAAAGATTATTATTATTATATAATATCTTGAAGATTTAAAGGAAGATTTTTAAATTCTTTTTTTTTCAATGATTATTTTGGTACTGTCACAGTCTAATTTAACTTGGAAAATGATTTGTAAATTTAGTATGTACGATAGATAAATTATCATACTAAATGAAATAAATGAACTTTTATTTAAGAGAATTTCAAATTAAATTTTTTGCTATTTTTAAGGAGAATATTGGTTGGATAGTAATGAAAAAATGAATTTTTACATACTACTTACAGTACTACAATTCTTTTTATATATATAAAGTATATGCATGCATTAATGTGAATTGTGCATATTAATTTAAGCATGCATATGTAGATCATACTATACTGTACATATGAAATATCCTATGATTTTAACATAATTTCATGCAACATATATATGAACTAATTTTATCTTATTCGACTTTTATGATTATATTTAACTATACATTTATGTTCCAAAAGATGGCGATCAATGCTTGGTTAATCTTTAAACTATCTCTTTCTATCTATCATTTTTACTATGCCTTCAAGAAAAGATATTGACCTTGTTAGCACCTAAAATATTAGCTCCAAGTCCTTCATCTTTCACCAACTTAACAAATAATTTATTGTTGATGCAACAGTAATATCCTGTTACAACTTTTACATACTCCTTAAATGACACGGTCATATATAATAATGAAGCGGTTAAATAATTAATTGTTTCTTATTATCTTTACTGTTTATTTCAAGCTAAAATATGATCAAATTGGACCCTAACAGTATTATTTAGGTTATATTTTTTATCCAAGAAGGCTTACAAATTCAATTTTTGCCACATACAAAATAAAATTTAAAGATATAAAGATTATTCAATGTACCATTATATAGTAATCTCTGTTAATCATATGTGAATTGGATTTAAAAATTCAAAAGTTTATCTGCATTCCAGTTTCATTTTTAGTTTCAGACTCTTCATTATCTTTGTTTACACTTTCCTATAATTTTAACAATTAATTAAAAATTTATTTGCATTCTATAATTAAAAGGCTTTACCTTGACTTTTATCCCGCCTTGTATGTGGAATAGCTGAATAATCTTGCGTTTGAATTACTTGTAAATTATGCTCATCTAACCTTCGGCTTCTTTAAATTCAAATAATTAAAAATTTACAATTTTAATAAATAAAATATAAATACAAGCCGTAAAATTGGGAGTAATAATCTCAGTTGTTTTCCAGCTCAGTTTGTCAAAGCACGCGCAGCCACTGCTGCATTTTATTATTTTCACATCGGTTTCAAATTTCCAAATCCAATAATGAGAGTTTAATGATGTTAAAATATATGGTGTTCAATAATAATTTAGCCAGTCTAATTGTTAAAAATAGAATAAATAGATAGATTAGAAATTAGGTTTAGTAATAAAATTAAAATTAATAAAATACCTTTAATTCCATAAAGTATATGTTGCTATAAATATTTTTTGCTTACACCATTAAATGCATTCATGTAATTTTTCCATCATTGTACACTAGCAACACCATCAGGAGATGTTGCAGGGTATTCTATAGGTACGGTTGTATAAATAACTTTTGATACACCAAGATTTTTGTAAAATATACCATTTCAGTTTTTTCTGTATTATCATCATCATCATTCATCTAAATATGAAAACCTGGTTAACTTTATAATAAACTTTATAATTTTAGCAAAACTTTTTAAAACTAACTTGAATTTCTTGTGAATCCATTAAAAAATTATCGTCATAATACTATGTATCCACTTCTGAAAGATCAATAATATCCATTATGTTTCATTTACATTATAAACTATAAAGTATTTGTCAAAAGAAGGAAAATTTGAAGAAAAAAGATTTGTTAAAGGAGGGAAAAAAATTTGGATGAAATGATTTGTTAAAAGAAGGAAAATTTTTTTGGAAGAAATTTATTTTATTAAAAAGAAAAAATGCAATAATGGTTTCACAATTAGCTGGTGGCTGATGCGTGATATCATTCGATTCGCATAATCACGTGAACTCAATTAACGATCCGACATTCCGACTTCATACTCTTTATACAAGTTAATTATATTAAGTACAGTACAGTCGGCACCATACTTATTATACACCAAATTTAACATCGTACTGTACTTATATTAAAGGTTATACTATACTTATTATCTTTATTCTCATTAGTAATCGACCCGATCAAGATACCCGATCAGACCATCCAATTCCAAGCTGACAAAAAAGATACACAATTCAAAAGGGTAATCCAAACAAACGTCTTCACTTTTTTACTTTTTTTTAGTACATAGACAAAATATATAGCACGTGATTAGTCCGTGGCTTAGCTGTGCCACGGTGCTTCAAGGAACGATAAACGAATTTTGTGTCATCTTACTGGATTATTAACAAAGTTTTATATTATAAAAACCATATAATTAGTTAACTTTTTAATTGAAATAAATACAGTACTTATTGTTATCTTTAATGACACTGTAAATAAATTAGAATTTGATAATCAACATTTATAATTGAATAAGTTACGAAAAAAGGAATTACTTAAATTACAAACTAAGAAAATTGCAAGTAAAACATTTACTACTTTATCTAATCCTAGTGTTTAAATAATTCTAAAGAAATAAAAAAAAAGAAAAATATATTTAATACTTGGATAAGTTATAAAAAAAGAATTATTTAAATTACAAACTAAGAAACTTGTAAAAAATTTTGCTACTCTAGCCTAGTGTTTAAATAATTCTAAAAAAAAAAATTAGAGAACAATTTCAGTCGAATGAATATTATCAAATATTATTAATTAATTGATAAATATGAATCTATTTTAATAACAAAATAATTAAGTAAAATGTTAATTTTATATAGATAGTTTACAAAAAAATTATTATTTTTTTTACGCATATATACATACTTAAGAATTCCAGTCAATTTCACCATCAAGTACATAACTATCTAAACTTTTCACATCTTCTCGAGTTCCATTCGACTTTTCATCTAAACTTTGAATTTCATGAATTTCATTTGGTTTTTCAAAATTGTAACTTGTACATGAATTAATAGATTTAACATCAAGATTGTTTCCAATTGGTGCTTTTATAAATTCCATAATATCACTTTTTAATTCTTCATTAATTTTACCATCGTTAGGGCAAAAAATCCACTTTTGGATGACATTTTTTACTTCTAATGCAGTTGGCCTTCTTGATTGATCGTTATTCCAACATTTTTCCATTAAATCTTTATAACATTTTGGTGTATTCTCAATAATTTTAGGACGATCCCCATTACAAATACTTATTTGAAGTAGTCGAGCATCTTTACTATCATTAAATGGTGGAGTTCCAGATGTAAACTCCCACATAATCATCGAAAAGCTATATATATCACTAGCTTTAGTATAACGTTTACCTTTAATGACTTCAGGTGCCATAAATGGTAAAACGCCAAAAGTATCTTTATCATTAGCTTTAAAAATATAATTTTCAGGCCGACTTAATTTCGAATAATTAATATAAATTCTATCCTCTTTATCATTATTATACCTATGATTTAAAATATTGCCATCATGAAGATTGCAATGAATAAAACCCTGATTATGTATTTCATTTAATCCTGAAATAACTTTATACAACATGAATAATTTTTGTTTCCAATTATATTTAACTATTCTTGCTAAATTTCCCTTCAAATTGCCTTTATTTGCATAATCCATTACTACCATATAAGTTCCATTCCCTGGATTTTTTGTAAGTCCATTTATATTATTATTAATTTTTTCATAATAATTCCACTATAAGAAAAGTGAAATTAAATATATTAGTATAAATAAAATTATAGTTAAAATAAAATAATAAACAATATATTATCATACTTCATTTAAAAATTTATTTAAATTTTCATTCAAGTTATTAGAACCTTTAAAAACCACTTCTCTATTTCCATATTTGTCCAGCCAATTAGCTTTATATATAGTGCTAAATCCTCCTTTTCCAAGAAATTCAACATCATCAAATTTATCATAAGGAATCCATTTTAGATTTTTTTCAGAAATAAATTTATCTAAAATTGCATTTTCACTTTTTCCGAATCTATATTTATTTTAAATAATTAAAAGTTATATTAATTTATATTATTATAATTAAAATTCAATAAATAAATTAATACTTACTCTAAAATTTAATTAAAAAGTTAATAAAATAAAATTTTAGTTTTTGTATGATATATATAATATTTAATTTGTAATTTATAACTTACCAACTAAAGTATTAATTTTTATTTTAAACAGAATACGGTTAATTAAAATTATAAATAAAATTAATAATGAATAATAATAACTTACAAGAATCTAAAGTAAATTAAATTTTAAATAAAGAATTCAGTTAATATAAATTACTACATATATATTAAAATATTATACAAATATATAGCAATAATAGAATTAAATAAATAATATAACTTACCAACTAAAATAAAATAAATATAATTTTTAATGAAGAATTTGGTTAGTTAAAACTATGCAAGTATACAATAATAGAATTTGAATAAATAACTTATAACTTACCATCTAAAATAAATTGAATAATTGTTAAACATAGTTGATTAGAACAATGTAAGTTTATACAAATATAATAATAAAATTAAATAGCTTACCATCTATTATAATTTACCAAATAATTAGAATTAGTTAGTTTAGATATATAAATATTATACATATACATAATAATAAAATTAATAACTTACTCTCTAAATATATTACATAATTTCGGTTTTATATAAAATTTAGTTAATATGTAAATACCACGGAATATAAATATAAAATTAAATAGATAATTTGTAATTTACCAACTATAAATCAACAAAATAAAGAATTTAGTTAGTTTAAATTATATGCAAATATTAAGATTGCTTGTTAGAATATCAAGTTCGCATAATACTAAGAGTAAACTTAGTAAAATTATAATAAATTCGTAATAGTATTGAATAGTTGAAACTAGCGTAATAAAACTTATTAAAAATTTGTGAACAACATTTTAGCCAAATCCAAAATAAATTTGGACAAGCAACCTTAATAAATATGTAAAATAAAATAAAATAAAATAAATAACTTATAACTTACCAACTAAAATAAATTGTTAAATAATTTAAACAAAGAATTTAGTTAATTTAAATTATATATAAACATTATACAAATATACATAATATAATTAAATACTTACAATCTAAAATAAATTTTTTTGTATAAAGATTTAATTAAGTTTAAATTAGTGTATATGGATATTGTATCGTAAATATAAATATGTAGAACTTACTCCCTATATTATTAAAATTTTAAGTAAAGAATTTAGTTAGTTTGAATTACATGCAGATAGCAAATATATAAGTAATTATATAAATAACTTACTCCCTATATTATTGATTAAATATTTAAATAAAAATTCTCTTGTTAATTCAAATTATATCGACATTATAAAATGTATAATATAAATAATTATGACTTACAATCTAAAAATAAATTACGAAAAAAAAATTTTAAATAAAAAGTATAAATATATAATAACAGAATCAAATAAATAATTTTTTATTTACCAACTAAAATAAAATAGCAAATGATTATTATATAAAAGTTCAATTAGTTAAATTATATATTATAATAAATATTATATAAATATATAATAGAATTAAGTAAATACTGTAACTTACAACCTGTATTATTAAATAATTTTTTAAATAAAAAATTTAGTTAGTTTAAATTATATATAAACGTCACGTAAATTTATAAATTAAATAAATATAATATAACTTACAGTCTAAAAAAAAAATTTTTAAATAAAGATAAAATTTTAGTTAGTTTAATATTATAAGTATTTACAATTAAATAATTTATAACTTACCATCTAAGAATAAATTGACAAATAATTTTTAAATAAAAAATTTAATCAATTTAAAACAATAACATAATATTACACATAATTCGAATAAATAATAACTTACATCCTATAATATTAAATAATTTGGATTTAGTTAGTCTAAAATATATATAAATATTATTGAAATTCACAATAAAAAATAAATCACAACTTACTATCTAAAATAAATTAATTTAAATAAAGATTTAATTAATAACGTTAGTTTAAATTTTATGTTAATCTTTATGAAACTCAATTTCCTTAATATGCAATACAGAATGATATTATCGTATATTAAAGAAATAAATTTCTGTAATAATTAAGAATAAATTTATACATCGCATGTGCGACTTCAGCTACCCCTAGTGCGTAATTTATTATTTAAATTAGATTGGCCAATTTGTTTATTTATTTTTTAATTATTCGCTTTACTAGGTTTCTGCTTCTTGGATTAAAACGAGGCTTTCTTTGGGCTTTGGACTGAAGTAAATTTTCGTTCAGCTTATCTCGTCTTCCATTGCTTTTTTACTTGGATTGAATGACACCAATCTTTTCTTTACTATTTCTTTTCATTCATTCGTTTCCCTTGCACTCTTTTCCTTCACTCTTTTTCTTGTTCCATTCACTTTTTTTCTCGTTCCCTTGCCCTTTTTCTCGTTTCCCTCATGCTTTTTCTCATTTCTTCGCTCTTTTCTTGTTCTCCTCGCTCCTTTTCTCGTTCCTTAGGCTTTTTTTTTTCCTTTCACATTTTATTTTCATTCTTCTCGCTTTTTTTCGTTCCAAATACTCTTTTTTTGATTTCTATACACACTTTTTACAATTCACATATGTTTTTTTCATCTCCTATACACTTTTTTTTCAATTTCATAATCTCTTTTTTTGATTCCTATATACTCCTTTTTCATTTCTCACACACTTGATACTCCTTATCATTATCAATACTTACCTTTTGTTTCAATGCACTCCTTTTTTGTTACCCTAGACGCTTTTTTTCATTTAATTTACCCTTTTTTCATCTTTTATTGGTTTTGTCATTTTTTATTTTATTCTTATACTCTTTTCTTTCCTTTTCCCTTCCTTTCGTTCCATTTCACCTCTCTATGTTTTTCTCCTTTTTTTTCTTTTTTTATCTCATTTCGTCGCTTACCCTTTTCCTTTTTTTCCTTTCCTTTTTTCTTTCATCCTATTTCTTTCCTTACTCTTCGTTTTTTCTTTTCTTTATCGCTTTTCGTTCCCTTATTCTTTTCCTTTCCTCTTTTCTCCTTTTCATTTCATTTTATTTTCTTTCGTCACTTTCTTTTTATTTCTTTCTCTTCTTTATCTCTTCTTCCTTTTCTTTTCTCTTTTTTTTTCGTTCCTCCACTTTTATTTCTGTTCTTTCTCATTTTTCTTTCTTTATCATTCTTCTTCCTTTTTATTTCTTTAATCTTCCCTTCCTTTTTCCCTTCTTTTCGCCCAATTTTTATCATTTTTTTTAACTTTATTATGATTTTTAGATTAGGGATTGATAAATTTTTTTCCAATAATTTACAATTACAAATCATGTGATGAGGCGATGAATAAAATTTATCGCGGGGTACGATGTATAAATTTACTCAATATAAATATAACAATAATAAGAATTATAAATAACTTACCATCTGCAATGAATCAAAAATAATTTTTTAAATAATTAAAATTCATAAATAAGTATTATATAACTGCGTATTAATAAAATAAATTAAATGACTTACATCCTATATTGTTTAAATAAAGAATTTAGTTAGCTAAATTATTATATATAATATTAAAAATAGAACCAAACAAATAATTTATAATTTACCATCTGAAATAAATTATTAAAATATTTAAATAAAGAATTTAATAATTAGTTTAAGGTACATGTAAAATATGTAGTAATAAAATCAATTAAATAACTTATTATCCCGTAACTTACCATCTAACATAATATTTGCAATAATTTTTAGATAAAGAATTTGGTTAATTCAGATTATATGTAAGTATAATATAAATGTATAATAATAAATTAAATAAATACTCACCATCTAAATTATTAATAATTTTTAAATAAAAAATATAATTAATTTAAATTTATATAAAAAATTATCAATATTACATAATAAAATTAAATAAATAATCTATAACTTACCATCTAAAATAAATTGCCAAATAATGTTTTAATAAAGAACTTAATTAGTTTGTAAACATTATACAAATATATAAAATAAATAACTTGTAACTTACCATCTAGATAAATTATCATTTTTTAAATAAAAGCTTTAGCTTAAATTATAATATGTATAGAATAATAATAAAATTAAGTAAATTACTTACCATCTAAAATAGATCACAAATAATTTTATAAATTTGATTAGCTTAAATTATACGTAAATATTATATGAATATATAATATAAATAACTTACTTTCTATATAATTTAATAAAGAATTAAAAAATTGAATTATAAATAAATATTATGTAAATATACGATTAGACGAATTAAATAAATAACTTACTCTCTATATTATTAAATAATAATAAATAAAGCTCAGTTAGTTTAATTATATGCAAATATTAGGTAATCCTATGCATAAATTAAAAATAAACTTACTTTCTATATTATTATATAATTTTTAATTAAAAAAATTTAGTTAATTTAAAATATATGTAACTGTTATATAAATAGAATTGAATAAACAACTTACTCCCTAATGTATTATTAAATAATTTTTTAAATAAAGAATTTAGCAATTAATTTCAGTTGAATATACTAAATTATATACGTAGGATTAAATAAATAATTTATAACTTACAATCTAAAATAAATTATTTAAATTACATGTAAGTATTATACGAATATGAATAATAAAATTAGATAAACAACTTATGACTTACCAACTAAAATAAATTATCAAATAATTTTAATACAGAATTTAGTTAGTTTAAACAATATATAATTATTATACAATATATAAGAATAGAAACCTACTTCCTATATTGTTATTAAATAATTTTTTAATAAGAAATTAGTTTAAATACTATATATATATGCGCATATATATTAATAATAGATAAGTGACTTACTCCCTATATTATTAAATTGTTTAAATAAAGAATTTAATATGTAAATATTATATAAATATATATAATAATAAAATTAAGATAAATAACTTACACCCTATTTTATTATATAAAGAATTCAATTAGCTTAAATTATATGTGAATATTATAAAATATAATAAAATTAAAAAAAAATAACTTACACCCTATTTTATTAATAATTTTTTTAAATAAATTTGTTTTAGTTAATATGTGTATATTTCATAAATATATAATAATAGAATTAAATAACTTACAGTCTAAAATGTACAGTATTATTAAATAATTTTTAAATAAAGAATTTAGCAAAATTAAACTGTATAAATATTATATGAATATGTAATAATAAATTAAACAATAATATAACTTACCAACTATAATTAAATTTCCAAGTAATTTGTAAACAAAATTTAGTTAGTTTGAGTCATATACGACAATATATAAATATTAATCATAGAAATAAATAACTTACTAATGTCTATATTAAAAAAAAATTTAGTTAGTTTAGTTAGTTAAATTACATCACACTTTAATACTATAGTAACTTACCATCTATGATACAATTAATATTAAATAGTTATTTAAACGAAGAATTTAGTTATTTGATATTTAATATATTTAGTAAAAAAAAAAAAAAACAAAAATGAATAAATAAATAACTGACAACTTACTATCAACTATAGTATTATTTATTATTAAATATATTATTAAGTAAATAGAAAAACAAAGTTAAGTAATGGAATTGACATTCAATTCAAATTATATCATTAAACTTACGAGCTAAATTATCTAGAATAAATTTTGAATAAATAAGTTTAAATAATATGTAAATAATTTTATGTAAAGTATATTGTTATTATTTACAATATAAATGTTTATTTAGTAATTAAATAAAAATTTACTATATTACCTTCAGGTTCCTTGGCGCCAGTTGAAACTAGTTTTATTATGTCGCAAATTTTGGTTTAAAATTTTAGAATAATCGGTCATACTTTCTATTAATAATCATGCTATATCTGATATGTTTATTACCTTTGCCGTTACTTTGTCCCATTATAATTATGCCAAAATTCTTAAAGATTATGCAAATATCTCTCCTTATTAAACGCATGATAATATTTATGTAAAATGAATTTGTGTAACTATGATGATCAGAAGCACAAGCATTGTATGTACGGGACAAAGTTATGCATATGCACGACCGGAATGCACAAGCGTATCGTTTTGATCCGTGTAACATTACTGATTAGACCCGCATATATTACGCCAAAGTCTCATTGTGACTCAGCACTAAGGAATGATAACTACTAAAAAGTAATAAGTAGCACGTAAAAGTTTATATAAGCGACAAGGAAGGTTCAGAATATCATTTTTGACTTATGTATTCGATAAAAGCTTTTTTTCATTAAAAATTTATTTTGAAAATGACTAGCAAAGACGTCCCCCATCCGAACTCTTTTTTTTAGAGATGTTAAAAACAATAACTTCTAGTAAATTTTTTTTTGAAAAAATATTATATCACAACACATTCCAGGCGCATATTTTTTTCCGTTTGGGCTAAGTTCAGATGATCAACAATCAGTACATAGTCCGGCGGCAAAACTGCATGAAAAAAAAAAATTTTTTCCTTATGTTCTTATTTTAGGCGGTAAAACTTAAGGCTTTCCGCCAAAGAGTTTTCTTGGACCATATAATTAAAACTTATGTAACAATATCGATATCATTTTTTTTTTTTTTAAAAAACAAAATTTTTATGGCTTAACTAGTTGCTATTCATAATGAACCTATTAAGGGACGGACTTTGTTTACCTAGTATAGTATCTTATTCAAAGTTACATTTACTATATCTAAAGTAGACGGTAAATTTTTACTGCCATAGTAAATACAGTAACATTGATTTCTAGGACATCAAAATATATATTATATATGAGGGTAGTGTGCACTATTGTATCGTCATTAATAATATTGAATAATTAGAAATATCTTGATCTAATATATATAAGTAGAGTTTTAATAAGATTACGCAAAGCTTATACCTTGACTCAAACAATTAGAAAAATATGCAAATTAGTCATATGACTTAATTCTAGTGAACAAACAAATTTATTATTATATTAGATATTATTTAATAAAAATATATACATTATTATCGTATTATTTCAGTTACAACTTTTCGAAAAAAATAACTGTATAGAAATTTTTTAAATTAAGGGATTCAATTAACGTATGAATCAAATTTTGCACACACATGTAAAAATGTAATGATTTATAATCGTTATAGTATTAGAAAAAAAACAAATATACGTACGTATATTCGAAAAACGATTATTATTGTTCATATAAAAAAGATAAACTGAAAAAAAAAAGAGTTTATTATGATGAATGATAAATAATAATTCTGCTACCTCTTCATGTATAAAAAATAATAATTATTTATTTCGTTTTAATTATATCATGGAACAAGTTGTCAATATTCATGATGGTTTCTGCCCTAAAATCTTAGTACGTTTCGCTCACAAGTTATTGATCTTTTTATGTGGAATATAAATAATCAATTAATTTTAAAATCGTTTATTAAAAAATAAAAACACAAATATATAGATCGTTCACAATTTCAGTTTCTATTGGTTTATTATAATATAACTATTTTATAAATAAAAAATTAGTATAATGAACTATTATTGTTTAGCAAGCACTATAATGTGAAATCTTATTGAAACCTACGACTTTGGTCAAAAATTATAACATCGCTGCATTATGTTAATCACCAAGAATCAAACCAACTTGATTGATGATCGACTATTCTAAAAAGATCATTTCAATATGTACAGTACATATGTCGTACTTGCATGTTTCATACTTTGCTGCATAATGTTAAACAAACGTCAAGGGGTTAGTGTTTCAAAAAAATACATTTCTTATTGTAAAAGGATAATCGGTTTAGGAACGTTTCAATAAGCGCGAATGCCATGGTTGCAAAAGTCAGTGTTACGGAAAAAATAAAAAAAATGAGAATATAACTAAAAAAAGAAAACAAGAAATAACCTTATTGCCATAAAGAAGGAATGCCGAAATGCTTGTAGCATGTTGCTTGAACTTATTTGTATATAGTTCAACTTTTTTTTATTTTAACCACTCCTTTATGGCATTTTTATATACTTTTATATGCATAATATGTTTTATGCTTTATGCTCTTTAGGGAAAATGGTTTGATCGTTGATCATTTTTTTTTTAACTTAATTTGTAATACAAGAAAATTTTTTTTTAACGAAAGAAAATTATCCATATTACAAGAATTTTCAACGAAAGAGAACTAAATAAAAAAAAATATTTTTTTTTTTTTGCTTATGTACTGCATTTTTTTTAATTAAATGGATTGGATTTAACTTAATTTGTTGGAGCTTCTAAGTAAAATAGTTTGATCGCTGATCATTTTTATTAAGAGAAATTTTTTAACGATCCATATCATTTATTGGAGAATTTTTTATTGATTAACTTAATTTGTAACACAAAATTCGAAAAAAATTTTGATTATTGATTATAAATTTTTTTGATAGATTAATAATTAAAGATTAATAATATATAATACAAAAAAAAATTTTTAACGAAGGAATTACATCCATTAAAGATCCTCCAGAATGAGAGTTGATACCTGCTATAGAAGAGTACCTTAAGAGAACGCGAGGGGTAGGGGAACCCTGGGAATTTGATGACCATAAAATTATTTTATAAATTTTAATAAATAAAAAAATATATCAGATATGTTTAATTTTTACTGATTAAATATGTAGTGTATAATTACAAATGAATGAATGAATAAACATTAAAACAATCATATTTTTTACTACCTTTATGAAGATTTTTTTTTTTATTATTTAATTAACTAATAATGGTTATACTAATTTCGTCCCCTACTTACATTTCTGGCTGATGAATCGGGTCCGATTAAGGAATCTTTTTGATTTGTAATCATTTGTAATCATCCGAACCCATGTCTTCTGCCGCCATTATATGGAATCCGAGCTAATTCTACATCGGATCCAATGACTGCTACACGTAAGGTATCGTAATTGAAAATCAACTTTTTGTATTGAAATTAAACTTTTCATTCATTACTAACTAGTCCAATTATTTTCTATCATAGATAAATTAAATTATGTAAGAAAAAAAATATACCAAGGTAACTGTTAACTATACCCGCCACGAATTTCATATGTAAAATATATTTCTCTAACTTGTCCTACATTCCTACTCGACTAAAAAATTTTGCTCAACCGTACAATTGAATGATTGAGTGGCTGTAACACAAACTCTTGGCGATTGTTTAATGAAATGCAGTGAACCACGCCAATATACAAAAAATTTCCTTAAACGGTGATCATTGATTAACGTCACACAATTTTTTTTAAAGTTGGATAACATTAAATTCCTGAAAAAGGAAATTTAAATGAATATTCCTAATCATAAATGCAATTAGCTCCTTTTTTTTTGCATAACATAATACATGTTGCATGATATTACGCCAGAGTGATGTTCTCGGACTTGACCCTCCTAATAGCATCATCTTGACCCCCTTATTGTAAAATATTATGCGGATCAAGTCAAACCCGTCGCACAGGTCAAGAACGATACATTTGCTGATGTTCCTCAATTATATATGTGTGTTACCTAAACTTTTATTTAGGTAAGTAAATTGTAGAAAATTTATTGCTTTAAACGTTAATCATTAGATTAACTATTTTCAAAAAAAAAAAAAAAAAAAGTCCTTATCACCAAAATGAGTCAAACTGATGAAATTACCGTAGATATCAATGAAAAAATTAACAATGATATTCAAAACGATAAAAATGATTTTCATAACGGTAAACCAATTACGATGATAGAAGTATCACCAAATGAAAAATACTTCGTTACTTACAGTCAAGAAGATAATTCAATTGTCGGTTGGAATGTTGAAGATGTAGAAAAGGAACCAGAATTTTGTTTCGATGACATCTATGATCTCAAACAAATGTGCGTTTCTGACGATAAGAATCTTGCGTATATTACTAATGATTATCTTTTAAGTAAGTTTAATTGTGTCTATCATTCCTTAACGTTATACAAAATACTAAAACTACGACCTTAATTAATATTTATAATTCATTAGAAATTCTAATATATCCAAAAACCGAATTCAAATTTAATGACAAGATGATAGGTTTTCGATATTGTACTTTTAACTTAAAAGGTGAACTTATATTACTCCACAAATATTATGGGGATGCAACTATTCGTACTTATTCTTATTCCCAAACTAAAAGCAATTGGAGTTGTAAAAAAACTTACATGATACCAAATGAATATAATGATTATATACGACTTATTTACGTATCAAAATATGATAAACTTTATTTATTTTCAAATAATTCCATTTATGAAATTGATCTTATTACCGAAAAAAGTATAAGAATATGGATTATTGAACAAGATGTAAAAAAAAATAGAAAATTTTATGAAGATATTGGAGATATCAAAATTTCCAGTAACGAGAAGTTTATTTGTACGAGATTCAAGAATGAAATTATTATTTATTCAATTGAATTAGAAATTCCTGTTGCTTCTTTTGATATAAACAATGGTAATGTCAATTCTAAAAGTTTTTAAAAGTCGCTTTACTATATTATTCAACCTTACTAATATAATCTTTTATTTAGATATTCAAATACGTAGACTTATGAAACATCCTACTTTATGTTCTCAATTATTTCCTTTATTGTTTCCTTTATTCAGTGATATATCAGATGATAAATTTTTGGATTCCATCACGAAAAATTATTGGAAAAAGTGCTTAGAACATTTAAATCAGAATGACCATTTTTCAGAAAAATTTCCAAATAACATTCAAGCTACAAAAAAATACGCATTGAGAGTTCTAGATGGAAATATTTTGAAAATTGATTTTGAAGAATTGATAACAAAAATAAATCTTTTACCTAAAAACTCCGATATGGTCAACGAGGATAGTTTTAAGACTAATGAGAAAGCGAATAAGATGTATGATTACTTGCATATTCTTTTACTTAATTCATATATGGAAACTATACGTAAATTATTTCAAAAAGCCAACCAAGAATTTGTAACACAAGAATTTGGTGATAACTTAGTTAAATGGAGAATTAACTTTAATTATTATACAAATTATAGAGTAATTGCACTGCAAGTTTGTAAAAGGGAAAATGTTAATAACGAATGGGATTTAATTTGCTTAAGATATGAAAAGTTCAAAATGGATCATGATCTAAAACCACTTGGAATTGAGTTATTTAATGAAAGTGATATTATTATATTAACGAATATTGGTCCTTTAATTTACCATTTTAATGAAGATGCCAAATCCATTTCTTTAGTCTATTATTATTATATTAAAATTGATATTGATACTCCAGCACAATTTACAGTACAAAAACAAAATTGTGCAAAAGAATTTTCACGTAACAATTTGCCTTTACCAAATTATACTAGTTTTGAATTTTGTGATGGGTGGATTTCAGATGTAATAGATAATAAGGAATCTCTTTTGAAATATGGAGTCGAATTATTACAATTTGCAATTATAAATCACAAGTTTGAATTGGTAGAAGAAATCTATAAAAAATGTATAAGTCATTTTAAAAAAGATTTCAAAAATAAGATGTTTTTTAGTATCATTACTTCTACAATGCCATTGCTGAATGAATATTATCCAGAATATATTGAAAGGTATTCATCAGATACAACAATGATTGTAGATTCATCCCGTTACACTATAGATTATCAAGATCACGATTTACATCTTTTTTCTTTTCAACATCCTCAAATACTAGTCAATCTAACTAAATCTGTATTATGGATCAGATACAACTTATTAACAAAATTACTTTCTGAACTTTACTACTTTAAAGTTGTTAAATATTTTTCAAGACATAAAATAGCAAAAAATACACCAATGATCATTTTTATGAATCCTTATATTAAGTTTGTTAATTATCCACGAGAATATAAGTGGTATAAGGAATTATTATATAAGCCTCAACCTAGCCCATTTGTTAAAACAATAAATAGAGATATTTATAAGACATGGAACGGTGAAGCACTTGTTAATTTTAAATGGGATACTTTTGGAAAATATTACTATGCATTAATTTGGATTGGATATATGGCTTTTCTTGGATGTTTCACTACTGCTGCGACAATTCCTCAACAATATATTGATGAGGGTGATCGAAGGAGACTTTTAATTGCTTCAATTGTACTTGGATTTATTCATCTCAGTTTTGAAATTCGTCAAATGATTTATGATTTTAATACATGGATACATGATTTTTGGAATTTATTTGGTATGATACATATTGTTTATTCAATCATTTATGTGTTTTGTAACTAATTCATTATTTATTATTTCAGATGTAATTGCATATGTGCTTCCAATTTTAACTTCTATTCGTTGGCTTCATACAAATGAAATGAATTTAACTCCAACAAATGAAATGAATATAATTCCATTACTTTCCTTTTCATGTTTATTTTTAGATATAAAGTTTTTGTTATTCTTTAGAGCAATTGAATATTTTGGTGTATACTTTGCAATAATCGTTAGTGTTGGGAAACAGATTATATCTTTTTTGGTAGTTTTATTTGTTATCATAATAAGTTTTGCACATGCATTTTACATTTTATTATTACCAAGGTCTTATTTTTCTTTAAAGGAATACACAAGCAATGATGATCCTAATAATCCTTGGAATGTAGCTAATAGTTATCAAGTATTTTATGAAAATGGGACTCTTAATCCAAATCCATATATTATTCAGCCACCCAGTGAAAATACGAACATGTTTATAGATTTTAGATCATCTCTTTTTGCAATGTATAAATCCTTAACAGGTATGTGTCTATATGAAAACAATGATACTCCTTTCTTTAATATTTATTTGTATTAAATTTTTACTTTTATTTCTAGGTGATTCAAGCGCATTATCCAATTGGACATATACAAATAATCCATCACTCGCGATATTAATCGTTTTATTCTCACTGTTGGTTGTTGTATATCTTATGAATTTATTTATTGGATTACTTAATAGCGCAATTGAAAAAGATAATGATAGAGTCTCATATTTAGTACAAAAAGCGGAGGTATGCTATCACTTTAATACTTTTATAATGACTTAACGATTTATTAAATAAAGTTTTAATTTCTCATAGATTATTGCTGAAATTGAGTTATTTTACTTGTTACCGTTTCAAAGACGTTGGTATAATTGGTTTCCTGATGTAACGTATGTAAATTTTATATATGTATATATATATATATTTTTTTTTTTAAAAAAAAAAAATCATTTCTAACATAAATTTATATTTTTAAGGTATTATTTTGCTAATGTTGATAAGACTCGTGAAAAAATTAAAGAAATGATTAATAATCGAGAATGGAATACCGATGAATTTCCAGAATTAAGAAAAGCTTTAGTGAAAAAACTCAATATTAAACTCACTCCTTATGAAAAATTACAAGAAAAAGAAAATTAACTGGTAGGCAGACTTACTATAATTCCTAATTTGATCATACCAGCATTAAATTTCTTATCGGTAATTTTTATCCTTGGTTAAGATTAGCAACATTCTTTAAAAAAAATTGATAATAAGCATATTTTATTTATAATTTGATCACTGGAATTTAGAGTATTATTTTTTTTTTTATAGTTAGACCAGTTTGTAATCAATTATAAAAATGTTTAATAAAATTTTTTATTTACTTTATTTAAATTATAATATCATAATATTTCAAAAAATTATCCTAATTTAAAATATTAGGATAATGTATATTGGAGTTTCCAAAAGCAAAGTTTTAAATACCCTTCCATATTTTATTTTTATTTTATTATACAGGTACTAGTAGACACATACTGTACATACATAATAAACAAAATAAAGGATTGTTAACTAAATTTCTAAAGGGTGCGTAAATAATAAGGTCTCATTAAAATTCGTGGCAGAATAATTGCGAGAACATTTTCAACATTCATTGGCGATACGTTCAACTTCAGATCTTATACCAAGTGGCCTGTTGCGCAAATTCTGGTAAACTTAAACAGTTGTAACATTTCTAACATTCGGATTAAATAAGTACTGTATATATTACAAAAACCTTATGGCAAAAAACGTGGATCCCCTTTACAAGTACTAGGCGCTAAAGGAGCAATGGAGGCAAAGGTTTCTTAAATTTGAAGCGTCTACTGAAGTAAAGCTTGAAGTTATATTATTGTATCTTTATAATTGATTTCTTTATTACATCATATCTAATTATTTAGACATTTAATTACTTTCTTCAGTTTAAGCTTTCTTGATAACGACAATATAATGTACATGTAAATAAATCAAGTTCAAACATAATTATTCCAAATCCAATTTGGAACGATCCTATGCTCAAAATCACCTCCAAATCTAACCAGTTTAGGCTAACATGATCAAGTTTTTGGAGTACGTATGGTTGAGTTTCGTATATTATGCGTCATAAGAAGAAAATTCAATATTTAACTGGTTATTTATATCTTTTTTAATTAGCTACAAGATTTGTAAGTCGCCAATAGAAAAGCTTGATTTGAAGTCAATGCAAATGCATTATATAACTAACCAGTAGGAAATGGATTGACGTAAGGATGCGGTGACATTCGTCATCATTGATTTTGTTTCACGAAATATTTTTGTGAATAAAGAATAAACATTGAAATGTATTGTATTTAACAATTAATGAAATTAAGATCCGTAATACAAAAGAAAATATAATTCTTTTTCTTTCTATTTGTGAAGAGAATTGTTTTTTTTATATATTATAAATGTATATTTAGCAGTAAGTTCGCTGATAATATGATATGAGTCTAGTCATTAATTGAGTTAAATAGGTTAAGTGAATAATTTGTCAATGAGAATCGATACTTTCATAAAAAATTTAAGTGGGAATAGTATCACGAATTATTTAATGAATGAAGAGGGGAAAAAGGAAAATAAAATTAAAAAACCATCTACAGAAGACTAATTCTTCTGGCAGGATAAAAGTATCACCTATTTTTTGATGGGACACGAACAGGAGTATAAGACGGGACAGGATGGACTGTTCGTATCCATGTCCCACAACTTTTTTATGTCCTGGTTATTATATAAGATTAAGGCTTAGATTACACACGTTCTAGACAATCGATATATAAAATTATCCTGGACAATTCAAAACAACCATACATATCTGCGATCTGCGTGGCATCTCTTGATGATCGGATGTTCTTAGACTATTTATCCACAAGAAATAATATATAAAATGCTATAAAGGAAAAAAATATCTATCGAAATGACATCATGAGATATAACGCATTATCCACTAACAGAATGATGTGCGATTTTTCTGTTGATTATCAACGTTCAGGTTAAAGGTAGAATCTTATACAGTGATAATGTATAAAGAAGAATTTGTCGGTTGCATAGGATAATTAATTGCACAAATTGCGAAAATAAACATTTTGGTAGACTATTAAGACTCTTATATATATATTTATTTATTTATTTACAATTACGAATTTTAGCTTATAAGTCGCTTAACTAAAATTTATAAAATAATGTAGAAAAATATTTAGAAGGAATAAATTATGGCTACCCTTTTGCTGTTTAAAGAGAAAAGAGAAACAGCAACTAAGTAGCTTCAAAATGCCTCAACCCTGAAAAATTACGTGTTTCAGTAATATATCTGCAGAAAGAAAACTTTTTTATTAAAAATATATGTTAAAACTATATTTTAGATATGAAATTTTATGATTCAGAAATAAAATCTAACACAAAATCATTAAAATTCGTCTAGAAAGTGATTCACTTTTAAAAAAAATCCAAAAAAACAGTGAAAATTCAGAAAAATCTAACGCATAAAAAAACAATTTTTTAATAAGTAGAATAGTGTTATATATTGGATTTTATGATTCACAAAAAAAAGGGTATAAAAAGTATAAAAATATTAAAATTTGTGTAAAAATGTGATTCACTTTTGCAATACGAAAATCATATGACAGTCTCGCAAATCGAAAATGGCAATGAGTCTGGCTAAAATAATCGCACCAATTTCGTTTTTTAAATTGTGCACATTTTTTTTGATCATTATATAGTATATCCTTAACTTACAGTGTGTTGCAAAAAAAAACCGGAATTAAAAAATCGGCCATAATACTATGACGATCGCACCAAATTATATGTGAAATAGCTTATTTCAAAGCTGGAAACTCATAGATTTTACTAACAATAAATTAATATGATATTTGTTTTATTAATTTTTCTACAATTAAGTTTGTACAATATTTTTCTAATTCAAATATTTTTATAACTTGTTAAGAACAAATTTATGTCATCTTGCATAGAATACCTTATATTATTAAAAAATTTTTTTTTTATTCATTCACATTTTCTCATTTATCTTGATAACATTCGAGAAATTTCCAGTGAATTTGGGTTACTTTTAGTTTATAAATTTAATATAAAATTTTTCCCTTAAAATCAACATTTGTAGTTCAATTTTCTCAAAAAATAAAAAAGCATCACGGTCCCAAAAGATACTAAAATGTAGCCTCAATATTTAAGTTTATTTTACATTTTAAATGATAAAAATTGGGTTTGTTTTAAGTAAATTACACGCATTTTTGCTATTTG
Source organism: Rhizophagus clarus (assembly GCA_015698045.1). Taxonomy (NCBI): domain Eukaryota; kingdom Fungi; phylum Glomeromycota; class Glomeromycetes; order Glomerales; family Glomeraceae; genus Rhizophagus; species Rhizophagus clarus. The sequence continues at coordinate 3,604,418 of BLAL01000285.1, forward strand.
AGCCATTTACTAGCTTTTTACTATATATCGAAAATTTAACAATTTGAAGAAAAAAATTCTCGTCGTTTATCATAAATGTTTCTTTACTGCGAATTTTTTTTTGATATTTATTTTTTTGCATTATTCTCGACAATATTTGAGTATTTTAAAATAAATTTAATCAACAGGCAATGCTTCATAAATATAATTAAAATTTATGTTATATTTTCAGCCTTGAAGTAAATAATTATTGCTAAGTTTTTCAAAGGATAATGAAATATTCATAACTTTGAAAGATATCAAAATGTGGCCTCAGGTCGTGTGTTCATTATTCAATTTACACAATGTAAATTGAATTTATTTTGAGCGTATAACATACATTTTCATCACATGAACTTTTTTTCGGTTTTTTTTGCAACACACTGTATATACAACAAAATGCGGGTAACGAGACAAAATCTACCAACACGATCCTGACGGATACTGTAAGTTTAGACCAAATCGTATCTGAGAAAAAAGAATTATTTAAATTACAAATTAAGAAACTTGTAAGTAAAATACTTGTTATTTTATCTAATCTTAGTTTAAAATAATTCTAAATAGACAAAAAAAGAAAATCATATGTTTAATAATTGGATAAATTATAAAAAAAGGAATTTAGATTACAAACTAATAAACTTATAAGTAAAAATTCACTATTTTATCTAAAAAAATATTCAAATTACAATCTAAGAAACTTGTAAAAAATTTTACTACTCTAACCTTAGTGTTTAAATAATTCTAAATAAATAAAAATAAGATATTTAATACTTGGATAAATTATAAAAAAGAAAATATTCAAATTACAAACTAAGAAACTTGTAAAATATTTTACTACTCTAGCCTTAGCGTTTAAATAAATTAAAAGAATAAAATAGAGAATAATTTCTATTGCATAATATCAAATATTACTAATTAATTAACAAATATTGATATGTATCTATTTTAATAACGAAATAATTAAGTAAAAAGTTAGTCTTATATAGATAGTTTGCAAAATAATTATTATTTTTTTATGTATTACATACCTAAGAATTCCAATCAAATTCACCATCAAGTACATAACTATCTAAACTTTTCGCATCTTCTTGAATACCATTTGACTCTTCATTGTTTTCAAAAGAGTCACTTGTATATGATTCTATAAATTCCATAATATCGTTTTTTACTTCTTCATTAATTTTACCATTATTAGGACGGAAAATCCAATTTTGAATGATATTTTTTACTTCTGATGCAGTTGGCCTTTTTGATGGATCTTCATTCCAACACTTCTCCATTAAATCTTTATAACATTTTGGTGTATTCTCAATAATTTTAGGACGACCACCATTACAAATACTTATTGGAAGTAATTGATCTGTACTATCATTAAACGGTGGAATTCCAGATGTAAATTCCCACATAATCATTGAAAAACTATATATATCACTAGCTTTAGTAAAACGTTTATGTTTTATAACTTCAGGTGCCATAAATGGCAAAACGCCATAAGTTTCTTCATCTTTATAAATATAATTTTCAGGTCGACTAAATTTTGAACAACTAATATAAATTTTATCTTCCTTATCATTATTATACTTATGTTTTAATATATTGCCATCATAAAGATTACAATGAATAAAACCCTGATGATGTATTTCATTTAATCCTGAAATAATTTTATACAACATGTATAATTTTTGTTTCCAATTAACTTTAACTATTTTTGTTAAATTTCTCCTTAAATTACCTTTATTTGCATAATCCATTAATATCATATAATTTGGTATACTTGGAACTTTTGTAAATCCAAGTATATTATTAATTTTTTCATAATAATTCAACTATAAAAAAATGGAATTAAATATATTAGTATAAATAAATTATAATTGAATAAATAAAAAATATTATATTATCATACTTCATTCAAAAATTTACTTAAATCTTCATTAAAATTATTAGAACATTTAAAAACTACTTCTCTATCCAACCAATTGGCTTTAAATAGAATACTGTATTCTCCTTTGCCAAAATATTCAACAGTTCTAAATTTATCATAAGGAATCCACTTTAAATTTTTTTCAGAAATAAATTTATCTAAAATTGCATTTTCACTTTTTCCAAATCTATATATAATTTAAATAATTAAAACTCATAATAAATTTATATAATTAAAATTTATAAATCAATAAATAAATTGTTACTTACTCTAAAATTAATTAAAAATTAATAAAATATAAATTTTAGTTTTTGTATAATATATACAATATAATTAGTAATTGTAACTCACCAACTAAAGTATTGAATATTTTATTTTAAATAAAAATATAGATAATTAAAATTACAAATAAAATTAATAATAATAAAATAATAACTTACAAGAGCCTAAAGTAAATTAAATTTTTTAAATAAAGAAATTAGTTAATATAAATTACTAAATAAATATTATATAAATATATACCAATAATAGAATTAAATAATAATAACTTACCAACTAAAATAAATATTTTTAAATAAAGATTTTAGTTAGCTAAAACTATATAAACGTAAAATATAATGTTAATAGAATTAAATAAATAATACTACTTACCATCTAAAATAATTAAATAATTTTTAAATTTAGTTAATTTGAACTATGTAAATATGATATAAATATATAATAATAAATCAAATAAATAGTTTATAGCTTACCATCTAAAATAATTAGAATTTAGTTAGTTTAGATTGTATGTAAATATTATATAATATAATAATAAATGATTTATCACTTACAATCTAAATAAATTATCAAATAATTTTATTTGATATAAAATTTAGTTAATGTGTAAATACCATGGAAATATATAAATAAAATTAAATAAATAATTATAATTTACCAACTATAAATTAAGAATTTAGTTAGTTAAAATTATATATAATTATTATGTAAATATTAAGATTGCTTGCTAAAATATATACTGAGCCAGCATGTCGTATAATACTGAAAAATAAAATTAAATAAAGTAGTGAATATTAAATTAAGACCCAAACAATATATAAATAGGCAAAAATTTTTGGCAAAAATTTACTATCAGCTTTACGCATTTTTTTCAGAGCCGGAATTATGATAATGTCAGTTAATTACTAAACAAGTAGAGTAATATATTCCTGTCCAACATTAATAACAATTCATCTAAATAAGGAATGATTTTCATAATTATTTTGGCCTATTTTACGGTATTACTTAAATAATAGCTACAACTATAATAAACCTTCATTAAAAATTAATGAAACTGAATTTTAAATATTTGGAGAAATGAGAAATCCAAAATATACTTAAACAAGCAACCTTAACAAATATTTAAAAGTAAAATTATTAAATAAACAATTTATATCTTACCAACTAAATAAATTGTTAAATAATGAATTTAGTTAGATTAAATTATATGTAAATATATAACAATAACAATAAAATTAAATGATAATTTATAACTTACAATCTAAGACAAAATTGTCAAATAATTTTAGATAAAGGAATTTAATTAGTTTAAATTAGTATATATAGATATTAATATAAATATGTAATACTAAATAAATAACTTACTCCCTATAATATTAAAATTTTAAAGAATTCAATTAGTTTAAAATATATATGAGCAGTAAATATATAAGTAAATATATAGAATCAAATAAATAACTTACTCCCTATATTATTAAATAACAATATTCAAATAAAAACTTTTAGTTTAAATTATAAATAAATACATATTTTAAATATATAATAACTTACAATCTAAAATAAAAATTACCCAAAAATTTTTAAATAAAAAAAGTTTATAAATATATAAAATGTATAATAATAGAATTGAATAAATAAATTTAATATTTACCAACTAAAATAAAATACCAAATAATTGTTATATTAGCAAATAATTGTTAAATTAATTAAATTATATACATTATTAGCAATATACAGTCAAACTCTGATATAACGATACATCGGGACTTATAAATATCAGTATAATTTTGATATAATGGTATTTGTTCCAAAATTTCATATATGTTCTCATATATGGTGGGGAAATGAAATCCCATCGTTATATCGAATTTTTAATTATATCAGTATATCGGATATCGGTATATCAAGATTAGACTGTAATATGTAATAATACAATTAAATAAAAACTTACAACCTGTAATATTAAATAATTTTTAAATAAAAATTTAGTTTAGTTTAAATTATATATAAAATATTATATAAACATAAATAAATAATATAACTTACAATCTATAATAAATTAACAAATAATTTTTCAAATAAAAATGAAACTTAGTTAATTTAAATTATATAAATTTTTTTCATTATAAAACATTTAATAATAAAATGAAATAAATAATTTATAACTTACCATCTAAAAAAAATTGACAAATAATTTTTTAAATAATAAATTTAAATAATTTAATTAAAGTAAATTAATTATAAATAATTGCATAATAAATAAATAACTTACATCCTATATATTAAATAATTTTTTTAAAAAAAAAATTTAGTTAGTTTAAATTATATCGATATGCATTAATAATAGAACTAAATAAATTATAACTTGCCATCTAAAATAAATTAATAAATAATTTTTTAAATAAAGAATTTAATTAGTTTAAATTTAATGCAAATATTATCTTTATAAAACTTCTGCAATAATTTTAATATATAACAGTAAGATGAATTGAATAAATAATTTATAGCTTACCATCTGTAATAAACCAACAAAGAATTATTTAGACAATTTAAATTATAAATAAATATTATACAATTATATATTAATAGCTAATAAAAATAAAACAAATAACTTACATCCTATATTATTTAAATAAAAAATTAGTTAGCAAAATTACTATATATAATATTAAAAATAAAATTAAATAAATAACTTATAATTTACCATCTTAAATAAATGAAATAAATTATCAAAAATATTTAAATAAAGAATTTAATTAGTTTAAACCATATAGTAAAATCAAATAATACTGTAACTTACCATCTGAATAAATTATTTAAATAAAAAACATGGTTAATTTAAAATAAATGAAGTAAATTATCAAAAATATTTAAATTAAGAATTTAATTAGTTTAAACCATATAATAAAATCAAATAATACTGTAACTTACCATCTGAATAAATTATTTAAATAAAAAACATGGTTAATCTAAATTATATAGTAATATATGATAATAAAATTAAATACTGTACTTACCATCTAAATTATTTAATAATTTTTAAATAAAGTATTCAATTAGTTTATATTATATTTATAATAAAATTAAATAAGTTATAACTTACCATCTAAAATAAATGGTCAAAATAAAGAATTTAATTGATTTAAATTTATATTTTAAATTTATATATATACCAAATACTATACAAAATAGATAACGATAAAATTTAGAGTTTGGAACCGGTCCGTTTTAAAACGGGTTTGCAAGACCCAATTGAAACCGATTTACATTTAGTTAATTTTGGCCATAATTAAATGTGATCGGCATAAACCTGGTCAAGTTTATAATTCCGGCCAGAATTACGAACAGTGTGCGTTTACCTACAAAATTTACCTGTGGCTAAGCTTTACCGAGAACACGTGATTTATAATTTCGTAGTCTCAAAATCCGGATTAAACCAAGTGGATTAAAAACCGGATGATGCATCCGATTCCAAACTCTAAATAATAATTTACTATAACTTACCACCTAAATAATTTATCAAATAATTTTTTTAAATAAAAAATTTAGTTTAAATTATGATATATATATAATAATAGAATTAAGTGATTTACTTACCATCTAAATAAATTATCAAATAATTTTTTTTATAAATTAATTAGCTTAAATCATATACGCAAATATTATAAATACATAATATAAATAACTTACTTTCTATATAAATTTAATAGAATTTAAAATTTTTTAATTATATATAAATATTAATAAATACACAATAATGATAAATGAATTAAATAACAACTTACTTTCTATATTATAAATAATTTTTAAATAAAGTTCAGTTAGTTTAATAAATAAAAATTAAATAAATAAGTACCTTATAACTTACCATCTAAAATAAATTATTTAAATAAATTTAATAAATTAATAAAGAATTTAGTTAATTTGATTATATATTAATGTATATAACGTAGGATTATAAATAATTTGTAACTTACAATCTAAAATAAATTACCAAATAATTTTTTAAATTATATGTATTAGTATTATACATAATACAGTATGTAATAAAATTAAAAAAATAACTTACCAACTAAAATAAATTATCAAATAATATTTTAATAAAGAATTTAGTTAGTTCAAATAATATATAAATTTTATATAATTATATAAAAATAAATAATTTACTTCCTATATTATTGAATAATTTTTTAATAAGAATGTAATTAGTTTAAATTATATATAATCATATTATATATATATTAATAATATATAAATAACTTACTCCCTACATATTAAAAATTGTTTAAATAAAGAATTTAATCAGTCTAAATTATATGTAAATATCATATAAATATTTAAATGTTAATAGAATTAAATAAATAACTTACACCCTATATCATTAAATATTTGTTTAAACAAAAAATTTAATTAGTTTAAATACATATGAATATTGTATAATAATAGAATTAAAATAAATAACTTACACCCTGTATTATTAAATAATTTTTTCAATAAAGAATTTAATTAATTTAAATTATATATGAATACTGTATAAATATATAATAATAGAATTGAATAAATGACTTACACCCTGTATTATTAAACAATTTTTAAACAAAAATTTAGTTAGCTTGAATTATATAACATCATATGATATAATAATAGAATTAAAAAACGAATAAATAAATAACTGACAAACTTACAAACTATGGTATTGTTATTAAATAAATTATTAAGTTAAATAGGATAAACAAAGGTAAGTGACGGAATTATTAATCGAATTCAAATTTTATTAACTTACGAGCTAAATTATTTAAATATTTTTTTTTGAATAGGAAAGTTAGTTTAAATTATATAAATACAGTATTATGTAAAGTATTATATTATTCTTATTGTTTTATTATTTATAATAACTACTTATTTTAGTATATTATATTACCTTCTGGTTCCTTGACGCTTCTTGAAACTAGTTTTATATTGCAAATTTGTTTAATAATTTTAGAATAATCAGTCTTACTTTCCATTAATATTTATACTATGTCTTTTTACCTTTGCCATTACTTTGTCCCATTGTCATATAATTGTGTCAAAATTCTTAAAAGATAATGTAAATATCTGTTTCTTTATTAAACGCTTAATAATTTATGCAAAATGAATTATGTGCAACTACGATGATCACAAACACAGGCATCGCATGTACGCCTGTACGGTACAAATATTTATGCAGTATGTATACACGTCCAGAATGTGTTACAAGCCCGCAATTGTATCGTTTTGATCAGTGTAACAGTACTGACTTGATCACATATACTAAAATAAATATGGAGATCACGTCAAAGCCTCATTGTGAAATAACATAAAATCACAATAGAGAACAACAAAGAATATTCTTAAAAGGTGCGGTAAAAACTTCTCTTCACTTGATCAATTTTGAAAATTGATCAGCGAAGACGTCCTCATCCGAACTCTTAGAACAGTTAAAGATAGTACGTATATAGCATACGACTTAAAAACTTTAAAGAAGAAGCTGTAATTTTTTTTTTTTTGAAAAGTATTATGCCACAACACTAACATCCTAGACGCACTCATTTTTCTAAAATTTTTAAAATTCTTTTTTGTCATTAGTGTTTCAACTAGGGCTTCTTTTAAAAAATCAAACCATTTAAAATATTCTTTGAACAGTGATTATGTAAACTACACACCTTTTTTTATAACTATTTTTAAAAAATAATTCACGTCAAAACGGTGGCAAAACTGCATAAAAAAATTTTCTCCTCAATTTCTTATTTACACGGTAAATTTTAAGGCTTTTCGCTGATTATCGAATAAAACGTAGGACTGCCTCCTTGCACGGTCATACACAAATATTTTTAATACTATACTACATCAATACAGTATTTTCATACAGTCTGACCTTGATATAACGAACCCATGATATAACGAACTCTTGACTTACCGAACATTTTTCCAAGAACCAGGTTCATAACATTTAAAAAAATTTCGATATACCGAATATCATATAAAACTTTATTTTTTTTTTTTCTTTATTAAGAACGCCAAAGGCAAACCTGCTATAAATAGTAGCGCCTTCAACATAGACATAAAACATTTACATCTATAGTTATAAATCACTATATTACAAGTGAAACCTATCTAACTAATCTGTATAAATTTATCATACCATCACTAACAATAAAAAACAAAAATTTTAATATCCCCTAAAATAAAACAAAAAAAAAAAAAAAACCAAAAAAAAATTTATAAGATACAATAAAATCAAGAAAATAAAAACATAATCAAAAATATCAATCCTAACTAACTAAATTTAGAGTGAACTATAAATCCCATAGCCTCTATATGGATATGTCCATAGATATCAATCTTCTCGTTATGCCACAAGTTCTTAAGCTCTTTTTCGTGTAGAAGTTTTCCAATCCATCTATTAGTGCAAGCAACAATAAAGTTATTCTTCGCTTTATATTCGTATGCGGGACTTTTCGTCGAGCCAGAAATATAGCCTGAAGGAAGACGACCTCTTTTCAATTTGTTCGTGATACCTTTAGCTCTTTCTCATTCATTGACTTTTTTACAACGATCAATCCATATATCTTTGATCGCTTCTTGAAATTTATCAATAAATGTATAAACCAACGATCTGAACTTCGAATTTGTTTTTCCTAGGAATATTTTTCGATTGATTAGTCCACAAATAATTTCGTCCGATATTAAAGTTCGCTCCAAAACCTGTGATTTTTCGTTTATTGTCATAAGCAACTCGGCATGATAATTCCTTGGATCGTTATCATCACACAACATGTGTCAATCATCCGAAATAGACCACCATGCAACTAACAATCGACGTAAGGTTAGCCGAACATCTCCATGAGTGACGCCAATTCTCAATGGTTTTGAAACATCGAACACATTGCATTGAAGTGTACAATTCTGGTCTTCTTTTTACTAAACGCTTTAACGTTGGTAATTGTTGTAGGAATTGCTTTAAACGAAAACTAGTAAGATTGTTGCTTTCCTCATTATTACTATTTTTCAAATGTTTATTAAGTATGTCATAAGTAGCCGACCAGTCGATCAGATCCTGATCAATCGAAAAACGGTATCTATACAAATATTGAGCGCATAAAAACTGAGCTTTGAAATTTAAATAATTATATTCTTTCATAAATTAACGTGGTGGTTCTTCAATTCTTTTACCTCGCCAATATAAATTATACGTCCAACCCATAGTGTTACGTTTCAGGACCATTTCTTTAGCGTTTTATCTTCCTTCTTTCGCAAGCGTATCAGCCATCTCATTATACAAGTCGCCGTCGTGACTTTTAATTTTGTAAACACTAATTCGTAAGTTACATTTTTTAATAAATTCATTTATCCATTTCCATAAACTAATATTTTCGTGGTTCCATATACGACGCGCTTGCCACTTATCGTTTCGTGCATCTATTAGCGTCTTCCATCGATTGATTAGAGATATATTATCACTATAAATTTCTATATTACTACTATTTGGACACGTCAAAATGCCAGAAACAATGCTGATTATTCTAATGAATTGACACTTTGTATGTTTGTTATTTTTGTATTAAATTCACTTATTTTGTTCAACTTGTCATCTAGAATTAACCATCCTATACCGTCTTCGTGATTTTTACACGATGCATCTGTATATAATTTCAAATTTTTTGATTCCGATAAATCGTTTTCGAAATAATTATTGATTAGCTTTTGTTTTGCAGCAGCTCCTTCGATCAGTTCATCAATAACTGTAATGCGACTATCATACTGTAATAAATCAGTCTGTGAACCTAGGTCGAAACTTTTATAAAATTTGCCCCACGCACGCATTATCGTTAAACAATCTTATTTGATTTTCATTGTCAAATTGTTCTTTTCCCAAATTGACTTCAAAATCGATTTAATTTTTCTCGAATTTCTCTCACGCAACATTTTTTCTTCATTATATTTGAACCATCGTGGGATACAACCTTTATTATTGCGGTTCGCTTTTCTAGTAACCTCTTTCCATGTTAATAACGTATTATCCTCTTTAATTAATTGCGTGACATACATAATTTTTACTGATCGAAGACTCTCTACACTAATATTATTATGATCTATGTCGAAGAATACACGTATTGTAATATATCCACCTTTCGTATTATGAACTGTATTTTGATCATGATTGCATAAAAATATATTTTCGTCAGCTAATACTTTCAGGGCCTGTAATAGCCAATACCATATAAAACTTTATATAATGTATACCGAACTTTTATTGAGTAACCGTTTATAATAAAACATAATAAAAAAAATTTCGATATACCGATCTGATCACATGATTAGTAAAATCAGTGTTACATAATTGGTAAATCAAACAATTTGATCAATTGTTTGTTCGGATTTTTTTTTTACCGAGCTATGAACCAAAAAAGAAAAAATGTAAATAATGAAGCAACATTAAAAAAAAGTAAAGTTCTAACCTTTGGAGAAAAGAAAGAATTATGTTTGCGTCATCAAGAAAATCCATCATTATCACAGGAAGAAATAGGGAAAAAATCTAGAGTAAAAAGAAACACCGTTTGCGACATTTTAAAAAATAAAGACGAATGGTTAAATATGGAACTTAATAGTTTTAACACAGCTAAACAAAAGATAAATCACCAAAATTTCCTGAACTGGAAGAAGCCTTGGCAATTTGGATCTCAAATGCTTTATCGGCTAATAAAACTATAACGGGAGAAATCATTACAGCCAAAGCTGTTGATTTTGCGAAGTTAATGAATATTGAAGGTTTTACCGGGTCAGTAGAATGGTTAAATAATTTTAAAAAAAGACACAATATTAAGCAATATAATAAACGTGGCGAAGCTCAAAGTTGATCAAGTGAAGAAGAATTGGCCAAAGAAAGAGAAAAATTACGGGAATTAATTAGTAATTTTGATCTTGAAGATGTGTTTAACTGTGATGAAACCGGATTGTATTGGGAGTTAGAGCCTTCTAAAACGTTATCTATTGGTCTCCTTTCTGGAACAAAAAACATCGAAAAACAGAGTTACACTTTTATTAACATTTAAAGCAACTGGATCGATTAAACTTCCGGCACTTTTCATTCATAAACATCAAACGCCAAGAGATCTAAAAGGAATTGATAAATCGAAGCTCCCTTGGATTATTTTTGGAATAAAAGCGCCTGGATGCAAACGTCTATTTGGATAAATAATACTTAGAATTTTTAAATCAAAGAATGAAAAGGCGAAATAGAAAGAACCTTCTCTTGGTAGACAATGCACCAGTTCATTCTGTTAGTAATCCTGAGCTATTGACAAATATTACAATCCATTATTTGCCTCCCAATACTACAGCGCATCTGCAACCATTAATTCATTTAATGCACAATATCGCAAAAGTCTCATAAAAAATAAAATAGAGGCTTATGATAATGAAATGGAGTTAATATCCCAGTTCCTAAATTGAAGTTAAGTGACTCTATTTCACTTTGTGCCAAAGCTTGGAAAGCTATAACAAGTGAAAATGTTCGCAATCGTTGGTCAAAAACCGGAATTTTGCTAACTTCGCCCTTCACCTTCACCTTCAACTTCTGATGAAGAACAAAATGATGATGACTTGAATGAAATAGAAGAGATTCAAAAATTATGGGTCAATATAGTAATTTTATTTCTGATGAATTAATGAATGCCAAGGAATTTATCTTAATTGATGATGATGATAATTATGGGGGAGAAGAAATTACAGGTGAAGAAATTGTAAATATAGTAAAACCGAACGAAACAGATCTTGAAGAAGAATTAATTCTACAATCCAAAATATCCATTTCAGAAGCAGGACAAAGTATTATCTTTTCTTAATAATCCATCCGATACTTTTATTATGGAGTTCTAATCTTAAAAAACAAATTATTCGTTTCAATAACAATAGTAGAGTTCAATCGGTATTAGACGGTTGGCTAAACATATGATGGATCGTGCGCGATAATAATTGATAATATAATTTCTTTTTTGAACATTTAGCATTTATTAGTAATATAATTTGAACATTTTACATTTTGCTAGTAATGTAATTTTTTGAACATTTTATATCAATGTATTTTTTTTTACATAATAAAGTTCAACAATCTTTTATGCCGTGAGTATTATGATCTTCCCCAGCATCACCATAAAAATTTACAGACGCGATATGGAAAAATGAAATCCTTAATAGCAAAAATTGGAAGATTTATTCATTTTTAACTACAAAAATGAAATTGACTGGACATATTCCCTAAAATTCCTTAGCAATCAAAACAAATTTACTAAATTTCAATGCGGAAAAACCGATACACACGAACGAGCTTATAAGATTAAAAATTTACTTAAAGATTTACCGACTTATAAAATACTAAATAACAGACAGGTTAACAGAATCGACAGTGCTCTATGTCCAAGCTGTGAAAAAAAAGAAGAGGATTGGGAACATGTATGGACCTGTGAATGCAATATATCAACGATCAGAAAAATTATTGAAGAAGCAGTATACGATTACGAATTATTGCTGAAAAAAGAAGAAAGATTAGAAGAAGTGGCCATAATTCAAGAATATAACTTTAATTTTATAAGTATTCTTTATGAAAAATCTTTAATCTTGATTGACCGTACTAGAGAATGGGAATTACTTAGAGGAATATATAACAACAGATTCAATAGGATTTCGAGAAAAAAGAAGTACAAACAGTAATTAAAAACCTCTGGAAATTCTGTTATGATTGTTTAAGAGGAAAAATATGGAACCAGAGATGCGAACAAGTAAACGAGATAGAAAAAAATAACAACATAACGAAATCAGAAAAGAGGAAAAGAAAGAAGAGTACACATATAGAAGACACAACGAATGACAATTAAAAAAAGAAGATAATAAAACAAAAAATAGTGAAAAAAATTTATCAAAAACAATTAATTTAGTAACAAAAGTCAAATTAATAGATAGAGTAAAAAATCGATCAAAAACAACTGGAGTAATATATTGAAAATTAAATAAAGCCTAAAAAAAACCATAAAAATTTTACTATCACATGACCGATTTTGTGGCAAATGTAGTACTATGTGTACTAAATGTAATACAAATTTTGATTCGCGTTTTTCAGTTATGCGTATAGTAAATAACATTATATATTTCTTGTAAAATTCTAACGATAAAACAATAAAAAAGAAAACTTTTTAAAAACTTATAAAATATATAATAGTGTATTTTTAATATGAACACTAGAAAAGTTTGTAATAGCTGCGGACAAACAAAACTATTATGTGAATTTATGGATTGCGAAGCAAAAAAATACTACAAAACAATATTGCTCTTGTAATAATTGTCGTATTAAAAATACGGAAGAAAAACATAAAAAATATAAAGAAAAGATCATGAAGAAACAGGTTTTTTGGAAACTGAGAAAGATAAAATTCTTTAGAAGTAGTTGAGGTTGTAGATTTTTTTGATTATATCATACAGCATCTAAGCACAAATATAATACAGACGCAAAATGAAGAAAACATGCCATCATTCCATTTTGAATGTAAAGTAGTTATTTCTACTTTGAATAGTTAGTTCAACAAAGGAAGTAATAGACTTTTTAGTTGAGTTTATTGAAGAGGCAGACGGGTTTTCATGGATGTATGTATATTCTATAAATATAAAATTAGGTTAATACAAATATTCTAACTTTAAACCTATACTTTAATAGTTACATCAATCTTATCCAGGGAGAAGTACGACTACTTACTGGTATTTTTGTTCACAAAGACATGATTTAGCTGCAAAATCTAAAAAAACATCAAGATGTTTCAAAACATCGTGATACAAAAGCAATGGAAAGGTTTAAATGTAATGGAATTATTAAAATTTCTGTTGACAACCTAAATAATATGGCAAGCATATCCATGAAACATGATTTTTTGCATAAAAGGCCAGCAAATGTAGAAGTTTCTCAAGATATAAAAGACTTCATTAAAGAGCACATAGACTTACTTCATAGAGAGATTTATGTGCAACTTGTTAGCAAAGGTTTAGATTCATTTATTCACCAAAAGCAGATTCATTTTTGGTGTCAAAGTTAGGAGAAAACAGATATAAACGTCATGAAAATGCTTTTAAACCAATAATAGAATGGCTTAATCAAGAGAATCATAATATTATACTGGACGAAACTATACCTGTTCCTGCTATAGCCTTTACAACAGGACTTTATGAAAAGCTCAACCAAATAGGAGTAAAGATCCGTGAATGCGGTATTGATGCGACATGTAAGCATTATATCTGTTGATTTCTATAAATAAATAAATTTAATTAATTTTACATATGTTAATATTAAAGACAATACCAACAACTTTGGATTTGAATTATATACTCTTGAAGCTGAAATAAATAGAACAGGATTTCTGCTTGCATACCTATTCTTGGAAAATAATGGACGATGTGGAGATGGGATACGTACTGAAATTATTTAAAATTTCTTATTAAATTACATGATATGGGGATACAACCAGAATTCCTTCAAATAAGGATTTTGCACAAATAAATACAGCTAGATTTACCTGGAAAGGTATCAAGATTCAATTATGTAAATGGCATATTAAAAGAGCCATTCTAGTATAATTATCAAGCAATAAAAAGCCTAGAAACGCTATATTCAATCCTTTATCTGAACTTAACTCACATTTTTCATTTAATAGAATTACACCACTAACAAATTTTGCCCTAAAGAATATCATAAAACAATTTGGTCAATAATGGAAAAACACCTTCAACATACATTAATACCAACATCCAATGGTTTATACCTTACAAGTAAAGAAATTTATGAAGCAGCTATTCAAGAAATGTATGAATTTTGTAAAAAAAATTCTTTGATTGCCCTTTAGAATTATTTTGGAATGAATAGTATAGTGAAAAAAGATGGCCCTTATGGGCAAGGTCTGTATGTGAAGATAAAATCTCTGTCTAATGTTCGTAGAAGGGCACTGGAAGGTGATAAAGCGGGATTTTCTTTACAAATTTTTCAGACCACGCCTAGATCTTGTTGTATATATTGTTAACAAGTGTAGTTCCACATCAACAACGAAACTAGAACAAATCCAATCTGGAAGAGAGAAACTGGAATGGATAAAGCAGAATGGAAAAAGTTATTAACTTATTAACACATCAAATTAACAATGATTATACAACAGATGTAGATAAATGGGTGTGTGGATGCCCTTATTATTTAACTAGTCGATTCAATATATGCAAACACTTAATTTATCAAAAAGGACCAGTTAAACAAGAGTTTTTTGAGCGTTTAAAAAGAAATCATGAACCACCATTCTTAACAGAGATAGATAAGGATTCTGCTCACCCATATATAAATCAAACTCTTTCAAATTTAAACCTTAAAATCATTTAAGATTAATATTTATGATAAGTTAATAGAAACAACAACTAAAACACTTGCCCTTCTCCAAAAACAAAAGGCAGCCAGTAATCTTTATTGGGTAAAGAGAGTAGAAAAAACTTTGCACCAATTACAAAGATGGTAGAAGAAGTTGAAAGATACCAGAGAAAAAGGAGAATGCCATATACATGGGAAGGACATACTAACAATTAGGGATGGCAACGGTCACAGTTAGTAACCGGTCATGACCGGTTATGACCATGACCGTTATTGGTCGGTCAAAGGCTTCTGACCGATCATTTAATGACCATTTTGACCGACTGTTTGACCGACCATTTAACTGACCATTTAACCATCTGTTAACTGACCATTTAGCTAACCTTATCCATTTGACATTTCTTTTAACAAATTTAATCAATAAAAAAGTCAACTTTTTATTCACTAACAAAAACACTTTTTAACGTTTTGTCTTGATTAAATTTGTTAAAAAGAAAAAAGTGGTCAGTTAAACGGTCAGAAAACTGGTCAGCCAAAATGATCGGTTGGTCAAAGGCTCTTAACCGGTTATGACCAACTGATAACTAATCGTGACCGACCGTTGCCATCCCTACTAGCAATACACGATTTTTGAATTTAATATAGTAATTCAAGTATAAAGTTGTATACAAATAAAAGATATAAATAAAATAACAATTTTTAGATTAAGTGAGTGTGAAAGTAAAATACTACAAAATTTTTCTTGCAAAAAAAAGTATTAAAAATTTTTTTTTCGAACTAAGACCAAAAAAAAAAATTGATCACATTTGCCACAAGGTTGGTCACGTGATAGTGATTTTTTTATGGTAGTTGTAATAATTAATATTTAGGCCAATTATCGCTTGGAAAATTTGTTTTTCACTATTAGAATCGCAAGTTTCAAATTAGTTGTAGATTAGTTTTAAAAAACTCCTTGCAAGGTTAAAGAAATATTAGAAAAGGTTGGAAAAGTGTAAAACTATATGGGTTCTTTGCTAGGAAAATGACCTTCTGAGAACTTTTTATCAAAAATTGAGATTTTTATAGTTCTTTATTTTTCAAAGCTAATAGATTAAAATGAGCTTAACAATAAAATTTAGTTAAAAAATTTCTCAGAAGGTCATTTTCCTAGCAAAAAACCCATATATTAACAACATGGTAGGTGGTTTCTTTCAAAAATAAACCTATTTATAAACATTAAATAACTTATACTAATATATTATAGTATGGGGGGAGAGCAATATCACTTATTTTTACATGGTTAATGGGTGATTGGCTAAAATTTTGCCACGTCAGTGGCAAAATTTATAGCCGATCACCCATTAATCCATGAAAAATAAGTGATATTGCCCACATACTATAATATTATTATCGTACGACCTGACCATAACAGAAAAGTTTACCAATAGTCTAAATAGTTTACATAAAAGTTTATTTTATTTTATTTTAAACTTTTCTTTACTCTTCTCTGCTTTTAAGGATGCCACCCCAAAAAAAGGTAATAATTCTTTTCAGTTTTTTGTATTAAAAATTTATTTATAATATACAGTACCTTATATATATTATTCATAGAACAAGAAAACATTTATCTATACTGCTCCGACAAGTCAAGAAATACTAACTATTCAACAAGCTGCTCGTGTTAAATCAACAAATATTTCAACCAATACTTGGATAAATACACTTGAAGCCTTCCGGCATGATCTGCAATTACCAGGCAAAATTGAGGATATCGATACTAAAGAAGAATTAGAACGCCAGCTTGTATTATTCTTTGTTTCATGCAAGCAGCAAAATGGAAAAGATTACTCTGTACAGTCAATTAAAGCTGCAAGATTTGCAATTGCACGCCATATTAACTTATACTCTAAAATACGTCCTCAAGATATTAATAACAAAAATGTCTATCCGGATTTATACAATGCTATAACTGGCAAAATCAAAATTTTAACTAAATCCGGATTTGGTGAATCTCGTGGAGCTGATGCATTTACAGAAAGTGAAATTCAATTAATTGTTAATCATCCAGCAATGCAAACTGACTCACCAAAAGGATTGTTACGCCGTATTTTCTGGCATAATGCATTTGAGTTAGCTTTGCGAGGTGGTGAACATTATGATTTAAAAATACAACATTTTGTCAAAAGAAAAGATGGTGGTATTGATGTAATTTTTTATCAATCAAAATGTAATCAAATCAGACTGTCAAATTCTAACCCCAAATCAGAGATTATTTCCATTCCACCAAATGAAAACATTATCAAAGATTATGAGCTTTATTTTACTAAAAGGCCACCACAATGTGACGATGCATTTTATTTACAACCATGTAATCAAGCTGAAGGTATTTAATTAAATTATTTGTTATTTAGTTATAAGTTAATATATTAAAATTGTCCTTAAAAATATTTGAAGTTGAATTTACAGGTTATTGGTATAAATCTGCTCATGTTGGAAGGAATTCCTTAAATAAATTTATGAATGAGATTGCTTTGGTAACAGGAATCAATTGTGATGATAGAAAATTTTCAAATCATAGTGGCCGAAAAACCTTTGTGCAATATTCTAAAAGCAGAGGTATTAGTGATAATGATGTGATGTCTGTTTCACGTCATAAAAATCCACATTCATTATCATATTATGAAAGACCAAAAACTGTATTGCAGCAAAATACTTTAACACAGATTAATGATATAATATATAAAAAAAGAGGTACGAATTTTAATTTTCATTAATTTCAATACTTTTTATTAATATAAAATTTATTAATAGTAGTAACAAACGAAGCTAAAAATCTTTTACAACAGCTCTAGAATTTTATAAAGGTAGTATAAGTGAAAATTGTAAATTTAAAGCATTGGCGTATTTAAATTACCATATTGCTTATTACATAATAGAAAATAACATCTCACCATTACCATTATCTGAAAAACCTCGCGTGCCATTTCAAGAAATTAAAGATTCGCAAAATATTCAATTGGACGAAGACTGTATTAAAAAATTTTTACAAGGAAATACTTTTAATAATTGTAATATTACTTTTAACATGAATCAATAAAATGTATTTTTCTGACATTGTAATAAATAAATAATTATGGTATATAGTTTATCTGATGCTATAATAAACTTTAATCAATACAATATCTAAAATTAAATCATGTTATGGTCATATGTAACCGTACGATAATTTATAATAATAAATAGAATAATTATTCTGCAGAGTTCTTATTATATTTATCTCAATAGTTCTTTATAGATACTTGATATACACTTCCAAAAATGAGACTTTTTATTTAATTACAAGATGATGTAATAAAACAACTGTTATTTATTATGTAAAGGGTTGGGAAGGTGAATAAAATGTGTATTGTTTTACAATAAAAATTTACAATATTATATAATGGTTTTTTCATAACTACCATAAGCAATTTCCAACAAAAATACAACAAACTTATAATAAATAAAATAAACAACTAATATGTTATAGTTTTCATAAAAAAAAAAATACTATCGTAGATTATCGTGCGCAAAAAATTAAAGTGGCTTAGTGTCATATCACATTTGATCCAGGTGATATAATCGAAGATGAGCAAAATTAGCCCATACGTTTTTAACTTAACACAAATACATAAGTTAACATAAAATTTTGACAAATCACATTGCATTAAGCAATAAAATTATACAAAAGGTCGTTGGTTTCAATACTAAGCACAAGTGGTACTATGTTAATCGCCCAGAATTAGTGTTACAAAATAAAAAAAAGGAAATTTATAATGATGAAAAAAATGATCATCTATCATCTATATTAAAAAGATCGTTTCAATAAGCGCAAATGGCGTATTTCACATGTTTTCTCAGAAAAAACAAATAAAATAAAATAAAAAATGAGAATATAAAAGGTAGAACTTGCATAATAATTGGTTCGTTTTGACCAGAGCCCATTTTAACATAAAAAAAATATATTTATTAATTATAAAAATAGGAATCTACTATAATAAGAAATTATTTTGAATATATATTTTTTTTTTTTTTTGATTATTAATAGAAAAATATTTTTTATTTTATATAATTGACCATTGACCGGTATTTATTTGTAATAAAAAAACATTATTTGAAAAAAAAAAATTAATAAAATGAAAGAGAAGCAAATTGTTCATATCGTGTAGGAAGTATCACTGTTTTAGTGTAACAATTTATATTATAGGAAAATACAACTTTATATTTTCCTTATTATTCGATGTTTCATAAATTAGTATTTAATTTAACTAAATGAAAATATTAATGTTTTTTTCAGAGTGCATCAATTTATATTTGTTTCTAATATTACATTTTATTTGTATTTTAAAGATGAATAAATCTAATAATTTCAATCGCATTATATTTATAATGTTATCATTAAATATAGATAATCACTATAAATAGTTTTTCTGCTGCACAAAATTAAAATAACTTGAAAGTTGTGACCGTCGAACGTATAGGCTATAGATTATCGTCCAATTTTAAAAATAATACTTGATATATTTATCATTTCCTGAAAAATACAAAATAGATACAAGAATGTAATATGCGATGCATATATGCAGTGCACGATATACTAGGTTTATTATTAAATTTATTTGTATTACATTGTACGATTCACTTTTTTTTTGAAAACGACGATACGTATTACAATTTAATTTATTAGTTCACTACAAAAGGAGAATTTAAATAAATATCAACTAACACAAATGCCTTTTTGATGTAACATAATATCATGAGTGATATTTTTGTGTTACCTAAACTTTTATTTAGGTAAATTGTAGAAGGTTATTGCTCTAAAAGTTAATCATTAGATTAACTATTTTTTTCAAAAAAAAAAAAAAAAAAAAAAAAAAATACCCACCCTTATCACAAAATGAGTGAAATTTACATAGATATCGATAACGTTGATAACGATAAAATTTGCACAGAAATAAGTGATAAAATTGATAACTATAATGACGTTTATAACGAAATTGATGTTAGTCCAAATAAAGGTAAACCAATTACGAAGATAGAAGTATCACCAAATGAAAAATATTTCGTTACTTACAGTCAAGAAGATAATTTAATTGTCGGCTGGAATGTTAAAGACGTAGAAATGGGTCTACTTGAGCAAGAATTTTGTTTCGAAAACATCTATGATCTCAAACAAATGTGTGTTTCTGATGATAAGAAACTTGCGTATATTACTGGTGGTTATCTTTTAGGTAAGTCTAATTGTCTAAGATTCTTTAAATTTCAAAGAGTCATTGTTTTGTATTTTATATAACGTTAATTTAATTATAATTTATTAGAAACATATCCAAAAACAAAATTCAAATTTAATGACAAGATGATGGGTTTTCGATATTGTACCTTTAACTTAAAAGGCGAACTTATATTACTTCACAAATATTATGAGAATGCAACAATTTGTATTTATTCTTATTCACAGAATAATTGGCATTGTAAAAGAACTTACATGATACCTAAGAGATATAAAGATTATACACGGCTTATTTGTGTATCAAAATATGATAAACTTTACTTATTTTCAAATAATTCCATTTATGAAATTGATCTAATTACCGAAAAAAGTAGAAGAATATGGATTATTGACCAAGAAGTAAAAAATAGAAAGTTTTATGAAGATATTGGAGAAATCAAAATTTCCAGTAACGAGGAGTTTATTTGTACGAGATTCAAGAATGAAATTATTATTTATTCAGTTGAATTAGAAATTCCCGTTGCTTCTTTTGATATAAATAATGGTAATGTCAAACCTAAAGTTAAAAATTACCTTACTTTATTATTCAACTTCATTAACATAATCTTTTATTTAGATATTCAACTACGTGAACATCCTGCTTTATGTACTCAATTATTTCCTTTAATATTTCCTTTGTTCGGTGATATATCAAGTAATGATTTTTTGGACTCCTTCACGAAAAATTACTGGAAAAGGTGCTTAGAATCTCATTTAAATCCGAATGACCATTTACCAGAAAAATTTCCAGATAACATTCGAGCCACAAAAAAATACGCATTAAGAGTCCTAGATGGAGATATTTGGAATATTGATTTTGAAGAATTGATAACAAAAATAAATCTTTTACCTAAAAACTCCGATATGGTCAACGAGGATAATTTTAAGACTAATGAGAAAGCGAGTAAGATGTATGATTACTTGCATATTCTTTTACTTAATTCATATATGGAAACTATACGTAAATTATTTCAAAAAGCCAACCAAGAATTTGTAACACAAGAATTTGGTGATAACTTAGTTAAATGGAGAATTAACTTTAATTATTATACAAATTATAGAGTAATTGCACTGCAAGTTTGTAAAAGGGAAAATGTTGATAACGAATGGGATTTAGTTTGCATAAGATATGAAAAGTTCAAAATGGATCATGATCTAAAACCACTTGGAATTGAGTTATTTAATGAAAGTGATATTATTATATTAACGAATATTGGTCCTTTAATTTACCATTTTAATGAAGATGCCAAATCCATTTCTTTAGTCTATTATTATTATATTAAAATTGATATTGATATTTCAGCACAATTTACAGTACAAATACAAAATTGTGCAAAAGAATTTTCACGTAACAATTTGCCTTTACCAAATTATACTAGTTTTGAATTTTGTGATGGGTGGATTTCAGATGTAAAAAATAATAAGGAATCTCTCTTGAAATATGGAGTCGAATTGTTACAATTTGCAATTATAAATCACAAGTTTGAATTAGTAGATGAAATCTATAAAAAATGTATAAGTCATTTTAAAGAAGATTTCAAAAATAAAATGTTTTTAAATATCATTACTTCTACGATGCCATTGCTGAATGAATATTATCCAGAGTACATTTCAAGATATTCATTAGAAACAACAATGATTATAGATTCATCCCATTATATTATAGATTATCAAACCCACAATTTACATCTTTTTTCTTTTCAATATCCTCAAATACTAGTCAATATAGCTAAACCTATATTATGGATCAGATATGACTTATTAATGAAATTATTTTACGAACTTTACTTTAAAGTTGTTAAGTATTCTTCAAGACATAAAATAGCAAAAAATACACCAATGATCATTTTTATGAATCCTTATATTAAGTTTGTTAATTACCCACAAGAATATAAATGGTATGAGGAATTATTATTTAGGCCTCAATCTAGTCCATTTGTTAAAACAATAAATAGAGATATTTATAAAACGTGGAGTGGTGAAGCATTAATTAATTTTAAATGGGATACTTTTGGAAAATATTACTATGCATTCATTTGGATTGGATATATGGCTTTTCTTGGATGTTTCACTGTGGCTGCAACAACTCCTCAACAATATATTGATGAGAATGTTCGAAGGAAACTTTTAATTGCTTCAATTATACTTGGATTTATTCATCTCAGTTTTGAAATTCGTCAAATGATTTATGATGTTAATAAATGGACCCATGATTTTTGGAATATATTTGGTATATATATTATTTATTCAATCATTTATATGTTTAAAAAATAAAAAAAAAAAATAAATGTAACTAATCTATTATTTACCATTGCAGATGTAATTGCATATGTGCTTCCAATTTTAACTTCTGTTCGTTGGCTTCAAACAAATGAAATGAATATAATTCCATTACTTTCCTTTTCATGTTTATTTTTAGATATAAAGTTTTTGTTATTCTTTAGACCAATTGAATATTTTGGTGTATACTTCGCAATAATCATTAGTGTTGCAAAACAGATTATATCTTTTTTTGTAGTTTTATTCATTATTATAATTAGTTTTGCACATGCATTTTACATTTTATTATCACCAAGGTCTAATTTTTCTTTAAAGGAATACACAAGTAATAATGATTCTAATAATCCTTGGAACGTAGTTAATACTTATCAAGTATTTGAAAATGGAACTCTTAATCCAAATCCATATATTATTCAAACACCTAGTGAAAATACAAACATGTTTGTAGATTTTAGATCATCTCTTTTTGCAATGTATAAATTCTTAACAGGTATGTATTTGAGAATAATAATATTCTTTTCTGATATTATTTATTTGTATTAACTTTTAATTTTATTCTAGGTGATTCAAGTGCATTATCCAATTGGTCATATGTAGATAATCCATCACTTGCAATATTGATTGTCTTGTTCTCTCTATTGATTGTTGTATATCTTATGAATTTGTTTATTGGACTACTTAATAATGCAATTGAAAAAGATAATGATAGAGTCTCATATTTAGTACAAAAAGCGGAGGTACAGTATGCTATCACTTTATTTAATAAATTGTTAACTCATTAAAAAAGTATTAAAATTTTAATTTTTAGATTATTGCTGAAATTGAGTTATTTTACTTGTTACCGCCTCAAAGACGTTGGTATAAATGGTTTCCTGATGTAACGTATGTAAAATTTATACATACAACATATATATGTATATTTTTTAAAAAAAAATCATTTCTAACATATAAATTTACTATTTGCAGATATTATTATGCCGATGTTGACAAGACGTGTGAAAAAGTTAAAGAGATGATTAAAAAAGGCGAATGGGATATTAATGACAAATTAAAGAAAAATTTAATGAATGAACTCAAAATTCAACATAATTCACATGATCATGTTGTTGGGAATACCTTACGAGAAATATTAGAAGAAATGTATTCACAAAATTCTGTTTACGAGACAACTTTACGACGAGTACTAGAAGAAATGCTATCACCCAGCTTAACCAAAAAAAGCTCGGACACATGATCTAGTGTGCCTAAATTTTTGTAACATTAACTGAAATGTCCATAAATCTTTATAATGAAGAAATAGTTTATAAATATTTTATATTATATTTTATGAAATAAAAATTTTTTTTTATTTGTAAAATTCTCTAAACTGTATAACTGATTAAAGAATAACATATATCTAACTAAAATATACATGTTTGTGCTGTTTATACAAAAAAACGCCCATAACTTTATCCAAAATATATTACGAGTACTTTAATACTTGCTAAAACAAACTTTCAAATTACAAAGAAGCGTAAATTGGTATTTATTATTCATCACAATATATGTGATAAAAATACTGAATAAATAATAAAAGTAAAGTAAAGACAGTATTTATATAATATAAGTTTCCAAAATATTAAATAAAATAATGGGTGAACGGGCGAGGAAAGTTAAATGTTTGACGACATATCGCAGCAAATACGGCCACATCACGGACAAACCTAAAAGTCCTCACCGAAATAGAATCACACACGCTATTTTTGTGCAATACAGTCAGGCCTTAGCTTGCCGTATCTTATGCACTAACCCAAATGAGCTATAAAAAAAAAGAAACCCATTAGTGCGTTGTCATCAATACACACCAGGATGTAAGGAATAAAAAAAAAATAAGAGAGAAATCCAATAACCGTGTTACATGTGCAAGAAACAAAAATTATATTACGAAACATCACTACACCTAAAAAAAACTACATGTAACAAAACATCTAAGCTAAAAGAGCTAAACCCAATTTCAGCAGATCACGCTTTGTCTACTGATTTCGTCTTTATAGCTAGGTGACATCTGTGTTTTCATTTATCGCGAGCCAGGGTTCTGAGGTCCTTTGCTAGACTTTTTGTTCGACGACGTTTTCTTGTACCAACGTTCTTTTTGGTAGCGTTTTGGGAAGACCTAGTAGAAGGTTGGCCACCTGGTGAACTAGATAAGATCTTCGTACTCTTCTTATAGACGGAGCCTGGAGACGAAAAGAGTCCATTTATAGGTGTGTCATTCGTAGTTTCTAACGCCTCTTAGCGTGTTGTAATTTTCGAAAATGCTATTAACGTATTTCGTCCTTCCTTCTCCTTGAGAATTTTGTAATTTTGAAACCAAATTCGACGAAAAGCCTATCGCCTCCATAGTCGGCACGCAGTAGCCATATTGCAATAATTGCATCGAGTAGACAATATACTGCGGCTGTAAACACCTCTTTTGGTTGGTTACGTTGGCGTTGATATTAACACTAACGCTAATGGTAATATCATGTGACATTATGGTGTTATTAATATATTAAATAAAGTCTATTGCAATAGTTAAAGTCTTACATAATATATTTCTTCATCATACTTTTATACCGCACACGATCGTCCGTAATCTTCTTTATTATATTCTTATAGACGGCTATGTTTAGTTAAAAGTATAAGCTAAAAGGCTATCAGTAGTAAAAAACTGTATACATTAAATCACTGTAATTATCCATCGTGACTCGTGAGTGGTCGTGACGATCACGACTTCTCGTGAAATAATTGCCCTAATCTTTTACTTTAATTTCCTTGTGAATGGTGGTGTGGCGGCGGTAGCAGTGACAATAACGTCGATTTCCAAATTAATATGAATAAACATAGGAGAAGAATGATATAAATCTTTATCACCAAGCTATACAAAGTGAAAGTTCACCGTTTAAAGTAAATCACAGTTTTATGAGAAAATCGATCAACGACTTAATAGTCGATTTATTATTTTATTTTACTTTGTCGCAAAAGAAACTATTACAACATGCTATATTTCGCGTTTTTTAATTTCGCCATTGGAATTAAAATGATCGGATACTGCGGTTTACTTTGTATTGATCTTAAGTTGACAGTTGCTTTTTTTTTTTCTGTTTAAATGTTTTCGTCCTAACTAAATTCGAATAGTTCTAAGTTCCTGGAAAGATTTTGTATTTGCCATAACAGCAATCTTATATAAGATTTTTAAATTCGATAAATTCAATAATTTTTTTAATATTAGGCTTTGACTCCTTAATTTCACTTTCAGGTTGAAATACAGCGAATTATTCATAAATACAGGAATCTAACTAAATTGGATTAAATCAGAAATTTTTGTAGTTTGTACTTTTCTTGAACAAATGATAATATATTTTTGATCATTGCGCACTAATTAACCAAAAAATGTGAGCGTTCTAACGTGACGGTAGCTCAATAAAAAAGTGTGAATGAAACGAAATATGTTAAGAACAATAGTATATATTGAAGGATATTTTTATGAAATATCAATGAAATAAATATATTGTTGCGTAACAATTTCAGTTAGAATGAAATTATGGTTTTGCTTAGATGTACTTCTACTGCTGCAACAAATTTATGGTATTAGATAACTAATTAATATAAAAGAAATCACAAATTAATAATCGGCGAGAATCGAAACAATTTTGTTAAAAAAAAAAAATTCGTTAATTCGAATTACTAACATTCATATTTAATCCAGGCCGGAGTTAATGATTTCATAATTCCGGCCGGAGTTAATGACAAAGAAACAGATTTAGGTTGATCGATTGTTTCTTTTTAAAACAGTCTAGTATTAATTTAGAATCAAACTGGATGGGCTTTTGGTCATGCATGAATGAGCGTGAGGTAATTTTGAGGTCAGAAAGATTTTAAAACAGCCTCATCAATATTTTTTTTTAATCCAAATTTATTCCGATTTCGGTTACTCTGGTTACGCCTTCGGATTAAAAGAACCAGTTTTCCATTGCCTCTATTAGGTTTTCTCTATTTTACGTTCTTTTTCGCTCGTTTATTAAAATTCGAATATTTATAATTTTATTTTTTTTTAAAATATAAATTTTTTTTTGAAATGACTGATCAAAGACCCATTATTCTTTGGGCTCATGCCAGATCACTTTCTACGGTTTTTGAACGACCATTCCTTCAACTTCAACAAGAATTTTACGTTATTCATGAACCTTTCGTTCCAATAGGTCTTGCTTATCAGGCCAATAACTCGGAATTTTTAAATAATATTCAACAACCTATATCTACTGATCCGATCGTTTTTGCGCATCATTTTTCATCCACCCTTAATGAAATACTTAAACCACGATATTATAATGGAGATAAAACGAAACCTTTAAGAGTTTTTGTAAAAGATTTGGCAACAATATTTTTTCATGCATCACAAGGAAATCAACTTCAATCCAAAGAAACTCTTACAAAATTTAAACACACATTTTTAATTCGTAATCCAGAAAAATCGGTTAAATCATATTATAGAGCGGCGAACGCTACATATAAAGCTTGGGATGATGCAAGTGTATCTGAATCTAAAAGGATAGAACTTTTTTCAGCCGATTCCATTGGATTAAAAGAATCAAGAGCGCTTTACGATTTAATTAAAAATGTAACTGGAGAAAAAATTGCTTTGGTAGATGCTGATGATTTAATTCGAGAACCTGAAAAAGTTTTGAGAAAATATTGTGAGATGATTGGAATGGAATTTAAGAAAGAAATGCTTGAATGGAAAGCCGAAAAAATAAAACGTTGGGATGTAGAAATTCCAGATTTATATCATGTACCAGAATTATATAATATATGGCACAAGTATGTAAAAAATTTTTTTTTTTTTTTTTTTTTTTTTTTTTAAGTTTATTGTTTTTTATAATATATTAAAAATCACAAACCCGAAACAGGAATGCATCAGAAAGCACTGGATTTAATTTAGTCAGTCGTAATAAAGAAATCGAGTACCCACGATATGTTTATGATATAATAGCTGAAAACGTACCTCATTATGAGTATTTACTTCAACATAAAATTAACGTTTAATTCGGTTTCGGCTTATTCAAGCGACACGCTTACGATACGGTTTAATTTATTTTTTTTTTTCTTTTTTTTTTAATTATATTCGTCGTTACTTAAACGTATAAGTTTTATATTGATTTTTATATGTATGATAATTTTTTATATGGTTAACCATTTTATTTCTCTAAGGATTTTTGATTTTGTAATATTTACTTAATTATCTATGTAATATATTATTAACATAAGTAAATAAATGAGGCATATTTTATTTTATAACAATTATCGATACTTTAACTTTGATTAATTGATTATTCTTTATTTTAAATTTTTAAAAATAAATTATTTCACAATTTTTTTTCGGTAAAACTGGGTTATACAGGTATTAATATATTTATAGTAAAAAAAAAAAAAAAAAAATTTTTTTTTTTTTTTCAAATTAAAAACTATTAAGAAAAAAATGGTTAGAACTCAAACCGTACCGTAAATCACTCTTTTTGCTGTTACTCATTCCTAACAACATTCTTAATATCAATTAATAATTATTTTCATATTTTTATCGTTTAATTCGTTTAATTCTAAGCTATTTTCAAAATAGTATTAATAATAAAAATGATATATACGATTTGATCCAATTTTTTCAAAAAGGGTTTATCATCTTAATATTTTTTTTAGCGTGATGAGACTGATGAGTGATGTCGATAGTTCACATGTCATATATGGAGATTGCATGATCTATTTTTTTTTTTATCTACAAAACATCAACTAGAACATCTGATTCATCGAAATAAATCTTAAATCACTGTTGCACGGAGACTAATGTCACGATACCTTTCTTTTCATAGCTATAAAAAAATCGACTTCTTTGGCATTTGAATTCATAATTATACCAGTTTATCACATAAATTTTCCGATTTATTTTTATTATGGATTAAAATAAAGAGTGACATTTATAAATTATTTGCGTAAATTAAAAATTGCCCGGTTAGTTCAGTCGTTAGAATATCACTTATTTAATATTAAATGTTTAAACAAAAAATATTAAATATTAAAGTTGTGAAGACGCAGGTTCAACTCCTGCACTGGGCTTCAATTTTTTTTTTCTTGGTGGACTTTTTAAATCAGTATTACATCATCATACGATAGAATGAATTATGAAAATATTTTGTTAAGATAATTGATTATCCTGGACTAAGATTAAAAAACCAATCGGAACACCTTATCAATCATGATTATTAACTTGTTAATTATATACATTACACATTGTGACGTGTGCAAGCTATTTGTAAACATGTTACTTAGTATTATTTAGTTGATATTTTAGATTATGAATCAAAGCTGCCATAAGAATAATAAAAATTATATCTAAATCGTAAGTAGTTATGCTGTATAACGAACACCGTAAGTAAATTATTGAACAAAGTGACGAATTTTATCATTATTGACACGCTAATATGGTTAAAATTTATGAAAATTCACAAATCACGATCTAAAATACTGTATATTATTTAAACCAATCAGAAAAATTACTTGTACGTTTTTTTTTTAATATAAAATTTTTATATTTTAGCAATATTATATAATATTATTAGAAAAAGTTATTATTATACAAATTAAATTTAATATTAAATTAAAACAAATTAAAGAAGAATTGTTCATATCGTAGTTATTATTATTATTGTTATACGCATCGGAAGGATTATAATTTTTAATTGGCATATTAGACAATTTAACTGGAGGAACGTATTCATTTTTAACTTCATACCTAATAAAGTTGGAAATAAATTGAATTACATTATAAATCTAATATATAATAATTAAAAATAAAATTTAAAAAACTTACCCCAGACTTCCCAATAAAAGTCTCAATTTAGGACCGATGGGACCAGTAGTGTTAGTGCTACCAACTGCAGACATTATTTGGCCAAGAGTTGCTGTTTTTGGATATGTATATAACATCAAAAAATCACTACTATTCACATAAGTTTCAAAATCCGTATGTGCAATACTTGAACTATGTTGATAAGGAATTAAACTAGTTTCTAATATAATTACATTATTAAGAATTTGTCCTTGAGTTAATTGTTCGCTAGGCGGTATGGTTAAAAAGCCTATTGCACCATGTGTCATAGCAACTTCGTACATATTTTTAGCAATTGGAAACTGTGGTGAAGCAGTAAATGCATTTGCCACTCCATCTAAAGATGATAATGATTCTATTTTAAATTGAAATTCATTTATTTCATCAGCAATAGATGTAACTAATTTTCCACTTGGCAATAATACTAAAAATTTATCAGATATTAATTCAAAAAATTGTGATGATTCTAATTCATTATTTTGAGTCGTGGTTTCTCCTGGTGAGGGGGCTTTTGTAGTACCACCAATAACAGGTGTTAATGCTTTCACACCAAAATAATCGTCCCATGAAGTTGTAAATCCTAATCCATGGACCATTTCATGAATTACTACATATAACATATCAGATTGTATTTCTAACATGGGTAATGGATCACCTTCAAACCAATAATTCGCATTGGAATTAAATGTTGCCATAATTTCATTTGGTCCAAATTCTGGATGTTCTTCTGATAAATTCATTTGTTTGTATAATGCTTGTGGATAAAATCTTATTTTATTTTCATTAGGATCTTGATATGGAATCATTCTTGCTGGTCCTGCTGCTCCTAATATTACTACATTTTTATCACATTCTCCATATGTTTTACAAAAATCTAAAAATTGTGCATTTACACTTATAACTGTTTTTAAATTTAATGTTGCCGTTATAAATTTTCCTGCCGTAATAAATACTTGTTCTACTTTATTACATAATGTTTTGTCATCTGTTAAACAATGAAAATCTACGGTTATCATATTATTAGAATTTGTTGTTGTTTGTCGTTTATCTTTAGATGCTACCATTGGACATTCAACAATCTTTGTTTTTCGATAAAATGGTGCTATATATTCTAAACATTTTTCTGTTAACGTCATTTGTACTAAACATATTAATTCTAGAAGAATGACAAACGAAATTGTTGATAGAATCTTCATTTTTTAAAGAAAAAAGAAAAAAAGAAAAAAAGAAATTTACATAAATCCTAATAAATAATTATGTTATAATTAAAAATTAAAAAAAAAAAATTGTTTCTAAAGAAAAAAATCTAAAATACTGTACACTTTTTTTTAAAAAAAAAATGAAATTCGCTTTAATGAATTTATCCTATTCTTCTTCTATATATATACACCTGATAATGTCTTATTTTAATTCCTAATATTAGACATGTTACACTAACTAAATTTAGAAATAAATAATAATTACGTTTTAAAGTTATATATAATTGCGGCACAACAGAAAAAAAAATTCCTGATATGCTCTCATCATATGTACTGTCCATAAAAGATAATATTGATTCTTTAATTATTTCTATTTATGTGCCATCTCACATTTAGATAAAATTTACCTAATAAGATAATTTTTTTTTTTCCGCATATATATTTTATAATATGTACATAAATAAAATGCAATGAATGTATTGTATTTTGGTCTGTTCGCAAAAAAAAACGCTTGATTTCCTGGAATTCAAAAAATGTCAACACGCGTCTCATAAAATATTATTATTTTATTTCCTTAAAAAGTTAAATAGCGTGTTTAATATTAGGCTTGTTTACACATGATTAACTGTGCGT
Organism: Rhizophagus clarus; assembly: GCA_015698045.1. NCBI lineage: Eukaryota > Fungi > Glomeromycota > Glomeromycetes > Glomerales > Glomeraceae > Rhizophagus > Rhizophagus clarus. The sequence goes on from BLAL01000285.1 coordinate 3,636,341, forward strand.
ATAACAATTTTATTGATGCATGATATTAATACATCACTTTTTTTATTTATTTAATATATTTAATAATTATCCGTCTTGTAAAATGTCGGATCATAAATTCATGTGGTCAGGAAATTATCAAAGCAACCAATTATAAATTTTTAAATTTAGCAAAATTTCATATGATTTACTATTTTTGGATTATATCAAATGTACTATGCATACTATTTATATAGATTTAATAGAAACCCAAATCAAGTTTTAAGCGGGTTTCAAATTTTTCCAAATATATTTCGTTAGGATTGACGATCTTTGTACACTATTATGGCGTGGTCACGATCTTCCACTTTTACTATCGATTAATTGCGATTAGAATTTTCAACTCATCAATTGTAAAATTAGCGAATTGGCAAAATTGTAAATAATGGTGCAAAGGAATGGATAAGAGAAATAGAGAAATAAAATTTCTTTGATATATGATATGTAAAAAGTCCTTAATTGAATTAAATAATAAAATATGATTAAGGATCGAAAAAAAAGCTTTGAAATTATCTTCGCTAAGAAAAATGTGACTGAATAATTGTTAATAATTATGGTCTGTTAATTTCAGATTCTAAGTCGTTTATATAATGACTTGATTTGTACAGAATATGATTGTCATATATGCGAGGATATAGTTATTAAAATGTTTATTCATTGATTTAACCAAAAAAATTTATTAGTATATTTGCCTAATCAAAATTAATACGATCACGGTTATCCATTTTGTATAACCGACCGACATCATCATAATCCTCTGATTATCCTTTAAAATCGTTTTTATTCTTCACCTTCTTCTTCTTCACCTTCTTCTTCTTCGCCTTCTTCTTCTTCTTCTTCTTCCTCTTCTTCTTCTTCTTCACTATATTCGGATGAATAATATCTTCCTCTATCATAAGAATCAGAGTCGGAAATAGAACAGTCTAATAACAAATCTTCACCTTCAGCGTCATCCCATGAAAAATTCATGAATTCATGAACTCCAATAAGACTTTTCAAAACTCCTCTTTCATTAAATGAAGTACACACTCTCTCATAATCACCAAATATCCCTGCATCTATTACATGAATGTATAAAGGATCAAATACACTCCAACAATCCATAAATGCTTCAAAGGTATGAAGCGAAAAACTGAAATATTCATTAAACTTGAACTTGCAGAGTTTTCGTGCTAACCGTCTTCTTAACAATTTCAATAATTCATCACCAATCCTAACCTCCACAAAAGAGCTGATAATGATTCCTTTTAATAACGAACATGATGATAATAATTGTTCCAAATACTTAATATCATCATTATCAGTTAGCCATACAGATAAGTACTTGAGTCTCGGGCAATATTTTGCAATATTTTGTAATAAAGTTGGTTTCACTTGTTCTTTCTTAGGTAATCCGTACAGAAATAAACTACTAAGCTGTCCTCCAGATCTTACAACCAAATTTTCTGCAACTTTGAATACTGAAACGGGACAATAAGCATACGCACGTAAATGTAGATGACGTAAATTTGGAAATTTAGCATCAGCTGTTAACGATTCACTTAAAGTCGAGGAATGTTTTTCAACAAAACCTTTTGTATTTAGTTTTAAAGTTTCTAACCAACTAAATAAGTATAAAGACGTTACAGAGATCAAAAGAGGAGACGTCACGATAAAATGCTTTAACGAAGGTGCAAGAACTCCCAATTCCTTGTTTATCATCATTCCATCACATTTCCCTTCAGATTCTAGATGAAAGTAAGTTACTTTTGTTTGAGCTTTGATTAGATTTGCTAGTCCAAATTCATCTATATCAAAATTCTTAATGTGAATTTGTTGAATATTCTTGCTAATTTTTGCCAAATCACTTAAGAATAATGATGGTAATCTTCTTACATCACAATAAATTTTATTAAGCTTTGAAAAACTTGTATGAGCTCCTGGAAAATTAAGTAAAGGATATTCAATTGTTGATGATGGAAAGTCAACTCTCAAATACTTGATAGCAGGTGAATGCGAAATTATCAACAAATATAATTCTTTCTCTACAAGTTGCCTTTTAAAATTATCTCTATCGTTCGAACAAAACTTCTTTGTTATACTTTCATTAAAATATCGTGTATTCATCACGCGAATATAACTTGCATAGTTGAATTTTGGACATTGAACTTGAAAAATAAGTCCAAGATCCAAAAATAAGTTCTTGGATTCTTCCGATAAACATCCACAAAGCACATGAAGAAAATCGTATGCTTTATATGTTTCCTGTCGTGATTTTGCTATTTCCCATGGATCTCTCCATAATAATGGAACTATCACATGACACCAAAGTTTATTAACGAATAAACCAGAGTAAAGTGTCTTTGTGTCATTAATTAGATTATGTAATATTTCATCTATAACATCAGCAGGTAATAGCGAAGTCATTATTTCGGTTTATCACGAATTTTTTTTATAAAAAGATTAAAAAAATTTTTGGAACCTTTAAATTTGTTATGATTGTACGATCAGCAGTGACGCGTTATATTACACAAATTACTGGTACAACCGTTTCTATATAAAATGCTACAGCGAAAAAAATTTATTGTTTAAAGATTTTGTGCAGGTGGAACTTAATTAACAGTTTTAATTGAGTATTGAAATGAAGGGAAATGAAATAATTGTATTGACGAACGTATAACAAGGTTTAAATTATTTTTTTTTTCTTTTCGTTATTCAAAGAATTATTAATTGGAGTTTTTTCAGTTTTTTCAAGTAAAAAAAATTTGTATTTTTGAATAATTTGACTTATATACATATTTTTTTTGCCCCTCCAGATATGTGAATCCAACGAACAAATAGTAAAATCTGCTTTTCTTTACTTGCAGAAAAATATTTTCTAAATCCTCCGCTGATACTGAAAGAGATGGACCTCTCGTATCTGCAATTGCAGATAGAGAAGAAATTAGATATCTATTTAATCCTCCAAATAATGAAAAATTAGGTGGTTGTCATAAGAGAGTGTATTGAATTATAAACGTATGTCAATGATAAAATATATCTTTCAGGAATTAGCAAAGGTAACTTACCTAATTTCTTTTCTTTTCTTTTTTTGGGGGGGGGGGGCTAAAAGAAATAATTTAATAATGATTAGGAAATCTAATTTTCAGACGATGCCATGGCGTATTCCAGATGCCTTAAAAGCTAATGCATAAGACCCATTTTTATACGGAATCAATGATCGGAAAAGCCTGATATTTCTATTTTGGTAATATGAAAGTTTTGTGTCGTAAAATTATTGCTTTTTATCGCTCAACAACCAGAAGATGTTGAATGCTAAAAAAAAAATATATTTTAAATCGTGTATTAAAATATTTTTTAATTTAATTTTAGATCCCTAATTTTACAGATATTACTGTTTTGGTAGCTTGCGTTTAAGCTCGTAGTATTGGGTTCAAATATCACTTATTTAGTCGTGAAGGAGTAATTTTGGGCTTAAATATGTTTTTTATAGAAACGGCTTAGAATTGTAAGATGATTTTGAATTAAGAAAATTTTTGATTCATTCTGATTTATTTAAATTGCTTTGATCGTTGAAAATTTGCATTTTTTAGGAATCTTTGAGTTATGTAAGATTTGAATTAGATTGATATTTCTGGATTCAAAATTTTTTTGATGATGGGC